>QLTV01001487.1:198981-217254 GCA_003457575.1 Thermophis baileyi | reverse complement strand
GAAACTCAACTCTCCCAAACCCCAGCGATCTCCTCTCACCGGACAGCGGTCACTCGATGCCACTCTCCATCGTCCACGGGGTCTTCAGAGCGGATGTTGGCCTCTCCGCTTCCCAGTTGGTAACTGCGGAAGACACGCTGGTCAGTCTGGGAAGGCAGCCCGCCAGCCAGATTGCCCTAGCAGGGGGAAAGCCCAGCCGGCAGGCAGCCCGACTCACCTGAACAGCAGGTGCCCGTCCTTCAGCCCGAGGCTAATGAAGTCCTTCCCTTTGGCTGGTTCCCCTTCCTCCTGTGTGTGTGTGTGTGAGAGAGAGAGCAGTGTGATGCCACCGTCCCAGCCTTCTCCTTTAGGGTGGGGTAGGGTGGGGGCAACCCTACGACCGCCTCCTGGCCACACTGGGGAGCCACTCCCATGCGCTGCTCCCCTCGCATGCTTTGAGCACCTGTTCAGACCTCCAGAAGCCCAACCATCCAAACGGTTCAATACCTGGATAACAACATGCTGCGGGGGACCCGGCTCTCCCGTGGCCTGGAAAGACAAAGGGACAAGCAGAAGCCACGCACATTTCAGCAAGACCAGCCGGCCATGCAACGGGTGCAGCATCTGCAGCCACCGCCATGCAACTCATGCGAGAGACAGCCAAGCGCCCGGTTGCGGTTTCTCAGCTCAGCAGGTGAAGGCAGAGGCCCTTCCCTCCCACTAAACCACTTCTTTCGGGGCGGCTCTCCACGGTCCAGATGTTCTGGGCAGCACTGAGGGGGTCGAGACCTCGCCAATTGTCCAGGGGAGGGCCTGTTGCCACTGGAGCTGCTTTTAAACAAGGAGCTCACACCTGTCGTGGCTCAGACTCGGACGATGAGGAAGTTGGGGAGGAACTTGGGCCAGTTCTGGAGCCTGGGGAAGGCTCTGATGGATGCTCTGCGTCGGAAGCAGAGATAGAGCCCAGGGCCATCTGACATTTCCCAGCCACCGGAGAGGCAGCTGCCTATGGAATCTGAGATAAGTGGGGAGGAAGAACAGCTGGGGCCTGTTCCAGATGCGCGTATGTGCAGAGCTGTTAGGAGAGGAGAACAACTGAGGACAAGGAGTCGACTCGGGAAGCAAGGCACACGTGGATGCTGAATGGCCCCTCCCTGGCTGGGGAATAAATAGAAGGAAAGGGGAGTGGTGGTTGTAGGAGACAACCTTTCAGATTTTGGAAGATTTGGCTCATTGGGTTTCGTGCCTCAGAGACCGCTTGCCAGAACTGAATTTATAGCTTTGGGGCTGGAAGCTCCCGGCCTGGCAATTATCTCAAGGAACTGATAAGGTCTGTGACTGCAGTTTGAAGGACTCTTGTCTGGACTTTTCAGCGGGTGAATGCCATTAATTCACAGGAGATAAATAAAGAGGGGTTTTTCAGGACAAGGAGTCTGTTTCTTGTTTCTGCTAAGGCTGGGTCAGAACAACACCAGCCCACCTGGCGTCGCTTGAACTACCTTCCCAAGGCCACTCCCCATGGGGCCGCCGGACTACCCTCTGCCCCCAGTCCCTCCCGTGCCCGGCATCTCTTGGCCACTCACCACCCCCTGCCAGAAGAGCAGCCCGTTTGCAGAGGTAGTGCGCACTTCCAACTCAATGGTCTCTGGCGACTCAGGAAGACTGCGAGAAAGGCGACCACCAATTAGAAACACCATTTCCCCTATAGGGGGAAATGCCCCGTTTTGCTTCCCTGCCGCTCCCCCGTTTTCCCGAAATTGCCCGGCAGACCATCCAAATACAGGGCTGATTTTCTGCAACGGCTTCACCTCCCCCCCCCCACTGAAATCTGGCCCCCTTGGAACCCTCCCTTTCTCTACCGTGGGCTACGATGTCCTTCCCCTGATCCTCTGCGGGCCTCTTTGCCTGTAGAAGGAGGGCCCAGCCCTCAGAGGGGCCTTTTCCAAGCACCAACCGCAGTGACCCTCAAGACTGGGAGGGCGTGGGCAGCACCCTAACACACACCGCATTCAGCCACACACCCCGCTCACCTCCTGGGGAAAGTGTGTCTCGGCAGGGCCACGTAGCCCCCGTTGCAGAAATAGGCTCCGTACTGTCCAGGAGCGTCTGTCAGAGGGAAAAAGAGCATCTGAGTCAGCTGAACCAGCAACAGGTAAGAAAACCAGGGAGGGGAGGGGTCCAAAGAGGGACAGGTTTACCGTTTCCTCCGCTGCCTTCCGGCCATTCAGCTTTCAGCTGGTGCTGCAGTTCGTCTACAGGGCGAAGGGAGAGGCTCACGTCAAGCAGGGTCCTACGGAAGCTCCTCTCCCTCCCGAAGCAAAGCCGGGTCAGCAGAGACCCTCAGAGCTCATTAAAGCAGCCGCTTCACACTTGGGATCTCCCTGCCCCGATGCTCACCGTGTTCACAGTACAGCCCCGAGAAGCCCTGGCGGCAGAGACAGGCGGTGCCCTTGCAGATGCCCCCATTAAGGCAGGGATGATGGAGCTGGCAGTGGGCCTCGGGCACCTCGCAGCGTTCCCCTGCGGGCAGAGAGAGGCTCCTGTGAGCACCAGGCGGAGCAGAGGCAGGCAGGGGGATACCCCACCGAGAGCTTCCGCTGGCCTTTCCGCCTCACCCGTGAAGCCGTCCGGACACAGGCACTGGAACTCATACTCCCCCGTGAGCAAGCACTGGCCGCCGTGCTGGCAAGGCCTGCGGTCGCAAGGGGAGCTGTCGGCACACTGCGAGACGCTGCGACTCTGCAGGAAGCTGTAGGAAATGTCCACCTTCTTCCCGTTGACCGAAACCTGGAAGGAGAGTCGGAATTAGCACCCCAGGCTCCTCGTAAGAGGAGCAGACCAGGCGGGTGCAAACCTCCGCTTGCGAGGGACGCCCTCCCTGTTTTTGGATTTCCCAGGAAGGAGGGGAAGGGATGGACGCTGCCGCCTTGACTGGCTGAGCAGAGGAGGCGGGCGCTTCCCTGCCCGCTAACGGCCCACCTCTCCGATGCACCCATGGAAGTGGCTGGAGATGTTGGCGGCTGCCGGGAGCTTGATTGTGTCCTCCACCCCTCCAAGGTAGAGAGAAGTGTGCAGGTTGAGGCCCTGGCTCTTCCCGGGGGACGACCTCTTGACGGGCCGCTCCTCGTCCACCTGCAGGGTGCCGTCTTTGTTCAGGCGCTCGGCCGCCACCTTGTGCCACTGCCCCAGGGCCAGGGGCTTGTGGCTCCGGAGCACAGCGGTACCTGCAAAGAAAGACCGGCTTGGCGAGTCCGGAGGGGCCGAAGGCGGCCAAAAGAGGGAGGGGACAGGCGGCGCTAGGGACCCTACCTGAGCCCAGCTCGTAGCGGAACTCCAAGTGCCCGTTGGCCATGTTGAGCGAGACAAAGTCGGCCACGGGGGTCCCGTCGCCCCCGTTGAACAGGACGAGGCCGTTGGGGGAGAGCGGCTTGACCTCAATCTCCAGCCGCAGCTCGTAGGGGTTTCTGGTGAGGGTCGGGTAGGAGATGAAAGGGTCCCCACCCTGGAAGAGGGGGGTGGTCACCGTGAGGCCTGTGGAAGGAAGGAGAAGGGCAGGAGGTTACCTGGGCCTCTGCCACCTTCCTCATGAGCAGGGCTGAGCCTGTGCCTCACTCACCTGCCATGCACTTCTTCCCGTGTCGGCCCAAGAGGCAACGGCAGGTGTAGCCCTCCCCGGAGGCTTGGTTCACACAGGTGGCGTCGGGCCCACAGGCCTCTGTGGGGAGAAAAGCAGGCAGAAGTTCCACTCAAGGGCTTTGAGGTTTGGCAAAGTCCCAGCTCTGCTCCGGGCAAATGCCCCAGTTCCTGGCACATGAGGGGAGAATTGAGGGGGGGGTCTTACCTGGATGGCAGCGCAGGGCCTGAGGGTGCTCGCAGTTGCTCCCAGCGAACCCCTGGGGACACTCACATACGTAGCTGCTGCTTTCCGAGTCTCTGCAGACCCCTCCGTTCTGGCCAGAGAAGTGGGAGGGAGGGAATGCAGTGCTGCAGTAAAGGCAGTGGTGGGCTGCTGCCGGTTCGGACCGGTTCGGGCGAACCGGTAGTTCCGACGATCAGCCGGCCCTGCTCACCCGCCCCTGCGCTATCCTGTCCTATATTTCCTTCTTTCTGGCTCAGCTGATTTCCGCGCCTCCGCTGTTCTACTTACCGGGGCTGCTTTAGAAGGTAAGCAGCTGAGCTTCAAATTGCTGTAGTTTGAACGCTGCGCGCGAGCACATTAGGCACGCATGCACGCAAAGCGCACGATCACTGAACCAGTTGTTAAACCGGTTGCAGCCCACCACTGAGTTAAGGTCCCTGGCTCGCAACTTCTCCGGCCACCCTGTGGGCACCATCTTTGAGGTCACCAGGATATCTGCTCCCTTCTCCAAAATTATGAGCAGACCGCTACCTGACACGGTTGGTCTTGGCAGGTGGGGCAGTTGGAGACTCCGTGGGCTTGCAGGTCAAAATCCTTGAAGATCACCTCCTTCCCTTGGATGATCAGCTGGCGCACGCATCCTGCAGGGGGTGGCAGGGGAGGGGGCACGCTTAGAAGGCCTCGGCGCTTGGCACGACCAGACCCACAAGCCTGCCCAACAAGCCTAGCCATGTGTGACCCAGCACCAGGAGAGGGAGTGAGAGCCTGATCTCAGATCCCTGGGCCAAGCACACGGCCTGTCTTCCCTTACTAGACTAAGATCCGTGGTGGCGCAGTGGTTAGAATGCAGTATTGCAGGCTGCTCACTGCCAGAAGTTCGATCCTGACCTGCTTAAGGTTGACTCAGCCTTCCATCCTTCTGAGGTCGGTAAAATGAGGACCCAGATTGTTGGGGGCAATAGGCTGACTCTGTAAACTGCTTAGAGAGGGCTATGAAGCACTGACAAGCAATATATGTCTGTGCTATTTATTCCTTCCTTCCTTCCTTCCTCTTCCTTCCTTCCTCCCTCCATCCCTCCCTCTGGTTAGAATGCAGTATTGCAGGCTAACTCTGCCCACTGCCAGCAGTTCAATCCTGACTGGCTCAAGGTCGACTCAGCCTTCCATCCTTCCGAGGTGGGTAAAATGAGGACCCAGATTGTAGGGGGCAAGAGGCTGACTCTATAAATCGCTTAGAGAGGACTGTGGAGCACTGTGAAGTGGTATATAAGTCTAAGGGCTATTCCTTCCTTCCTTCCTTCCTTCCTTCCTTCCTTCCTTCCTTCTTTCCCTCCCTCCCTCCCTCCCTCCCGTTAGAATACAGTATTGCAGGCTAATTCTGCTCACTGCCAGCAGTTCAATCCTGATCGGGCTCAAGGTCGACTCAGCCTTCCATCCTTCCGAGGTGGGTAAAACGAGGACCCAAATTGTTGGGGGCAACATGCTGACTCTCTAAAACCGCTTACAGAGGGCTGTAAAGCACTGTAAAGCGATATATAAGTGCTATTGCTAGACTGTCATTAGGGATAAGAGGTAAATAAAGAACCCAGAAAAAACACTTGGCAGGAGAGGCCAAGTAAACCTTCTCCAGATTAGCAAGTCTGGTTTAAACTCCACCATTCTGACCCATTCCCCACCTGCTCCATCCATCCATCCATCCCTGGAGAGACCCATCCCCCGCCCTCATCTCACCTACAAATCCACTGCTGAGGCCGGTTTTTGCGATGGCTGCATAATTGGGGTACCCGCCCAGGTAGAGCTCCTCGTTGAGATCCAGGCCTTGAAACCTGCCCTGGAATGACACATAAGAGGAAAACCTTGGTCTGAAAGGGCCGGAAGACAGGCCCACAGGTGACCTCCCCTCCCTCCCCGTGGAGTTTTCTGGGGGGGGGCCCTTCCTCCACTGGGCCTGCTAACCGAAGGCACAAAGCTTGGTCCACGTAAGCAGCTTTGCTGGCATTAACGAATCCAGCTCCTGCCTGCCTCAGTTTCCCGGAGAGAGGGGAGACGAAGGCCTCCTGCTCTTCTGGGGGAACGGAAGCTCCGTGTGGGGGGAGGGGGTTGCGACAAGAGTGTTGCAGCGCAAAAGGAGTCTTCCTTCGGAGCCACGGCCCCCTCTCCATCCTCCCCCCAGGTCTCAAGGGAAAGACACGGCCCCCTCTTCCTTCAGCCGGGGCTCACCTGGGAGCTGCCATTCACGGGGGGGTGGCCGTCCACCACCAGAGACCCCTGAGTCAAGTTGCGATAGAGACGGACGGTGTGGAACTCGCCCAGGTTGAGGATCGAAGGGTGCCGGATGGTGGCCATGCCGGAACCGGCATCGAACCTGCCAATTGCGAGACGGGGGCAGCTTCAGACGCCCATCCTGGCTGGCTGGCCCTCAAACGCCTCTTTCCCGACCCTCCGCTCCCGTCCCCACCACCCCAGAAATCATTACCCAGCTCCAGAAATCTTTGGCAAAGGCTACCCAAAGGGAAGCTACGGGAAGGAGGCAACCTGGCAGACTCTGAGCCAGGGGCACGACTGGGCAGCTCGATTGCCCCCGCAGGGACCCCGGCCTCACCTGAGTTCCGGGCGGCCCCCCACCAGCCCAAAGGAGACAAAATCGCTACCCGTGTTCTTCTTCTGCCCGTTGTACACCAACATCCCTGTGGGAGAGCAGAGGGGGGGGAACTACTCAGGGGAGCTGGGGGCGAGAGACACCCCCCCATGCGGCCCCCAGGTCCCTTGGCAGCATCATGCAGGGTGCTGAGTTCAGATCCGCCATGCTCTGCCTCCCGTCCTTTCCCAGGCCCTGGGAGCCTGAGGGGGGGGAACAGGAGTTTTTGAACCCAAGGCTGAGCGGCCCCCACAGCCCCACAGCCAGGCAGCGCGGGACAAGAGCAGGATCTTGTACACACACACACACACACACACACACACACACACACACACAGTATACCCTTGCTTCCTGGGAGCAGTTAGCAAAGGAAGATTAGGTCCAAACTGTGCAGCCCAGCTAATAGGAATAAGGTAGACTGCAGCTGGATGAGGAGGCTCGGGAGCTCCTGGTGTATTAGTCAGCTTGCCAATAGCTCACGTGGCTCAGGAGGCACACTCCACCCCCCCACCCCCCCACACACTCCAGAGGCAGAAAGGGTTAGAAAGATGCCGGGTGCTAGGCAGGAAGCCCGCAGTGCCCAGCAGGGGCACAACTCACCTGAGTAAAGCATGAGAGCTGGAGGGCAGAGGGAGGAAAGAGGGGAAGAGGCGAGAGGAGGAGGAGGAGGAGGAGGAGGAGGAGGAGGAGGAGGGGCAGATGAAGGGAAGAGAGGTTGAGTGAGAGATGCTCAGAAGAGAACGCTCAGGACTCGCATCCACAACAAGAAGAGGAGTGGCTACCCTCGCCCGCCCGCCCCCCCTGGCAGCCTCTCTTACCATCTGGGGTGTCGGGACGGAAGGTGATCTCGAGGGCAAACACCCGATAGGCATCCTTCATGGTTGGCAGGACCAGGTAGGACAGAGGATTCTGGGTAAAGTAGGGCACCACTCGCTCTGCGAGGGGAGGGCAAAGGGGGGTGAGGATGGAGGTTGAGCCCTCCGCCTCTTCTGCAGACCCAGGCAGGGGCGAGAGCGTCTGGCGTAGGCCTGGGCAAAGCTGGCAGAGGCTACAACTGGCATGGGATGAGTGTCTGCCCAGGTCCTCCTCCCTGGCTCCTCCCGTGCCCACAAGGGAAAGGGCTGGGTAGGAGGAAGACGATTGGGGAACGTCCAATGTTTATTCTAGAGCAAGGGTCTCCAACCTTGGCAACTTTAAGACTTGTGGACTTGTGGACTTCAACTCCCAGAATTCCTCAGCCAGCAAAGCTGGGAGTTGAAGTTCACAAGTCTTAAAGTTGCCAAGGTTGGAGATCCCTGTTCTAGAGGACTGCCACCCATGGGGGGGGGATCAGGGCCCGCTCTTTGCCCCCTCCCTCCGTCTCCTGTGGGCCAGAGCGGGAGAGAGAGGCGGGTGCCACACTGACCTCGCACTTTGAGCATGGAGAAGGCCGTCCCCTTCCCTTGCCGGTTGGACGCCGTGCACACGTAGACGCCCGTGTCTTCCGGGCGAGCCGAGGGGATGGTCAGGCTGTGGCCCTCCAGTTGGGCATGCCGGGGCAGCTCCCCTTCCAGCTGCAAGACAGTGAGCCACAGAACCCCCTAGCAGGCCTGCCCCCCCCCCAAAAAAAACAGGTCCCCCTGTCCCAGAGCCAAAGCGGCAGCTGTGCAGCACATTTCCCAACCCCTCCGCAGCAGCGCCTCCCTCTCCCTGCATCCCACCTGGGGAGAGAGGCGAGGGGGGGGGGTCACTCCCGTCTGAGACCTACCTTGGTCCACTTGATTTCCGGGACAGGGAACCCAGAGGCCGAGCAAGGGAAAACCACGGTGGAGCCCGCGGAAACCTCCTTCACTTCTGGCTGGGCGGCCACTTGCGGGACGGCTGTGGGAAGACAGAGGAGGGCCCACCCCGTCAGCCACGGAGAGCAAAGCAGGGAGGACGCCCCCAACCGGGAGAAGGCCGGGCTTACACTGGACGTGTAGGATGACGTGGGACTGGACGGTGCCAATGTCGTTGGTGGCCGTGCAGCGGTACTTTCCCGCGTCGGCCTGCTCCACCCGCTCGATCTTCACCAGGCCTCCGCTGGCCAGCACTCCCGGGCGCAGCTGCCCGCCCACCTTGCTCCAGGTGAGGTCCGGCTTGGGGTCCCCGAAGGCCAGGCACTCAAACTCCACGGCGTTGCCCGCCAGGACGGTCTGCACCGACGTCCGGATGTTGATCATCACTTTGGGGAGGGCTGAGAAGAGAGACGGGGGTGGGGTGGTCTCCAGAGAAAGAAGAGGAGGCTTCCTGTCTCCCACAGGTGGGGCACTTGGTCCGCCAACTGGCATGATGCTTACTTACCCCGGACAGTCAGGCTGACCCTCTCCTGGGCCTGGCCAGAGGGACTCCTGGCCCGACACACATATACGCCCTGGCACTCCGGGTCCAGCTTCTCGATCCTGGAGGGAAGCAGCCGCTCTGTGAATCCCTGAGCTCTTTGCCCCAGTCTGCAGGTGCCCAGTGCCACTTCCTCCTCCTCCTCCTCCCCATGCCACGCCACGCCGTGGCCCTCATCTGCCCCACTCACCGCAGCACTCCATTGCGGATGGTATGAGTGGGAGGCAGCTCTCCGCCCTCTTTGAGCCACTCGATCTGCGCCCTGGCATCCCCAGAAATGGAGCACACAAACTCTGCTGTGGCACCCACAGCTTTGGTGTCGCTCTGAGGGGTGACCTGAACGGAGAGGGGTCCTCCAGCATGGCCTGAATTGGGGACAATGAGGAGGACACAACACAAGTCAGCACGAATATAACATAAAAATGCAGACCCAGACATACAATAATACATAAATACATCAGGTCCAAGGCTGGGACCAAAGGGAGCTTTTCAGAACTCTCAGGAATCCTAGGATTGAGCCACAAGTCCTTGGGGGTTTCTTTTATACCGGCTGTTGTGGCCCACCAGCGGCCAGCAGAGCTGGCAGCACATTCGGACAGTGAGGAAGTTGGGGAGGAACATGGGCCAGTCCTGGAGTCTGGGGAAGGCTCAGATGAGTGCTCTGCGTCGGAGGCAGAGATGGGGCCAGGGCAGTCTGACAGTTATCAGTTGCCTTTGGAGTCAGACATCAGTGAGGCAGACGAACAGCTGGAGCCTGTTCCCAGTGTGCGTGTGCGCAGAGTTGCCAGACTAAGGGAACAGCTGAGGAACAAGGGTCGACTTGGGAGTAAGGCCACAGGTGGACGATGAATGGCCCCTCCCATAGGGAATAAAAGAGGAGCGAATGGGGAGGGGAGTTTGCAGGAGACAATTAGTTCGCTTAATTGGTTCGTGACTCTCAGAGATTCCTTGCCAAGTTTTGAAGATATCGGCCTGGCAGTTCTCCAAGCCAGATAAGGTCTGTGACTGTAAATGCACCCTTGAAAGACTTTGCTGAATGTGAATGAGAGAAATTCACAGTAACTTAATAAAAAGGGGTTTTTGTCGGGACAAGGAGTCTGCCTCGTGGTTTGTGGAATCCTAGGTCAGAACACCAGCAGCCTATTTTTTAATCTCCCAATTCGAGAGGGTTAAGGGTTATGAGGCAGGATCGAGCCCTGCACCCCTTCTGCCCCCCCCCCGGCTGAACCTCCCATCTGGATGCCCACTCACCTCGCACGTAGACCTGGGCCAAAGCCTCAGCGGAGCCCACCCGGTTGCTGACATGGCAGCGGTAGGTGCCTGAATCCTGGTGCCCGGCGGGGCTGAACTGCAAGACACCCTCTCGCACCGTGGCCCGTCCGGGGAGACTGCCGTTCACCTTGGTCCACTGGTAACGCAGGGGGGGCGTGCCGTGGGCCAGGCACTGCAGCTGCACAGCGTCACCCTCGTGCACCACTGCTCGGTTGGGAAGACTGGTGGCGTAGGGTGGTACTGGGCAGAGAGAGAGAGGGGGGAGAAAGCTTGGTGCAGGCAGCAGCCCCGGAGCTTCCTGAGGAAGGCACTGAACTCCGTTGGCCAGTCCATGAGTGCCAGGGGTCCATGGGGAGGGGGTGCCTGGCATTTCTCCCTCTTTTGCCATCTCCCTCTCAACCCAAGGCTGCCCAGGGACCAGCGCAGCACCCCTGCATGAGCCCCATCCCTCCTCCTCCTGGCACACTCACTCTCCACGTCCAGCACCACGAAGGCTTCGGTGAACCCCGCAGAGTTGCTGGCGTTGCAGATGTACTGGCCCGAGTCCTGCTGGGCCGCCCGGGGGATGATGAGGCTGTCGTTCACCACCTGATGCTGCCACGGCAAGGGAGCCCGCAGCTTGGACCAGTGGATGGTGGGAGTCGGGTCACCTGTCGATCACAGCAAAGGAAGCAGCGGTGAGCCCGGCCAGCCAGCAACCCAGGTAGCCTTGGCACAAGGGACCCCAAGACGGGCTTCTCATCTTGGGGGGGGGACCAGTCAGGGCCAAATAACGCCCTCTGTACAAACACACACACCCCTTCACACACCTGTGGCAGAGCAATGGAGCCGAGCCGTCTGTCCCGCCTCCACTGTCTGGGTCGGAGTCACGTGGATTTCGGGGACTCCTCTGTTGCCGTGCACCGCCTCCACGCTCACGTCCACCTGCGCCTCCGTAGTGCCCACGGAATTCTGGGCCACGCACACGTAGGTGCCAGCATCTCCCAGCTTTGCGGAGGAGATCTGGGGAGGGAGAGGAGTCCAAACAACACCCTCAGCCTGATTCCCACTCAAACGGAGGAATCAAAGTATCCTTTAGGATGTCGGGAGTGGCCGTTGGCTGCCGTTTTTCTCTCTTTGAGCATGGAATAAGGACCAGCAGTGGGTGCTCCCAGGAGGGATCGCAGCCTAAAAAATGAGAACTTGCCAGGACAGGTGAGTTAACTGCGGCCGCACCAGCCCTCCATTCCTTCAGTTTCCTTCCCAGCAAAAGTTACTCTAAGATACACTGCTCCCGATGCCGGAAGCTTTATACGAGTAGTCCTCGACTTACAACCACAATTGAGCCCCAAACATTTGTTGCTAAGCGAGGCCTCTGTTAAGTGAGTTTTGCCCCATTTTACGACCTTTCTTGCCACTGTTGTTAAGTGAACCGCGGCAGTTGATAAGTTAGTAACCCGGTTGTTTGTTCAGTGAATCTGGCTCCCCCCCCCCCCCGTTGGCTTTTGCTTGTCAGAAGGTCGCCAAAGGGGGAATCGCGTGACCCTGGGACACTGTGACCGTCATAAATATGAGTCGGTTGCCAAGCGCCTGAACTTTAATCACGTGACCATGGGGATGCTGCAAAGGTTGCAACTGTGAAAAAAAGGGTCTTAAGCCACTTTTTTTTCAGCGCCGTTGTTACTTCGGTCACTAAACGAACTGTTGTAAGTTGAGGGCTATCTGTATATCCACCAGGTAGCCAGAAGTTATGTCTAGGTCCGGTGTCCCGGGCAACACCCACAGACTTCCACCAGCCCCAGCCAGCAAGGGAAGATACGGCCACTGGAAGGCCTGGGTTCCCTGCCTTTAGACCAGGGCAGGGGTGAAATGCTCCCGGTTCGCTCGTACCTGTCGGTCGCCGTAGAGCCAGTCGCCAAGGTAGCGCGAGGCGCCGCCCACCTGCCCGGACGCCGCCATTTGGGTTCTTTTACCCTCTGCGAATGCACAGAACGCTTTGCGCATGCGCAGAGGGTAAAAGAACCCAAATGGCGGTGTCCGGGTGGGTGGGCGGTACCTCGCGCTACCTTGGCGACTGGCTCTACGGTGACCAACAGGTACGAGCGAACCGGGAGCATTTCACCCCTGGACCAGGGGTGTCAAACTCGATTTCACTGACGGCTGCATCAGGGTTGTGTTGACCTTGGGGGGGTCGGGGTGGGCGTGGCCAGCTCGACGTCACTTGTGTCGGGGGGGCGCCTGTGGCCAGAGTGCTCTGCCAGAGAAAACAGGCTCCCAAGCTCCGTTTTCGGCTGGGACGCCTCCTGCAACCCTCTGCCAGCGAAAAACGGAGCTCGGGAAGGCCACGTTTTTACTGGCAGAGGCATCGCGGGCCAGTCCTTCGCTGTTTCCAGGGCGGCCCCGCAGGCCAGATCTAAGCACCCCGCAGGCCGGATCCGGTCCCCGGGGCCTTGAGTTTGACACACCTGCTTTAGACCTCCACCCACCTGCAGCACAGCTCGGCTCTCCAAGGGCAGCATCCTCTGGTTCTCCAGCTTCTTCCAGGCTCCCAGTTTGGTCCAGCGCACCACAGCCCGGGGATCCCCGGCCGCCAGGCAGTCCACGCTGATGGACTTGCCCACTTTAAGCTGCAGGGGCCCCTTCGGCACCACCGAGACGGTAGGCAGCCCTAGGAGGAGAGAGCGGCACCCGAGTTCACCCAGGGCCTTCGGCAGACCCTCCGCCCCGGCGTTCCTTCTGAGTCCAACTTTAGCCTTGGCTGGACGAGAACGAAAGGGGTCCTTGCCCTTGCTGTCCTAGAGAGACCCTCAATGTTGTCCCTTACCTTGGACCAGGACATTGACTAGGCTGTTGGCAATCCCAAACTGGTTGGAGACCACACACCGGTAGGCCCCGTGGTTTTCCGGACGGGCGTTGGAGATGGTGATCGCAGAGCCGTTAGGGCTGATCCTCACATTATCTGCGGAGGGGACAGAAGGAATTACCAGGGGGGGCGCTCCCCAGAATCAGCACCATCCTCCCCCCAAACCACCTGGCCCTGCTGCTCACCTGGCAGCCCCCAAACCTCACCTAGCAGCTGGTTGTTGGGAAGCTTCCAGGTGATCTCGAGAGGCGGGCTGCCTTTGTGGACGTGGCACCTAAAGGAGACCTCTTCCCCTCCGCGCACAACCACGCTGTGGGGCTCTATGGAGATGATGGGGCTCTGCAGACCTGCCGGGAGAGAGCGACAGTGACCCCCGGAGTCTGAACACCCTCCACCCGCCCACTCTGGCCCCTGCTGGAATGCCAGACGTACGGGAAGTAGGACTGGTGTTGGCCACGACAGAGACCACGAAGGACGCCTCTTGCGGGACGCTGCCTCCACTCACACGGCAGACGTATTCGCCAGAGTCGGCGGGGGTGAGTCGGACCAGTCGCAGGTGGGCGTTGGAGACCTGTGGGGGCCGGGCAGGAAGAGGAAAAGCATTGCAGATTTCTGATTTCCCCACCTGCATGAGCCCGCTCTTCTGTCAATGAGACTGCCTTCTTTCCCCCACGGTGGACAGGCTCGCCCCTACCTGGTGACCCGCAGGCAGCTGACCCTCTCGCCGATACCAGGTGAACGTGGCCTGGGGCTGACCTGGAGCAACGCAAGACAGATCCAGGGTCTCTCCTTCAACGGCGGAGGAGGAGGAAGCCTCAATCCTCAGGGCTGGGGCAGCCCCTGCAGCTGCACGAGAGGAAGAGAGAACACCTCGAATGAGCCGGGCCTGTCCTGCAGCAGGTCTGGGTTGCCAAGAGGTGGAGAGCAGAGGAATCTTACGGTGGGAGGGGCCCTCGCTGTCCTGGATGGTGACCACCAACACCGCCTCCTGGACGGCGTTGGGGCTGCTGACGCGGCAGACGTACTCGCCGGAGTGGGCGGAGGAGACCTGCGGGATGCGGAGGCGAGTGCCCGAGACCTGCCAAGGAGAGGTAAGTTAGCCACTCGCCGCAATGGTGCCCCCGTCGGTATCTGGCTCTCCTGCTGGCCCGCCTTGCCCAGAGAGGAGCTGGGAAGGGTGAAAGGATCGAGGATCGCCACCAGAGGTGGTATTCAGCCGGATCTATCCGGTTCGGGTGAACTGGTCGTGGCGACTGCAGGAGGCCCCGCCTGCCCGCCCGGATGTAATGACGTCCCATTTATTGATGTTTTCGAGGCTCTGCGCATGCGCGGAGCTCACATTTGCGAACCGGTAAGGAAGGTAAGTGAATACCACCCCTGATCACCACCCTCACCCGAGTGAGGCGAAGCAGACGCGCCTTTTCCCCTCTACCTGGTGGTTGGGTGGGAGGGGTCCTCCTCTCTTGAACCAGCTGACTTTGGGGTGCGTCTGGCCAGCCACGAGGCAGTTCAGCTCCAAGGTCTGACCCTCAGCGAGGGAAGAGGAGGAGGATTCAATCCGAACCGGCGGGATCACCCCAGAAGCTGCAGAGGATGAGGAAGGGTTGGATGGCAACCCCACTGCCCACCTCCCCAATTTCCCTTCCTCCCCTTTCCCCTCCACATGTCACAAGCTTCCCAGGCACCTACTGGGTGGGCCGCCTGAGCTTCTGGGAATGGACACAATGATGGACGTCTCCAGTCGGCTGGTGCCATCGTTCACGTAACAGACGTACTCGCCCGAATCGGCCACCGAAACTTGCGAGATCCGGAGGCGGGTTCCGAAAATCTGTTGCCGGGGGGAAAAAAGCAGACAACCAAGAGCTGATTTCTTTTACCAACTGGAGCCATTTTCCACCCCCACCCTCCTTGAATTTCCCAAAGCCCCAATGTCAAGATCCAGCGCGAGAATCCAAATAAAACTTCAGGTTCATTCTGTTTCCGAAAATCTTACTGTTTATTGAATACACTGCATGGTAATGTTGAAGTAAAACTAACTCTGAGGTTTCCAAACCACCAAGTTCATAGAATTAAACAATAATTTTCCCAGCCAAACCCCCCAACCTCTCACGTTGTCCTCGCTTAGTTATGGGAACCGTCTGCTTCAACTCCACACCTGTTATGATGTCCTTGAGAAGGTTTCAGGCTCTCACGATCTTCAGTGGAATCGTAAAAGTTTCGTTTCTCCATCTAACCCATTCTAAAGCAACACCTCCCTCCCCACTCTAATGGTAAGTTGAAACGAAGATGCACGTAGCTGCCAAAGATTCATCCTTGACACTCGGTTTCCATTTCTTAAGCCCCCAAATATTACGCCAAGGCGTTTCAGGAGATCCCTCATCACAAGACCGAAAATGCATAACACACATTCTGAAAAATAATGTCTGGCAGCCCACCGTTGCTCAAATGCTGCAGGAATCTCTGCCACGTCCCCTTACCTGACTGTGGACGGGCAGGGCGCCCTCGCGCTTGTACCACATCACCCTGGCTTGGGACTGACCGGCCACCAGGCAGTTCAGGTCCAAGGTCTGCCCCTCCGAGATGACTGCGGAGGAGGTTTCAATCCGGATCGGGGGAGTGACGCCCACAGCTGGAAGAGCCAGGGGGAAGGAGAAAACAGGGATCCTGTCAAGATTCGAAGCGTACTCATGCTGCTTTCACTTTTACTGTTTCCCAGCTTGCCAACGAACTATGGGGGGAGGGAAGGGGGAATTGGAATGTGGATTGTAACCATCAAGCACTCACCCCTGAGAACCAAGGTCACTTCAGCAGGTGTTTGCCAGACCTTCCAGACATCCTCTCATAACAATATTGTGACACTTAATTGTGACCTGCACTAATTGGAGGGAGGGAGGAATCTACACTTTAATTATATTGAATTGCGCGGGAATTAGCCAGAGCTGGTTTTGCTTTCATTCTGTGCCGAAATGATGTACTCAATAAAGTTTTGCATTAAGAGATCGAATCGTTTTGATGGGGCTTGCTGGGCTGGGTTCGTCAGTCGGAACCTTGACAGATCCATTTCAATGAGAGAAACCCCCATGGAGCAGGCAATCACACCCTCCAGCCCAGCCCCCGTGGGGAGGGGGACTTACAGTAGGAGCCCGTTTCGCCCTTGATGGTCACCACCAGCGAGGCCTCGTGAATGGCCGAGCCGTGGCTCACGCGGCAGACGTATTCCCCAGAGTCAGCTGGTGAAGCCTGTGGGATGCGCAGGAGGAAGCCAGAGACCTGGGGAGAGGCGAGTCAAGGATGAACCTTCCAGGCACTGGCCTCTTCCTCGCAGCACCTGGAGAAAAGCCCCACTTGGCGAGCCCCGCGTGGGCGGTGCCATACCTGGTGGCTGGCAGGAAGAGCCCCTCCTCGCTTATACCAGGTGACTTTCGCCTGCGGCACAGAGGCGGCCACGATGCATTTCAGGTCTAAGGTGTGGCCCTCGGAGGGCGAGGTGGAAGAAGACTCGATCCGTACGGGGGGGATCACCCCGGCGGCTGCCATGGTCACAAGAGAAGAAAGGTCAGGGCTGTCGCCAAATGCCCCCCACCCAGCCAGGGAGAAGCCAAGCCTTGGAGAAGCCCCACAGATGCTGCCTTCTCTCCTCCCAGCTGACCCACGTAACCCTTGGGGGGGGGGGCAGAGAAGCAGAAAGCTTTCAGCGTTCCAGGGCTTAAGATTCCTTTCAGGACCCTGTACAGCTACTCCTCGACTTACGGCCACAATTGAGCCCAGAATTTATGTGGCTCAGTGAGACTGTTTGTTTGAGTGAGCTTTGCCCCATTTTACGACTTTTCTCGCCACGTTGGTTAAGTGGATCACGGCAGTTGTTATAAATTAGTAACACCGTTGCTAAGTGAATCAGGCTTCCCTGTTGATTGTGTTTGTCAGAAGGTCGCAAAAAGAGGATTCACGTGACCCCCCCCCGGGACACTGCGACCGTCATAAATATGAACCAGTTGCCAAGCATCTGAATTGTAAATCCCAGGGATCCTGCAACGGTCCTGAAGTGTGAAAAATGGTCATAAAGTCCCTTTTTTTTCAGTGCCATCGTTAATGTTGAACGGTCACTAAGCGAACTGTTGTAAGCCGAGGACTGCCTGTATTTTCCCTCCCTTCGCTTTTTCACGCTGCCAACCTTTGCGCCAGCCCTCTGGGTTCAACCTCCCTCATTCCCTCCCTTACGAGCAGCTTCGAGAGAAGGGAGTTCTTACGGAAAGTGGGGCTGCCCTCCTGCTGCTGGACAGTGACCAAGACGGAGGCTTCCTGGCTGGCGGCATCGGAGCTGACCCGGCAAACGTACTCTCCGGAGTCGGCCGGAGAGACCTTGACCAGTCGCAGGCGAGTTCCCAAGGCCTACAAGGGGATGGCATTCTTATCAGCGCGCCCTTAAATCAACCTCGCTCTGCTGACTATGAAGTATGGATTGATAGATTTTACGCTGGAGCGGGGGGGGGGAGAAACGATGATTCTAAAACCCTTAAAAAAGAATAATAATGAAAATAACGCCCTTCTTTTGTATTTTGGAGCGAGGAGACGTATCCAAATCCTCGGTTGAAAATAATGATGATTTATACAGCTACCTTTGCAGAATTGGCCACCATATTGGCCGCCGTAGAAATGGGGGTAGACTTTAGGAGAAACCCTCCCATACTTCCACCTCTTACAATACTAGACAACACAGCATCAACAGTAGAGACCTTCAAGTTTCTAGGTTCTATCGTATCTCAAGACCTAAAATGGACACCTAACATCAAACATGTCATCAAAAAAGCACAACAAAGAATGTTCTTTCTGTGCCAACTCAGAAAGGTCAAACTGCCCAAAGAGTTGCTGATTCAGGTCTACAGAGGAATCATTGAGTCTGTCATCTGCACCTCCATAACTGTCTGTTTTGGCTCTGCTACTTGCAGACAACACAGCATCAACAGTAGAGACCTTCAAGTTTCTAGGTTCTATCGTATCTCAAGACCTAAAATGGACACCTAACATCAAAAACGTCATCAAAAAAGCACAACAAAGAATGTTCTTTCTGCGCCAACTCAGGAAGCTCAAACTGCCCAAGGAGCTGCTGATTCAGTTCTACAGAGGAATTATTGAGTCTGTCATCTGCACCTCTATAAC
The DNA here is from genome assembly GCA_003457575.1 of Thermophis baileyi. Lineage (NCBI taxonomy): Eukaryota > Metazoa > Chordata > Lepidosauria > Squamata > Dipsadidae > Thermophis > Thermophis baileyi. The sequence continues at coordinate 199,149 of QLTV01001487.1, read as the reverse complement.
TGTCTGGTTTGGTTCTGCAACCCAACAAGACAGACACAGACTTCAGAGGATAATCAGAACTGCAGAAAAAACAATGGCTGCCAACCTGCCTTCCATTGAAGACCTGTGAAAATATCTACAGCCCCCTCACATCCTGGACACAAACTGCTTCAACTTCTACCCCCAAAA
>QLTV01001487.1:181813-197454 GCA_003457575.1 Thermophis baileyi | reverse complement strand
TCTATTCTATTCTATTCTATTCTATTCTATTCTATTCTATTCTATTCTATTCTATTCTATTCTATTCTATTCTATTCTATTCTATTCTATTCTATTCTATTCGTATCCGCCCTGCCTCACCAACGTCTATCTCAGAGGCAGACGGCGCTCGGTTCATACACAGACTAAGGCCAGGCCTGGTGAGCCAGACTTTGCAGCCACCTGATTCCGTTTGTCATGCCCCCCCGTCGGAGTCTGAATCTGAGGAGGAAGATGAGCTGGAACAAGAGCCGACAGAGATCGAGAGGGCAGCTCCGTTGGCCTTGGAGGAAACTGGGGAAGGGCAGAGTCACTCCGGGCAAGGCTTTTCAGGATTGGAAAGGCCTGGCTATGAGGGAGGAGAGTGCCCCGCCCCCTTTCACAAGGCACACCTGGGGACTGAGATGTAAGGAGGTGGTGGTGGGATGGGCATTTGTCGGGAACAAGCGTTGAATCTGTAGAGCCTCGTGTGCACTTGCCGACGCCGAGAGATTACTGTGCTCTGTCTTGTGGGGCTTGCCCGGTTTGCCTGATTCGTTGAACTTCTTGCTCTGGTTACTGTTTGGCTAACCTGGCTTACTGGAGTACTTGCAGCCAGAGGCTGCTGAAGGTGCGTGTGAGAGCTTTGCTCCAGGGAACGTGGGGACGTTTGGGGGCAAAGTTGGAGCAATAAAGGGGCATTAGACCTGTTCTCTGGCTGTGTTGCTTTCGTGCCACGCCCCGGGTCATCATACCGTTTCCCCAACAGCAGTTCTTGGCTCCAAAGTCCGAAGAGCATTTTCCAGCTAATCAAAGTGCTTTGAAACTGGCATTGTGCCCAAGAGCCAATTTGGGGCACTCTGCGGGCAAGGAGGTGCCTTCGGGACTGTAGCTTTTAACCCTCGAACTGCCAAAGTGGCCCCAAAGCTGTTATCCAGTTGCACTTGTTAAGGCTAAGCGCCATCATGCCTGTACCTGGTGGTGGGCTGGCAGGGCTTCACCCCGTCTGTACCAGGTAACCATGGCCTGCTCCGGATGGGCAACCACACAGTCCAGCTCCAGTGTTTGCCCTTCCGCTATGACGGACGAGGAGGCCTTGATCCTTATCGGGGGAGCCACGCCAAAAGCTGGAGAGAGCAGAAGGGCGGGTGAGGATCCTGCCAGCCCCCAGCAAGCCCGGCCCTCCTGCAGGGAGCCCCACACCTACTGGAGGAGGAGCGGGTGAGGGAGACGAGGATGGAAGCTTCTCGGGTGAGGGAATCCAGGCTGACGCGGCAGACATATTCCCCCAGGTCAGCCGGGGAGACCCGGCCAATGCGCAGGTGGGAACCGGAGACCTGCGGGTTGAGAAAGAAGAGACAGTTGGCACATAAATGAAAGGGATGCCATAAACCAGGGGTCACCAACCCCCAATCCGTGGACCAGCCACCGGGCCGCGGCATGCCAGAAATCGGGCCACACAAACAAGCAAAGTCCCATCCGCGGGATGCAGGCAGCACGCGAAACCACGTCCCCCTCCGGTCCGTGGAAAAGCCTCTCTCCACGGAACCGGTCCCTGGTGCCCCAAAAAGTTTGGGGGTCGCTGCCGTAAACACCCTCCCGGGGAGGAGAGGTCTTTGGACAAAGCTGCCCCCCCTCAGCCTCGAGGGGCTCCCATACCTGGTGGCCGGCTGGCAAGGATCCGCCTCGTTTGTACCATGTGATGGTGGTGCTGGTTTGGCCGGCCACGACACAGTTCAAGTCCAAGGCTTGTCCTGGGACAAGGGAGGGCGACGAAGGCTCGATCCAGAGAGGAGGTGTAACTCCCGAGGCTGTAAGGACAGGAGGAAGGGGCCGACAACCAGTTAACAGACTGGTCTCCCCTCCTGCCAGCCCTCCCCTCCAGGCTTCCATGGGCCTGGTTCGAAGGGGAGAGCTGAACTTCCCCTGGAAATGGGCCTGCCTTCTTTGGCCCTTCCACCCCCAAGGGCTGGACCGATGAAACGCACAGGTTCTGGATCCTAAGCTGGGACCTGAGCTTCTGACTCACTTTCGGAGCTGCTGTGCACGGTGATCACTTTGGAGGCCTCTCGAACGACGCCGCTGTCACCGTCAGTCACCCGACACACGTATTCGCCCGAGTCCGCTGCTGTGGCTTTGAGAATCCTCAAATGGAGGCCGGAAATCTGAAGGGAGAAGGCGGTCGAGAGATGCGGTGAGGACCCCCGAAGGGAGGAAGAGGCGGGCGCTCTAGCCAAGTGTGTCCCGCCGTGCCCGTACCTTGCGATTAGTCGGGAGGGCCCCTTCCCGCTTGTACCAAGTGACTCTGGGCTGCGAGAGGCCAGTGACCTGGCAGGTGAGATCCAAGGACTGACCCTCGGCGATGGAAGTGGAGGCAGAGTCGATCCGGACTGGCGACGGTCCTGAGGAAGTCAGAAGACGGGTCAACTTCTCTCGCCTGCCAATTCCAGGGCTCCGTTCCCAAGCAAAGATGGCCGGGAAGGGAGACAAAAAGGATGCCCCGAACATTGCCTTTTTGTGCCTCAGTTGGTGACTCCTGGCTCTCCTTCCCACACCTTTGGCCTTACCTTGGGAGGAGGTGCGGCTCTGCTGGATGGTCACCTTGATGGACGCTTCCTTGGGGCCGGCTCCGTTGCTGACTCGGCAGACGTATTCCCCGGAGTCAGCGGCCGAGACCGCCAAGATTCTCAGGAGGGACCCATAGATCTAGGGAGGAAGCAGCGTAGCTGTCTGCCACGACACCCGTACACTGTGGAAGCCTCCCCCCCCACTTTTCTTTAAGTGTTTACTACAGGTAGTCCTCGACTTACGACAACGGAGCCCAGAATTTCTGTTGCTAAGCGAAACATTGGTTAAGTGACTTTTGGCCCCATTTTACGACTTTTTCTGGCCACTGTTCTCAAGTGACTCGCTGCCGTTGTGAACTCAGTAACCCGGTTGTTAAGTGAATCTGGCTTCCCTGTTGACCTTGCTTGTCAGACAGTCGCAAAAGGGGATCATGTGACCTCGGGACATTGCAACTGTCATAAATAGTCTTAAGCCGCTTTTTCCAGTGCCGTTGTAACTTTGGACGGTCATTAAATGAACTGTTGTAAGTCAAGGACTATCTGTATCTGTGTCCCATCCCCCCGTCCCCAGTCACAGCTTTATTTCTTTACTGGGATCCTGGCTTATAACTGAGAGGGATTCTTAGTCCTGTTACAATTACAGCCTTTCTTTTCTGAAAACCCTCCTGAGAAAATTTAATCTTATACATTCTTTGAAGAAGAAAAAAAGAGAGATCTTTAGGGCCGGATGAGACCAACTGCTCCGAATGAAACGTATTCTTTCTCCTCGTAATCTTTATCGTTTCTGGCAAGCCTTTTCCAACTTCCTCCCTTTCGTTGCCCAGAATGAAACCAGGAGGCCCCCACAGAGAAGGGGGGGATGCGGCCACCCACTCCCCTCGGGCCCCGGGAGAGAGTCCGAACCTGGTGGTTGGCTGGCAGGGCCCCTCCCCGCCGGTACCACGTGACGGACGCTGTAGGGTGGCCGGCCACCACGCAGTTCAGGTCCAAGGACTGGCCTTCGGTGACCGAAGAGGACGAAGGTTCAATCTTGACGATCGGTGAGACGCCGGACGCTGAACGGACACACAAAGGGCAAAGAGAAAGGAGGCAAGGACATGACTTGCACTGCGAGGGGGCGAGTTCCAGTCCAGGTTTGAATAGGCTGTCCTTGGGCTGACCGTGACCGGCTCGGCATTTTGCTCAAACCAGCCGCTTGCTTGGTTAATGTTTCAGGTTGGAAGGCTGGCTTCCCACAGAGACAGAAGCACGCACAGGGCACCGCAGCTGAAAATGATTCAAGCCCCCCCTGCCCCAGAAGAAAGGGGTCGCGCCCTACCCCGAACGACCGCCACTTCAATGCGGGCTCTGCCGACTCCCATCGGGCTGCTGCCCACGCACAGGTACACCCCTCCGTCGGCAGCCGTGATGGAAGGTATCACCAAGGTGGAGATGTCGGTTCTCTCGGAGTGGGACTGCAGACAGAAAGGGAAACCGTTGGAGACCCTCAAGCGGCGGCTGGCTTCCCACCCTCCTGGGCCACATGGGGAAGGGAGTGCCAAGGAGGGCCCAGAGCTGGGCGGGGCCGCCCTCAGCATCCGCGAGCCCGGGCACAAGCAAGAAAAGAGCCGGAAGCAGCAGGCGAGGGGGGAACACAGAATCGGGGTGCAGCCAGCACAATCTGGGAGGGTGGGGAAACACGAAGCAGTTTGGGGAAGACCTTGCTTCTCTCCGCTGGAGAACTAGAGACCGAAAGCCAGAGGAGGAAGACGGAGCCAACCAGCAGAGCAACACGAGGGGCTCATGCAGAGGGATACCTGCTGGAGCTCCTGTATTCGCTGCCGGACGGCTTCCCAGCTGCCACTTTGAAAGTGGAAGAACCCAAAGACAGGAAGCGCCTGGCCCAGGAGGGGAGGGGCGGGGGCAAGAGAGAGAAGGAGAGAGAGGGAGAGGGGACAGAGGTCGCCAGAAAGATCAGAAGCACCAAAGAAGGCATCGCAGGCTGGGTCTGCTCCTGGCCCACATCTTCCCTCGGGCAACCTCACCTGGACCCAAAGGTCTGGGAGGGACCGTCCTCCCTGGGAGTCCAGGCCTTACCTGTGGAGGCAAGCTGCCGCCCTCTTTCTCCCAGGTGATGGTGGCCGCTGGGGAGCCAGCAGCCCGGCAGTACAGTCTGACGGTGCTGCCCTCCTGCACCTCTGACCGTTCAGGGCTCACCTGCACTTGGGGGACGCTGGTACCTGCCCAGAAGCAAAGGGGAGCTCAGTCCCTCTCTCCCTCTCAGACCGTCACGCCATTTATGGCCTGGTTCTCTGGTCGCCCCACTTAAATTCACTGTGGAGATTTCTTGCCTTTGGCAAATTTGATTAGGTATCAGCTAACTCTCTGAGTGGTGCGGTGGCCTAGTAGAGGTGGAGCTGTCGCCTCACAATCAGGAGGCTGTGAGTTCGATCCTAGGTAGAGGCAGATATTTCTCTCTCTGGGCACAATGAGAATATATCCCGCTGAACAAAACTCCGCACTGGCAACAGGAAGGGCATCCGGCCATTAAACATTCTGCCAGCTCCATTCAGTTGCCCAGACTCCACCCACTCCGCAAGGGATTATGGGGTTGTTAAAAGATGATGATCAGCTAAGTCTCTGCTCTTTCTGCCTGAAGAAGAATAAATCCTCCTGGGAAGATGGACTCTGAGGTCTGGGGAGGCCCTCGGAAGAGCCCCATTATCCCCAATCTCACATTGAGGAAGGCCGAACCGAAGGGTTGCTGAGGGCCACCTCTCCCTGTGACGTGGGTATCGGGCATCTGCCTTGTGGCATGCTTCGTCCTTGTGGCCGGAGAGACACCACCTCAACTTACTTTGCACTTGTAAGAAAGCTCGGGCCATGTGCTGCCCAACGCTGTTTCGCACTCGGCACAGGTACTGGGACTCGTCGGCAGGCTCAACCGCAGGGAAGCGGAGGATCCCACCCTGGATAATGGCCTTGGGGGAGATCACGCCTCCAGGTCCTCCTGGAGCAAAGACAAAAGCTTCCCAGTTAACTGAAGAGAGGGGGTTTTCTGCTTATGGGGAGAGGACGGTTTTGTGCCCCGGGCACAAAACCGAGTCCTGGAAAACAGCATCGGCCAAGCTAGACACAGAGATGCATCCTTTAGAATAGGGGTGTCAAACTCAAGGCCCGCGGGCCGGATCGTGCCCACGGGGTGCTTAGATCTGGCCTGCGGGGCCGACCTGGAAACAGCGAAAGACTGGCTCACGCGGCCCTCCCGAGCTCCGTTTTCGCTGGCAGAGGATTGCAGGAGGACGTCGCAGTCGAAAACGGAGCTTGGGAGCCCATTTTCGCTGATAGAGCGCTCAGGCCAACCACAGGCACCACCAACACGAGTGACTCGAGCTGGGCACGCCCACCCTTGCCACGCCGATCCCCCCCCCCGAGGTCAAACACAACCCTGATGCGGCCCTCAATGAAATCGAATTTGACACCCCTGCTTTAGAAGGTTCCCCTATAAACAGCACAATCCTGCGTTAAATCCTTTTTTTTTTTTGAACCACCAGACTCTGAATCTTATTTCACTTGTGCCTTGTATTTTGTATTTGTAACTTGTATTTAAGTTACAGCTAAAGCAGGGGGCCCCAATCCCCGGGCCGTGGCCCGCTACTGGCCCTTGAGCTGTTCGGAAGTGGGCCGTGGAACAGGGGTGGGTTCCAACTTACCTCGCTGCCGGTTCGCTCCCTCCCGCACCGCGTGGCCACGCCTCGTGGGCGCGCGCGCATGTACAGTAACAAAAAATCCGGGGGAAAAAAACCAAAGCCGAAAAAAAGATGGCGACCGCATGCACAGTGCCGGAAGTCGGCTTCTGCGCATGTTGAGAAGGAAAAAAAATTCAAAAAAAATTCAAAAAAAAGATGGCAGCCCCCACGGACCGGCACCGACCGATTCGGTTCGGTGACATCATCGTGACATCACCAGCGGGCCGCTACTGGTTCGGGAGAACCGGTCCGAACCGGGAGGAACCCACCCCTGCTGTGGAAGTGGTGAGCGAGCGTGCGTGCACCCCCCCATTTGTGCGAGCAGCAGGCGAGCCCGTGCACGAGTGCTCCATTTGCGCGAGCGGCAGGCGTGCGTGCCCACCGCTCGCGCGGAACCATCCCCTCTACTCCCTCCCATGACGGTCACAAAGCCGGAAAGGTTGAGGAACTCTGAGCTAAAGCACTTCAACGTATACTCCACTCAGAACCATCACGAACGAATAACCTGCTTTGGCTATTAATTTTGTCTATAATGGCTAACAGGAAAAGCCAAGAGCAGCTCCGGACATGTCGTTGAACGTCATCCCTTAATGGGAGTCACCGAGAACGCTTTGCCTGGACAGAAGAAGGTGGGGGAAAGAGTTTTATTGTAGGCCACTAGAAGTTCCTCTCCCCTCACCCCATGGTTGGTTCTGGCTGAATTCTCTTTGCAAGCAATTAAGTCCCAAAGGTGTTTTTTTTTCCCCAAGAGGCAACTGGCCTTTCTTGTTTTTCTTTGAAGATGTCAACTGAAGAAGCTTCTTGGATGAGAAGCGAAACGTCTTCAGAGAAAAAAACCAGAAAGTCCAGTTGCCTCTTGGGGAAAAAAAAGCACCTTTGGGACAACCATGGCCTGGATGATTTGAGAATCTCCATAGACAGCAAGCGATTAAGCCATGAGCAGCCAGCAGAGGGAGTACACGCACAGAGACACGCTTGCTGTGTGTTTTTGTGTGTGTGTGTGTGTGTGTGTGTGTGTGAGTGTGTGTGTGTGCCTTCGGGACGCTTTCTCAACTGCCCAACCCAGCCGAGGGTTTGAGGCCTCTTGCCCAGCTGGTCTGAGCCTTCCTGGTTGCCAAGCCGAGGTCAGCCAGACCGGCTGGCCTGAGGGGTCTTTCAGAGCAATTCAGGCCTTACCGATCCACTCCACGGTGGGCTCTGGGCTTCCGGTCACGATGCAGCGAAACTCGGCTGGTTGTCCTGGCTGGACGCTCAGCTGGGAGGGTTCAATGGCGGCTGTGGGCTGGACGGCAGCGGCAGCTGCAGGAGGAAGCAGGTTCGGCTTGGTCAGAGCTGGGCAGGGNGGGGGGGGGGGGGAGGGAAGGCGCCCACAAGGATTCCAGAGCCAGGGCTGAAATCCTTGGCAAGGCCCGAGATCCCTGCTGGAAGAAGTGGCCGAGCACACCGCGCGCATGCAGGCAAGAGGATGCGAGGCATGCATGGACAGAAACATGACCAGAACAGGGCCTGGGAGGAGGGGAGCGGAGGGGGGGGGGATGGAGGCAGATGGGAGAGTCTGCCTACCCTTCGCTTTGTTGGCCTGGAGTCAGAAGGGCAACTCAGCATCCCAGAGAACGGAGGAGGAGGAGGCAGAGGAGGGAGGAGGAGGAGGAGGAGGAGGAAGAAGAGGAGGAGGAGGAGGAGGAAGAAGAAGAGGAGGGAAGAAGAGAAGGAGGAGGGAGGAGGAGGGAGGAAGAAGAGAAGGAGGAAGAGAAGAAGAGAAGGAGGAGGGAGGAGGAGGAAAAGGAGGAAGAGGAGGGAGGAAGAAGAGGAGGAGGAGGGAGGAGNAGAGAAATCTAGGGGGGAGGAGGGAAGAAGAGGAGGGAGAGAGGAGGAGGAAGAAGAGGAGGAGGAGGAGGGAGAGGAAGAGAAGGAGGGAGGAGGAAGAGGAAGGAGGGAGGAAGAAGAGGAGGAGGAGGAGGGAGGAGGAGGGAGAGGAAGAGAAGGAGGGAGGAGGAAGGAGGAGGAAGAGGAAGAGGAGGAGGGAGGAGGAAGAGAAGGAGGGAGGAAGAAGAGGAGGAGGAGGGAGGAGGAGGGAAGAAGAGAAGGAGGAGGGAGGAAGAAGAGGAGGAGGAGGAAGAGGAGGAGGGAGGAGGAGGAAGAAGAACAGGAGGAGGAGGGAGGAGGAGGGAGAGGAAGAGAAGGAGGGAGGAGGAGGACGGAGGAGGAGGAAGAAGAGGAGGAGGAGGAGGGAGAGGAAGAGAAGGAGGGAGGAGGAAGAGGAAGGAGGGAGGAAGAAGAGGAGGGAGGAGGGAGGAGGAGGGAGAGGAAGAGGAAGAGGAGGAGGGAGGAGGAAGAGGGAGGAGGAAGAGAAGGAGGAGAAAGGCCAAACAGAACCAGCCAACAGGCAAAGAGGCGTTCCAGTGGGGGGTGGACAGGCACCTGCAGGCCAAACCGACTTACAAGGTCTGTGGCCTTCCACCATTTCTACGGGACCATAGAACATCTGGGTCTTCGATGGAGCTGAAAACAGGGTTGGGGGAGAGGGGGTGGCGTGTGAAAAGGTGGGCGCGTGATGAGCTGCCTCAAGCAGGAGCCTTGCGAGTCCAGGAGCCGTCTTAAAAGACCGGCCTCCCATTCCCAAAAGCATCTTCCTCCATTCCCCACCCACCCACCCACCCACGCCCTGTGGATGAGAGCAGAAGCGTGTCTTTGCGTGAGCCTGCAAGGAAGCCGCTGGTCCTGGGCTGGCGGCCCGGACCAGCGTAGCGCTCGGGAGACGCGGGCTGTTGGGCCAAGCCGGAGGCGCCCCTCCCTGGCAGCCGGCAGGCGCGAGAGCCGAAGCCCCACCTTGCACGTAGAGGGTGGCCATCCCCTCGTCCATGTCAAACATGTTAGAGCCCGTGCAGATGTAGATGCCGGCGTCCTCCGGCTGCACGTTCCGGATGGTCAGGATGCCATTGAAGTCCATGGCGCGGCTGGGCAGCTTCCCGTTGTTCTTCCGCGTCCACACCAGCGTGTAAGCGGGAGACTGCAGGAGAAGGCAGGAAGGTGGACGGGTGAGAGAAAGGAAGGGGGAGGGGGAGGAGAGGCAGGAAAGGGCCCAAATGGACCCGCCCCGCCCGATTCGGGAAAGGGAGGCGGCGTCCGCGGCTGAAAGGCTGGACATCCAGGGGGAAATCTCGGCATGCTGAGCTGAGAGGCAACCCCGGTGGCCCTCACGCTTCCCCTGGGCGCTGCTGTGCCGTTGCAGGTCCCGACAGGCCCTCTCGGACCTGACCCGCTCTACTTCTGCCGGCCCTTTGCAAGGCTCCCCCCCTGTCTTTCTCTCCCACCCCCCCAAAGACTCACCTTGCTTCTGGCCGTGCAGAGGAAGGTGACGTCACTGCCCGGTTCCACGTTCTGCACCTTCTGCTCTTCCACCGTCACGGAAATGGCCTTGCTGGGGCCTTCTGCACTGGCCGAGAGAAGCCGGTCAACCTTGCCCAGCTGGTCCTGACCTGCCTCTCTCTCTCACCAGGGAAAGAGGGAGCCGGCCCTCGTCAGCTCTGCCGGGGGGTCGGGGGGGGGGTCCCCTTACACGCCTCCCTGCGCTCGGCAGCCCAGTTTCTGAGTGGAAGCTTCCGCCTCACCTGTGACGACCACCTCGCTGCGGCTGGAGTTGGTGAACTGGGGGTTTCGGCAGGTGCAGACGTAGACGCCGGCCTCCGAGGGCCGGATGCTAGCGAAGTGCAGCTCGACACCTGCGGGGGAATTCAGGGTTAGAAACCAGCTGGCTGCTTTGCCTACAAGCAGGGGTCCCCCCCAACCTCTGTTTGCAACCAGGGCAGGCGGCAACACGCAACCCCACTTGTGCGAGCAGCGGGCGAGCGCCTGCACACGTGCTCCATTTGCGTGACTGGTGGGCGCACGCGCACACCGTTCTGTGTAAGTGGCGCACACGCACGCACGGCTTGCGCAGAACCATCCCCTCTCCCTCCCCGCTCGCCGTTCCGCAAAGCCGGAAAGATTGGGGAACTCTGGTCTACAGCATAGGCTGCTATTTGCCTCCCCAGCCCCATCTCTGTTGAAATCTTGAGAACTAGAACCTTTGCTTCCTTTTAAGGCTAGGGCACAGAGCCCCTGCTCGCCCTGCAGAAGGCCCCAGCTGAACCTCGGTCTCTCTAGGGCGCTCTGGGGAAGCTTCCCGCTTCAGACCCAGGAGCGTAGCTGAGAATGCAGCAACACTTGGCCGAGAGAAGGAAGCAAGGACCCGTGAAGGTCCCTTCAGAGATCAATTCAAGCTCGAGGGAGCCAAGCGCCGATTCCTTTGACTGCAAAAAAACGCGACTCTCCCCGCCCGGGTCACTGTCCCTCCCCTTCTGGGTCTCCTCCCCCACGCCCCGCTTTTCAATCTGCCCAGTTGGGGGAATGGCACAGACTCACCTTGCTCCCTGCGCTGGGCGGTACTTGGCACGGGGCGCCCGTCTTCCCGGGACCAGTAGAAGAAATGGGGCGGCTCCCCACTGACCTGGCAACGCAGCGTCACTTCGCTGCCCTGGGACACAGCTGTCCGGGAAGGATGGACTTGGACGACCAGGCGGGGCTGGTCGGGGGTTCCTGAGAAGGACCAGGAGGCAGAGGGAGAGGCTGAGGTGAGGGGGCAGCTCAGCTCCCCCCACCCCCGACTGTGACAAACAGAGCCATCATTTCGTACGACGACAATTCCACAACTAGCAAGCGCATCTTTGCTCACCCAAAGGAAGACATTTCTGCCCACGGAGGTTGGGGTTGCCCGTATATCCAGAGGCACATCTAGGGGGAGAACCAGAGACCCATCAGGGGGCTCTCAGGGGCTGCTGCCCCATCCCAGCTCAGCCCTTCCAGAGAGAGACCCACTCACTGTTCGCAATACTGGCCAGTGTAACCGGGTTCGCAGGCGGTGCAGCGATAGCCGCCGCCCTCCAGGCTCTCACACGTCCGCGAGAATCTGCCAAAAAGAAAGAGGTGCCATCCTGAGCTCTGGCCGAGAGGGATCCCTGCCCACGCCTCCCCCAAGAGGGAAGGTGGCTTACTGGTTCTCAGGATCCGGCAATGGGCAAGCGCACGGCTGGCAGTCCTCGGGGGTCCCAGCGGTGGCATCTCCGTAGTAGCCAGGGGCGCACCGTTCGCAGAACTCCCCAGCCGCATGGTGCAGGCAGTGCTGGAGAGGGAAGGAAGGGAGGGAGCGATGGAGGAAGGAAGGAAGGAAGGGAGGGAGGAAGGAGAGGGATGGAGGGATGAAAGGAAGGAGAAGGAAGGCAAAAGAGAAGGTGGGAGGAAGGAAGGAGAGAGGGAGGAAAGGAAAGAGGAAAGGCAGGAGAAAGGGAGGGAGGAAGGAAGGAGATAAGAAAGAGGAAGGAAGGAAGGGTAAGGAAGAAGGAAGGAAGGAAGGAAGGAAGGAAGGAAGGAAGGAAGGAAGGAAGGAAGGAAGGAAGGAAGGAACGTCATTGTGGGAAAGAAATGGGAACAGAAACCCAGAGGGGAAAAAGAGGCCACATTGGAAGCCAAAGCTACCCACAAGTTTCCACTGCAGCTTTTTCCAAAATAAAATGCTCATTTAAAGAAAAGCCCCGTTTGATCCAATTAATGAAGAACAGGATAAATTGGATGGACAATTCAAAACAGGCCATTTCATCACTGCAAAAGTATCCCAACTCCCAGTTGCGTAACATAAGTCGTTTCCCCCCCCTTCCCCCCCCAGCCCCGCATATTCTTCTCTCGGCTGCCACAGATTCCATGTAAGGTTTAGAGCTTTGAGCAGCCCAGCCGAAGAAGCCACGGAAAGTGCCCAGCCCGGATGCCTTTCTCTGGGAGGAAAGGACTGCCGCTCTGGGTAGAGCCCCTGCTTGGCACGGGGGGGGGGGGGTTGCTAGTCTCTCTGGCAAAGCTCAGAGAAGGGGCAAAGCCCCCCCCCCGAAACTCAGGGGGAGGGCAGCAACCCAGAAGGGGTCTCACCGAGCAAGTGCCAGTCTCAGGGTGGCAGGACTCCGAGTGCCCGTTGCATTCACACAGTGTGCAGTGGCCCAGGTAGAGCCCTCCGCCGGTCCGGGTGTAGCCAGTCGCGCAGTCCTGCGGGAGAGAAGGCAGGAAGTGGGGGTCGGTGCCTCCTCGGAGGCCTCCAGGTCCCGCCGGTCAACCCAGCCGGTCAGCTCACCTGGCAAGAAAGGCCCTGGTATCCGGGCGGGCAGCGGCATTCCTCCACTTCCAAAGCCCGGGGCAGGCTGGTGTAGGTGGGCACCGCGGTCTCCATGCTGACGCCAGTGATGCCCGCCGAAAGCATGTCCGTGGAGTGGGTGGCGCGGATGAGGATCTCGTCCAGGTCGGCCAGGGCCATCAGCAGGTGCTCCCGCGTGGCAGGCTGCCCATCCGGCCGCTTCCAGAATTGCTGGGAGAGAAAAAGGAGGTGGGGAGACCGGCTGAGCGTGGCAAGGGGGAAGGGCAGGGGCCGCACATGGGATTGGCAGCTGGACTGCTTCTGCAGCTCGGTCTGGAGCCAACAAGGGACCCGCTGGGGTGCAGGAATGCCAGCCTGTTTGCTCCCCCCCACCGCCCCCTGTGACTCTCCCTTGCCTTACCTCCCGGAAGATCACCTCGAAGCCCTTGTGCTCGTGAGGCCGCAGCTCGGATAGGTAGGCCACCAGGGTGATGTCGTTTCCCTGAAGGAGAGGATGAGCAAGGGGGGAGCCTTCCACAGCAGCTGGGAGGGTTCCCAAGCAGAGCCCCATTTGCCCCAGCCCCTCCCCACCCACCCACTTCCTAGGGGGCAGAGAAGCCAATTGCTAATCCCGCTTCTTTCCTCCAAGACGGGGAAGGTCAGGAGGAGCGCTTGAGAGAAGCCACAAACTAGAGCCAGCATAAAAGGGAAGGTGGAATCCTGAGGGAGGGGCTCCAGCTTCCCTCTCCCCCCCCGAAAGGCCACTTCCAGGCAGGGCGTCCCCCCCTCCCCAACTTACGGTAATCTGCACATCCGCATCGGGCAGCGGGGTGCCTCTCCCTCCGGCCGAGTAGGAAAGGGTGTAGCGGAGGCGTCCCCCGTAGGAGCCCACCTGCAAGGGTGAAATTGGAGATCCTCTGTTCGGTCACTCGTTCCCCCAGCCAGGAGGGGCTTCCGGTCCCAGCCAAGGAACCAGGGTTCAAGGCTACCGGCACCCCTTCGTTTTTCCCTTAGGGGGAAGATTCCTGTCAAGGCCGGGCCCCCCGTAACCTGCTTGGACCCAGTGGGGATTTTATCCTCCTTGCGACCCAGCGAGGTAGGCCAGGCGGAAGGCAGGCCGTTCTGCCATGGGCTTCCCTGCTTCTGCGCCTTTTCTCACAACCATCAAAGCAACAAATTGAGCAGGCACAAATCGGAGAAGAAACGTCCTTTCTAAAACTCCCCCCCCCAATATTAATTCACACAAATGCATGTAACGATTGCTGGGCACCCCCTCATTCGAGTAAAAGCTCTGGAAAAATCAACCTGAGAATTAATTAGCTCACATTCTCCACTTTATCCGTGACGGAGAAAAAGCGCCACACGCCAGAAGAAGGCTCCGTGCAAGGCAAGGTAGTCCTCGACTTACGACCACAATCGAGCCCAAACGTTTCCGTTGCTAAGCGAGGCATTTGTCACAAGCGAGCTTCGCCCCATTTTATGGCCTTCCTCGCCTCACTTGTTAAAAGTGAATCACCGCGGTCGTTCAGTAAGGAATGCGGTGGTTCAGTGAATCTGGTTTGCTTGCCGGAAGGGATCGCGTGCATCCCGGGGACGCTGCAACCGTCATAACTCTGAGAAAGCTGCCAACAGTCTGAATTTTTAACCCCGTGACCATGGGGAACGCCGCAATGGCCGTTAAGTGTGAGAGGCGGTCGTAAGCCACCTTTTTTCGGCGATGTGGTAACTTCGGTCGGTCACTAAACGATCTGTTGTAAGTCGAGGACGACCTGTAATGAACTGCTGCCACGCAGGACGGTCGTTAGGAGAGAGAACCACACCACGCTGGATCCCAGCCTCACCACCTGGGAAGGAGGGTTACCTGGTTCCCCAGGAAAGGCCGAGGCAGCTCCCAGTAGAAAGAGGCTTCGGGAAGCCTGGGAAGCCCTCGGTAGAGCAGCCAGCGCTGAGACAGAAGAGGGGAGCCGGTTCCAGTGGGCACCCCGACAACGCTCACACACACACAAGGCTCACACCAGTTCCACAGCCCAGCCCACCAAAGAGCACACCTCTGTTTCCCCCGCCCCCCACACACACTCACTCACGCTCCCCCAAGGGGCTCCAGAAATTCAAGGCGGAACAAAGCGCACACACCCCACACCCCCCGCCACCATTTTAGGGAAGAAGGACCTTGCAATGGAAAGCAGCCCACTCCCTCCCTCCCTTCTTTCCTTTCCTGCTCTCTTCCCTAAACTTCGCTTCTCTTTCTTTCTTTTTCTTTCTTTTTCTTTCTTTCTTTCCTCCCTCCTTCTTCCTTTCCCTTTCCTTCTCTCTTCCCCAATCTTCCCTTTTCTTTCTTTTTCTTTCCTTTCCCTTTCTTCTCTCTTCCCTAATCTTCCCTTCCTCCCTTCTTTCCTTTCCTTCTCTTCCCTTCCTTTCCTTCCTTCCTTCCACCTTCCCTCCCCCTTTCCTTCTCTTTCCTTCCTCCGTTCTTTCCTTTCCTTCTCTTCCCTTCTTTCTTTCTTTCCTTTCTTTCTCTTTCCTCCCTTCTTCCTTTCCCTTTCCTTCTATCTTCCCTAACATTTCCTCCCTTCTTTCCTTTCCTTCTCTTCCCTTTCTTTCCTCTCCTTCCCTCCCCCCCTTTCCTTCTCTTCCCTAATCTTCCCTTCCTTCCTCCCTTTCCTTCTCTCTTCCCTTTCTTTCCTCCCTCCTTCCTTTCCTTTCCTTCCTTCATTCCTTCCACCTTCCCTCCCCCTTTCCTTTCCTTCTCTCCTTTCCCGTTCCATTCCTTTCCTTTCCTTTCCTTCTTTCCTTCCCTTTCCTTCCCCCCTCTCCCCCCATTCCTTCCACCTTCCCTCCCCCTTTCCTTTCCTTCTCTCTTCCCTAATCTTCCCTTCTCTCTTTCTTTCCTTCCTTCCTTCCCTCCCACCCACCCACCCACAAAAGAAAAGGCTCCAAGTTTTGGATGCTTCGACATCCGCTGTCCAAAGCCCACTCCCAGCCCCGCCTGCCTTGTCTGTGGGATGCCACCTGAAGCAACCCCAGCTCATGCAAGGGTACCTTTGGGGCCTCAGCCCCCCAGAGTCGGTGCTTGGAAGCATAAAGGAGGTGCTTGTTGGCATCAACATATTGTCCTTTGGGAAGGCCACCTGCCTGGACTCCAGGGCAGAGGAGGTGCGGCCCCATCCAGAGAGAAGGTGAGGAAGGAAGGAAGGA
>QLTV01001487.1:164064-179959 GCA_003457575.1 Thermophis baileyi | reverse complement strand
CATCCCACGCGGGGCAGGGGCGGGGCGGTGGTCGCGGTGGTGGAGGGGTCGCGGTGGCGGTGGGGTCGCAGGGGGGTCGCGGCATTAGAAAGGCTGAGAACCACTGGACTAGAGCAAGACATATCTGGTTCCTTGTGTTTCCTCAGCTCTACACCAGAGAGGTCAGGAGCTGCCCCACGCTCTCTGGGGCTCCTAGATGGGCCTGGGTCAGCGTACCTTGTGGGCACGACGCATCCGTGCATAATAGGTCTCCCCCTGGCAAGCAGGTCAGGCAGGAAAGAAGGAACAACAAGCAGGAAAGAGAAACAGAGAAGTTAAGTACAGCTATCTCCTCACTCCCCACCCGCTGGGGGGGGGGCAGGGGGGGCAAAAAGGCCCCCCAACATGCCACTCCCTGATGCTCATGCGCAATTCTGCCCACTGTGGAGCCAAATGGGAGAAAAGATATTGATGTTGCGACGACCTCGGGATTTTAGGGAAGATGGGTATAGATATTTATAGATATATAAATATACTAGTAGCTGGATACCCGTGCTTCGCTACGAAACTATGTGATCAGGCTTGATAAATTGACACTTAAAGCTTGAAAATGTATGTAGAATGTGTAACTCCTCATCAGAGCGTGTTAATATAAGGCAACTGGCAGTTGGAACAGAGTTCTATTCAGGTGGGGAGGGGGAGTAGAACGTCTAACTCCTTAGCAACAGAGCATGTTAATAAGAAATACTAATGATTTGATGGTCATTTCGAAAAATTCTTTCTTAGCGAGCACCTAGAAGCCAAGAGGAACATACGTGCCAAGTTTCAAGTTTGTAGGCTTTACAGTTCTGGAGATTTTGTGATGAGTGAGTGGTATTTGGCTTATACATATATATAGATATAGGACAGTGATGGTGAACCTTTTTTGGTTCGCGTGCCAAAAGGGGGGAGAGCGTGGGCGGTCACGCACGCGTGTGCCCACACCCATAATTCCATGCGCCCCCCCCCCATGCATGTGCGTGTGACATTACACACACCCCGCCACGCGATGGCACGCCCGTTTTTCGCTCTCACCAGGCTTCAGAGCCTTTCTAGGAGCCTGGGGAGGGCGAAAACGGCCTTCCCCACCCTCCCGGAGGTCCTCCGGAGGCCGGAAACATTCCGTTTGCCGACTTCCGGTTGGACCAGAAGTCCCATTTTTTTGCTCTCCCCCGGCTGCAGAGCCTTTCTAGGAGCCTTTCAAGGAAACGGGCGGGTGTTTCTGGCCCCCCGTGGGCCGCGGGGGGGGGAGGCCATTTTCACCGTCCCCAGCCTCCAGGAAAGCCTCTGGAGGCTGGGGAGGGCGAAAACCGGGCCTTCCGGGCCCACCGGAAGTCGGGAAACAGGCCGTTTGCGGCCTCCAGAGGGCCTCCGGGGGGGGGGGGAAGGCTGTTTTTGCCCTCCCCAGGCTCCTAGAAAGGCTCTGAAGCCTGGGGAGAGCAAAAAAACGGGCCTTCCCCACCCTCTCCATAGGCTGGAAACAGCCTGTTTCCTGACTACCAGTGGGCCCAGAAGGCCCGAAAATCAGCTGGCCGGCACGCACATGCGCGCTGGACCTGAGCTCGCGTGCCCACCGATATGGCTCCGCGTGCCACTTGTGGCACACGTGCCATAGGTTCACCATCATGGATATAGGATATATATAGGATATGTAGAGTCACATTGGTTGGAGGGGGAGGGCTGAAGCTGCCAGTCGAAGGGGAGGAACATCGCCTGCCATTCGCCTGCTACTCTCAGTTCAGACACCAGGCACATGGGTTCCGGAATCTACTTGCACCCTCACACTGACTGGGGAGAGGAACATAAATTGTCGGCGTTCCCTGGAGGAAAACTCAAGAGATTTCCTGTGACACACACACCCCGCCCCCCATGGAACAGAAGCCCCTGATCTGAGCCAGCCTCCTCTGTGGGGCACCCTCCCTGTGCACAGTCCCCCTGGCATTCTGGCAAGACAGGAGGGTTCCGCCCCCCTCCCCAAAGCTCCTAGAGATGCCCTGTAGGGTGCCGGGTTAGCCCCGCCCTCCCACCTGGACTCACCTTGTCTCCCAGGTAGGCGTCCGGCAGCTGCCAGTAATAAGACTCCTGGCTCAGCTCCCCAAATTGGTCATAGGAGAGCTGAGGGCCCTCGGGGGACATCTCCACCGCAAAGCCGGTCGGGAGGCGGACACTGCGCTGCCGGTTGACCAGTGCGAAGCCCTGGAAGTCTCCAGGACTGAAGGAGGTGCTGACCTGCGGGGTGGGGGTGGGGGTGGCAGAATTGGCTGAGGAAAAGCCCGTCAGAAGACCTCTGATACAACCCCCCCAGGAGGGAAGCCCCGACCCCTTACCATAGGGGTGTCAAACTCAAGGGTACTTAGGCCCTCCCGAGCTCCGTTTTCACTGGCAGAGGGTTGCAGGAGGCCGTGGCAGCCGAAAACGGAGCTCGGGGGCCCATTTTCACTGGCAGAGCGCTCGGGCCACCACAGGTGCCCCCAACAGGAGTGACGTTGAGCTGGCCACGCCCACCTGGCCACACACACACACACCCCACACACACCTCCGAGGTCAAACACAACCCTGATGCGGCCCTCAATGAAATCGTGTTTGACACCCCTGCCTTACCACGTCCCGGTAGTAGGATGAGGTGGTGCATAGCTGGGTGACCCCCATGCAGAAGCAGGGCAGGCAGCCCAGGGGGTTCTCCGCGCTCAGGTGGAAGTGATGAGGGCGGCAGCTGTCGCAGGAGAGGCCCTCCACGTGGTCCTGGAAGGAGGCAAAGGGGCTGCTGGGGAGCAGGAAGACACCCCCCCCCGCTCTGGGTGGAGGGCAAAGGAAGGCCGGCTGGAGCATGGCTGGAGATCTGGCGGGGGGTGTCGGTCAAAGGAGCTGGGCAAGAAGGAGAGCAGGCTAGCACTCCTCTGCAGCGGAAGGGGCAGTGAGGAGGTGGCGGAAAGCACAATGCCCCTTCCCTCTGCCCTCCTTCCTGCCTACCTTACACTGGCATTGCCTGCTGGCATCACAGCGGTTGCTGATGCTGCCATGTGGGTTGCATTGGCATCGGGAGCTGGAATCTGGAGGGAGGCGGAGAGAAAAGGGGCGGTGGTCTGGTGCGTACTCTGGAGGGTTCTTTCCCACCTTCCCACTTTCCGACCCCCTTCTGTGCCACCCTTAAAGTCTCTCTCTCTCCCTCTCTCTCTTCCTTTCTTTCTTTTCTTTCTTTTTCTTCCTTCCTTTTTCTCTCTCCCTCCCCCCTCCCCCTTCTCTCTCTCTCCTTCCTTTCTTTTTCTTTCTTTCTTCCTTCCTTCCTTCCTTTTTCTCTCTCTCTCCCACTCTCTCCTTCCTTTTTCTTTTTCCTTCCTTCCTTTCTCTCTCTCTCCCTCCCCTCTCTTTCTCTCTCTCTCTCCCCCCCCCCCCCCCCCCCCCCCCCTCCCCCCCCCTCTCTTTCTCCGCCCCCTCTGTGTCCCCCCGCGCCTTCCATTCCGTTCCATTCCATTCCATTTCCTTTCTTTTTCCTCCCTTCCTTTCTCTCTCTCTCCCTCCCCTCTCTTTCTCTCTCTCTCTCTCTCCCCCCCTCCCTCCCTCCCTCTCTCTCTCTCTCTCTTTCCATGCCAGTTCTGATTCCACCCTGCCAGGGGAAGCTTCCCCTCCCTACATGGCCAACTCCCCATCACCCACCTGTCCTCCTTCCTCTGAACTCACCTGTGCAGGGCTGACCCTGGCTAGGGTTCCCAACGTAGCCAGGAGCGCACCTGGGCCAAGAGAACAGGCTCAGTTAAGAAAAGAAGCGGAAACTGGAGCCAGGCCGGCCCCAGCTGAAAGCCAATGGGCAGCCCCGTCAGGACCTCCCCGATGCCAGCAGAGGATCCAGCTGAGCCCAGGCACCGAGCTCTTTCGGCCTACCTACCTTTCACACTGGCGCCCGATGTAACCTGGGGCACAGGAGTCGCAGGTTGGCTCTCCGTCGGCGTCCACAAAGCAGGTCCCGGTTTCTCTGCAGGGGTGAAAGAAGAGGAAGGTCAAAGGGTCTCTCGTGGCGAGGAATGGACTGCCGACGGTCACGGGTTCCACCTACTGGATGGCTGAGGATGGTCCGTGGCAGGGGCACGGCTGGCAGTCTCTGGGCGTCCCGTGTTGGGCATCTCCATAGAATCCAGGCTGGCAGCGTTCACAGTGGAGCCCTTCCGTGTGGTGCTGGCAGCCCTGGAAGCAGAGGGAAGCCGTGGGTCAGCCACGAGGGCCAAGCCGGGGGAGTTTCCCAGGTGCCTCCTCAGCACTGAGAATGTTCTTCTGGGAACGGCTGCTGGTCTGTGGAGGGCCGAGCAATCCAGGACCCTCCTTGCGCTGCCAAGGGGGGCACCCTCTCCTCCTGCTCCCAGCCTGTGGCCTGCCCACCTGGCACTCTCCCGTCTCCACGTCGCACTCGGTTGCGTGCCTGTTGCAAATGCATGGCTCGCAGGTGCCCAGATAGAGGCCGCTGGTGCTGCGCGTGTACCCAACGTCGCAGTCCTGCAACAAAGGAGGGAAGGGGCAGCTCAACAGCAGCAGAGGGGAAGGCGATCAGCTGGGTTCTGGGCTGCCCCACTTGCTCGGTGCTTTCCCCACGCAGCCCCGAGAGCCCTCCGCCAGGCTCAGGGAGCAATGCCCGCTCCCCAACCAGCTGCTCACCTGGCAGGACGGCCCTCGGTAGCCGGGCGGGCAAGCGCACTCCTCGACCTCCGGGGCTGGGCTCAGGCCTGTGGCGTGTGGTACTGCCACGTCCATGTGGATGTCAGAGATCCTGTCGGAGGAAACCAAGTTAAGACCAAGGGCTCCTGCCTGGAGAAAGGCAGGAATGACCGATGAGCCATCAAGAGCCGACCCACCCACAAGCCCCTTGGCTTCCTCCTCCTGTCCGGCACAGTTCAGGGCCTCCTTCACTCCCCTCCTACCTGGTCTCGGAAGGTCGCTCGGCGTAGGAGGCCCGGATCATGAAAACATCTATGTCAGCCAGCGCCATCAGGAGGTGCTGCCGGGTGGCGTTCTGCCCATCGGCACGGCGCCAGGCTTGCTAAGAGAAGATGGGTGTCTGTAGGGGTGGGATTCTACCGGTTCGGACCGGTTCGGCCGAACCGGATGCTCCGACGATCAGCTGGGAGCGAACCGGTTCACTCCGACGATCAGGTGGGCCCGCCCGCCCGCCCCTGCGCTTTACTGACCTATATCTTCTCAGCTGATTCGCGCGGCAGAGCAGATTGTCGTGCCTCAGCTGTGTTTCTCCCCAGCAGTAACGCGGAAGGTAAGTTTTCGTAAAACTGTGCACGCGCGCGATCACCGAACCGGTTGTTAAACCGGCAGGATCCCACCACTGGGTGTGTGTGCGTGTGAATGCTGCCTTTTGTCCACCAGACCTCCCCTCAAGGTGGGGAAATGAGAACCGCCAAATACACAAACATACACACACACACACACACACAGAGCCTCCCTTTTGCACAGAGGCTCCCCATCTGTGTGGTGGCGGCTGCTGCGGCTGAATTGCCTCTGTGGCTGGCTGAGCAGATGGACCGAAGGCCCAGGTAGAATCTAGGGCTACTTCCTGCCAGGCTAGGTGCTCACCTCCCGGAAGGGCACCCCGAAGGTAGTTGGGTCCCCGGGCAGAGGGGTGCTTGCAGCCACGTGTTCCAGGAAAATGCCGTTTCCCTGGATCAGAACGTCGGCCCGGCCGCGCAGCAGAGGGGAGCCGGGGAAGGCATCGTGGCTGATGGTGTAGCGCAGTTCTCCTCCGTACGAGGTCACCTGGGGACGGAGCAGAGTTCAGGCTCAGCGCTGGGTCCCCTCAAACTCTTCCACCAGGGGGAGCCCCAGGATTGAAATCTGTACAGGTAGCCCTCGAGGTACGACCCCCAACAGAGCCCCAAATGTATGTTGCTCAATGAAACATTTCTCAAGTGAGTTTTGCCCCATTTTACGGCCCTTTCTTGCCAGCGTTGTTAAATGAATCGCTACGGCTGTGAAGTGAGTCACACCGTTGTTCAGTGAATCTGGCAGCTTCCCCATGGACTCTGCTCGTCAGAAGGTCACAAAATGGGATCGCGTGCCCCACGGGGACGCTGCGACTGTCATAAATATGAGTCAGTTGCCAAGCAACGGTCGCAAATGTGAAAACCGGTCATAAGTCATTTTTTTCAGCGACGTTCTAACTTCGAACGGTCGCTAAACGAACTGTTGTAAGTCGAGGACTGCCTATTTTTATTATGAAACTTATTTGATGCCCATCTTGTAACCAACAACTCTGGGCATCCGTAGAAGCAGCTTAAGAACATCCTACTTTCAGGGGTGCAGCCTGGAGGGTCCCACCCTCCATCTGAACCCCTGCCCCGCCCTTCTCATCCCCCCAGGGGGCACCTTGTCTCCCCTGAAGCGCTCGGGCAGCACCCAGTAGTAGACGTCCCGTGGCAGAATGTGGAAGGAAGAGAAGGTGAGCTCCGAGCCCCCCGTAAAGCGGATCCCCTCGCTGACCGTCCTGGTGTTGGCAGAGTTGGCGAGGCTGAACTGCCCTCTCTGGGCATCCTCGTGAGCCAGCTGCACCTAGAGCCAGGAGCGAAGGGGGGGGGCGGGCGTCAATTGCAGAAAGGGCCTCGGAGGGAACTTGGGAGTTGCGCCTTCCTGGGGGTGCCCGTTCCCACCCACCCCCCTCCTTGAAGGAGTTGGCCCCGAGGGCTCTACCTGGTCTCTGTTCCAAGAGGAGCTGGCGCACTGGCGTGAGACACCCATGCAGAAACAGCGGAGGCAGCCCTCAGGGTTCCCGTGGCTCAAGTGGAAGCTGCCCGTGGCACACTCGTTGCACGACGGCCCCTGGACGTTGGGCTGGCGAGAGAGAAGAGAGAGAGAAGAGAGAGAGAGAGAGGAGAGAGAGGAGAGAGAAGAGAGAGAGAAGAGAGAGAGAGGGGAGAGAGAGGAGAGAGAAGAGAGAAGAGAGAGGAGAGAGAGGAGAGAGAAGAGAGAGAGAAGAGAGAGAGAGGGGAGAGAGAGGAGAGAGAAGAGAGAAGAGAGAGAAGAGAGAGAGGAGAGAAGAGAGAGAGGAGAGAGAGAGGAGAGAGGAGAGAAGAGAGGAGAGAGGAGAGAAGAGAGAAGAGAGAGAGGAGAGAAGAGAGAGAAGAGAGAGGAGAGAAGAGAGAGAGGAGAGAGGAGAGAGAGAAGAGAGAGAGGAGAGAAGAGAGAGAAGAGAGAAAGGAGAGAGGAGAGAGGAGAGAGAGGAGAGAGAAGAGAGAGAGGAGAGAGGAGAGAGAGAGAGAAGAGAGAGAGAGAAGAGAGAGAGAAGAGAGGAGAGAAGAGATAGAAGAGAGAGAGAGAGAGAGAGAAGAGAGAAGAGAGAGAGAAGAGAGGAGAAGAGAGAGAGAAGAGAGGAGAAGAGAGAGAGAAGAGAGAGAGAGAGAGAGAGAAGAGAGAAGAGAGAGAGGAGAGAAGAGAGAGAGAAGAGAGAAGAGAGAGAAGAGAGAGAGAGAGAGAGAAGAGAGAAGAGAGAGAGGAGAGAGAAGAGAGAGAGGAGAGAAGAGAGAGAGAAGAGAGAAGAGAGAGAGAGAGAGAGAGAGAGAGAGATCATATGGGGTGCCAAAACAGTGGCCGGCTGTAAACAGCCTCCGCCCTAAACCCCGGCTGCCAAAAGGGGGATGGCTGAGGTCACCCAGCCACCTTAAGCCAAGCAGCCGGTTTGTTGGCTCCTGGTCAGCCTTTCCACACTCTGGGGATCCCCCCCTGGGCCCCCTCCCCAGAATGAGGGGGTTCTGCCAAACAGATCCTCGGCTTTGCATTCTGCAGGGCCAAACGCTTTCTAATATTTTAATCTCACGCCCTCTCGGATTCAGACGTTCGAAAAGGGGAACAAGGGCCCTGAGGGCCAAGATTTGCTCGGAACAACTCTTTCCTGAGCGTGGACTGGTGTGGTGTGTGCTTGCACATATACACACGGAAAGTCCATCCTCATTTGGAATTTCAGCATCCAAAGTCCAAATCAGTAGCCTCCCTTTTCATTTGGCTGAGCCCCAGATCACTTCACTGTTTGCAGAGGTACCAACCTCTTGGGGAAGAGCTGGGTTTTGAAACAGGTGTGCGTGTGTGTGTGTGTGTATGTGTGTGCGCGCGCGCGCTTGCAAACTGCCTCCTTTCCTTTTTTTATAAATTTCTTTATTGCGTTTTTCTCTTTTTACAAGTCACAGTAACTTCTTAAGCAAATCTACGACCTTTTACATACAATACATTTGTATTAATATATTTTGTACATTATCTTACAATATTTTCTAATTCTACTTTTTCTTTGTACATTTTCTCTTCATCTTTCTGTTATCAATCCAATCATACCACTTTTCCCATGTTACATAATAAGCCGAATCTTTTTGTCCTTTAAGTTCTATTGTTAACTTATTCATCTCCGCACATTCGAATATTTTTTTGATTCTCAAACTTTCAGTGGGTGTGTTTGTATTTTTCCAACATTGTGCAAAAGCAATCCTGGCTGCGGTTATAATGTGTAAGATCAAATATTTGGATTTTTTATCGTATTTCCCTTTAAGAAGAAAAATTTCTGGGGTGTATTCTATTTGTAACCCTACTAATTCTTGTAGCCAACTGTGTATTTTTTTCCAATATTTCTTCGCTTCCGGGCACAACCACCATGCGTGAAAGAAGGTACCTTGCTCTTTTTTGCATTTCCAGCAAAGTGGGTTTAAATTTGGATATATCTTCGCTAGTCTTGAGGGGGCCAAATGCCAGCGATAGAACATTTTATAGTGGTTCTCTTTATAACTGCCTCCTTTCCTAAGGCGATGTTCCACCCCCAGTTGCCATCAGCTTACCTTGCAGCGGCAGCCCCCATTCGAGGCCTTCCTGCCCCCTCGCTCGTCGCAGACGACCTCCTCTATAGAGAGAGAACAAGCGAATAGAGGAGAGCGCCTCCTTCAGGCCCAGCCTAGTTCACACTACCCCTCTCTGGGATGTGAGGCTGGCTGTGGAGGATGGGGAGGAGGCCAAGGAGCCGGCCTTCTGGGAGAGCGGTTTGCTCCGAGATGGGGCTCCCAAGAAGAGCCACACACAACAGTTGGAATAAAAGCAGAAATTTCATACCGGCAAGACAAAGGCTTTCTCGACATCCTCCCCTCTCCCCGAGGGCCGGTCAGTCCCGCTGGGCCTTCAGGGACTTTGAAATAGTCCTCTGGGATCCCAAGGAGGTTACCTGGAATCTGGATGTCTCCTCCAATCGGCAGGCACTTCCCGCCTGGCTGGATGGGGTTGCCTTCGTAGCCAGGAGCGCACCTGGGAAGGGCAGGGATGGAGACGGCCAATCAGAGGCCACCCCCCTCTCGAAAGGAAAGCCCGCCCTCGGATATGTCACCTAACCATAACCTCCACCCCCTCCCCACGCAGCTTAGCACAACGGGACTGCTGCGGCCTCACACTTCTGGGGCGGGGCAGGGCGGGTTGAGGCAAGAGCTCTGCGCCTTTTACCTTTCGCAGCGGCGTCCTGTGTAGCCCGGGAAGCAGGCATCGCAGGTCGCCTGTCTGTCCGTATCCAAGAAGCAGGAGTTGGAAAACCTGCCAGAGGGAAAGCGTCATATAAGGCTGGCTTGCCAGGGAGCTCTGCCCTGCCTCCAGCGAGCCCCACTGGTGCAGCTCACTCAAAGAGCAGAAGTTGCACCGGTGCAGCACCTGAAGATGGCTGTGGAAAGGTGTGTATGTGGGGGGAGGAGGGAACCTGGCTTCTCTCAGCCCCTGGGACTTTAGTTTTCTTTCCTGGAGCGGGGTGGGGGTGGGGGGACGGCGACATTCAATAGCAATAGCCCTTAGACTTATATACCGCTTCACAGTGCTTTACAGCCCTCTCTAAGCAGTTTTTACAGTCAGCCTCTTGTCCCCCAACAATCTGGGTCCTCATTTGACCCACCTCGGAAGGATGGAAGGCTGAGTCAACCTTGAGCCGGTGAGATTTGAACCGCCGAACTGCAGGCAGCCGGCAGTCAGCAGAAGTAGCCTGCAGTACTGCACTCTAACCACTTGCGCCACCGTGGCGCAGTACAGAAATCTGTGCAGAGATGTATGCTAAAGCTGCCCCAAGCACTCCCCCCCCCAGACAACCTCGCCCCTCCCTCACCTGCGCGGAGCTTCGGTGTACGGGCACGGGCAAGGCCGACAGGCCGCCGGGGTGGCCTGGGTGGCATCGCCGAAGAAGCCCAGCTTGCATTTGTCGCATCGTGGCCCTTCCGTGTTGTGCTGGCAGTTCTGAAGGAAGAGAGAGGAGGAGGGGCAGGAAAGGGGCCGTGAGAGGCCGGACTCTGCTCCGGTCCAAGAATCATCGCCTTTTGGATCTGGGACCTCCCCAGAGTTTCACGCACTAGGGGTGCCCGGACTCAGTATAGATGCATTTGGGGAGTTTGCAGGCGAGGAGAAGGGGAAGTGTCCTGGGAAGAGGGGTGGGAAATGACAGAGGAGTATAAGGACTTGGGGGGGGGTGTCTGTGTCCCAGCTTCGCAAATCTTAACAATAGCACTTAAGGCTTATATGCCGCATCACAATGCTTCGCAGCCCTCTCTAAGCAGTTTACAGAAATCAGCATCTTGCCCCCCCCCCAAAAAAAATCTGGGTCCTCATTTGACCGACCTCGGAAGGATGGAAGGCTGAGTCGACCTTGAGCCGGTGAGAATCTAACTGCTGGCAGTCGGCAGAATTAGCCTGCAATCCTGCACTCTAACCACTGCGCCACCACTGCAGTGGTAGGACAGGCTTTGCTGTCTTTGCAGGCTTTGAGCCGAGGTGGCGCAGTGGTTAGAGTGCAGTACTGCAGGCTACTTCAGCTGACTGCTAGCTGCAGTTCGACGGTTCAAATCTCACCGGCTCAAGGTTGACTCAGCCTTCCATCCTTCCGAGGTGGGTCAAATGAGGACCCAGATTGTTGGGGGCAATAAGCTGACTCTGTGAACCGCTTAGAGAGGGCTGTAAAGCACTGTAAAGCGGTATATAAGTCTAAGTGCTATTGCTATTGCTATTGCTGCTTGGAAAATTTTCGCAGCCATTCTCCTAGGTGCCTTCTCAGTCGGCACCCTAAGTCTAAAACTTGTTTTGGAGCACCCCCCCCAAACTTTAGGGCCCACCCTGCCCCTCCCCAACTCCTGCTGCCGAGCCGCTCACCAGGCAGTAGCCGGAGAAGGGGTCGCAGGAGGTAGAGTGGCCATGGCAGCTGCAGCCGGAACAGATGCCCAGGTAGGGGCCGCCGGACACCCTCTTGAAGTGAGACTCGCACTGCTCGCAGGAAAGGCCAGAGTAGCCCACGGGGCACCTGCAGAAGGAAGGATGAGTGGAGCTGACAGTAGCAGCAGCTGCAACTACCAGTGGCCCCTGCCAGCAGAGACAGCGGGCAAGGCGGGTGAGGGGTTAGTGCAAAGCTTGTCCTTGTTCCGGCTATTTCAGAACGGCTCTGGGTGGAAGCACGATTGCCCCGGAGAGGTCAAGGTGGGGGTTTCAGGGCATAGCCAAGCCCAATAGGTCTACTCAGGGTAAATGTCTTTCTCCCGCTCTGGAATGCAGACAACCAGGGCTGGACAAAGAGGGAACAGCAATGTTTGTGGGAATCCTAGACAGGTCTACAAAATGGCCGTTCCGTGCAAGGAGGCAAATAATATTTTAGTGCAAAAAAATTTCTGCTGCCTGATCAGAGCGGAAGCTGTGGGTCGTGGGAAGAGGGAAGGCAAAAGTTAGAGGAGTCCTAGAGTGGCCCTGTTTTTCCAGCCCTTGGAGGCTCCCATCTCTATGATGGAGGGGACACACACACACACACACACACACACATACACACACACACACATTCCGTTAACCCTCTGTTCCCCGTTCAGACCCTCTGACCCACAACAAACCGGGGAATAAACTAAAAGCGTTATCTGACTCCAGAGCAGACGTGGTTATGGGGGAATGTGTGATCCAGTAGGCCCTCTTCCCCCAAACAGATTTTGGTCCTAGAGATTGCCCAGAAGTAGCCCCACCCCAGACCGCCCCTCCCCCCCGGCTGGCACCTGCACTCCTCCACGTGATGCGCCACACCCAGGCCGGTGACCTCCGTGGTGGTGGTGTCCATGACGACGTTGCTCAGTCCCACCGTGGCCATCCGATTATCGTACACTGTCTGGATCATGAGGGCCTCCAGGTTCTGCAGGGTGAGGAGCAGCCCCTCTCGGCTCACGGGCTCCCCGGACTCCTTCTGCCAGCTCCCCTGTAGGCATGAAACATGATCAAACAGCGCCAATCTCAACCAGAAGCAGACACATGTGTGAATTCGCCCTCCCGTGGCCTGCAGCGTGGCTTATTTCTTTGAGCCACATGTGGGAGCCAACGTGGCCTACTGGTCAGGGCAGTTTCCGCTTTCCAAGAAAGAGCAACTTCAGATCTTGGTGATTACGAGGATGAAAAGGGACAGCTCTTCGGCATCCCGAATCCCTGGAAGCACTAAAATATTGGGAGTGTTATGTCCCATTTGTGGGACGCGGTGGCTCAGCGGCTAAGACGCTGAGCTTGTCGATCAGAAAGGTCGGCAGTTCGGTGGTTCGAATCCCTAGCGCCGTGTAACGGGGTGAGCTCCCGTTATTTGTCCCAGCTTCTGCAGTTCGAAACCACGTAAAAAATGCAAGTAGGAAAATAGGGACCACCTTTGGTGGGAAGGTAACAGCGTTCCATGTGCCTTCGGCATTTAGTCATGCCGGCCACATGAGCACGGAGACGTCTTCGGACAGCGCTGGCTCTTCGGCTTTGAAACGGAGATGAGCACCGCCCCCTAGAGTCGGGAACGACTAGCACGCATGTGCGAGGGGAACCTTTACCTTTACCTTATGTCCCATTTGGCAGGGGGGGGTCTTTACGGGCTCCATCTCGGAAGACCCTCCCAGCAAGAGACAAATGTTCCCCTCCTCTTCCTCCATCCCCCCTCCCCATCCCTGGCTGGCTCCCCTGGCACTCACCTCTGTGAAATGGATCTGGCGCCGGTTGGCCACAAAGGGCTCGGGAGGTGCCTGCAGCCGGTAAAGCAGCTTCTGCCCATTGCCCACAAGGACCACGTCTGGCTTCCGGACGGGCTCTGACTGTCCTCGGCCCAGGTGGTAGCGCACCGTGTACTGGAGGGAGCCCCCGTAGGAATCCACCTGCGGGGAAAGTGGGGAAAGCTGGTTGCTAGCGGGTAAGCGGGTATTCAAGAGTGCCCAGACTCAGGAGATGGGTGGGCATCCGGGAAGTGTGTGCCATCTGCTGGCCCTTGCCTTGTTCCCCAGGAACTGCTTGGGGAGGGTCCAGAAGGAATCGTGCACCAGGAAGCGCCGAGAGAGATCCACCAGCTGGAACTCCTGCACGCTGCGGTCGATGTGCATCTGCGTCGAGGCGAGGGGAGGCGTGCCAGGCTGATCGAACGTGGTCACATTCACCCCTGTGGAAATAAAGAGGAATTGCAACAAGCCCAGGGGGTCGGGGGGGGGGAGGCTAAGGAGGGCCACCCTGTCCTGTCCTTGAGCAGAGGACGGCTCACCTTTGAAATTGTTGTGTTCATCGAATCGGAGGTGGATTTGTTGACGGTAGCGGCCGGTGCTGCGACACGATTTGGCGACCCCGAAGCAGAAACAGGGCAAGCACTGGCCGGTCTCTTCAACATGGAAGTGCCTCTCGGGACACGGTCCTAGATGGTGAAGGGATGGGAGGCTCAGAAACTGAGGAGAAGCTGGGAAGGCCTCTTCATCCTGAGCAAATCCCAGCGAGAACAGAGGGGGCGCAATCCTCCAGCTCTGCTCCTCCTCCTCCTGCAGCTCACCTTGGTCAGGCGTGAGGCTCAACACGCCGTCTGGGATGCCGAAAACCATTCCCCGGGCATTGATGGCCTCGCAGGTGTAAGCCCCTTGGTCGGCCTCCTTGACATCTTGGATAACTAGCGTCCCCTGGCCGTTCTCGCTGGCGAAGCTCACCCTGTAGGCACAGGAGGAACTGAGCACACTGAAGTTTTGAGGGAGGGACGGGGAGCGGTTGGGGCTCGACCAGGGCTGGCCTACCTGCGGCTGGTGGGGATATGGCCCCAGTTGAGCCTCCAGGAGATGAGGGGGGTCGGCACGCCCACGGCCACACAGGTGAAGCGAACGGTGTCCCCTGGGGCGGCCTGGATGAACTCCTCTGGGGGAGTGATGACCTGTGGAGGGACTGAGGGGCGGGGAAGGCACAGGGAGAAGTGGCAAGAATGGTGAGTCGGGCAGAAAGGAACGTGAATTATCTTAGAAGGCACCAGGGGAGGGGAATACGGAGGGGTGGCCTAGCAATACTTTAAGGGTTAGGTAAAGCTTCCACTTCCAGAGGCAGCCGATTTGGGAGAGAAGGCTGCTCTTTTGGGGCTTCCCGGGGGAGGAAGGCCAAGAAGCCAATCCCCCTTGCACTCCCTTCAGTCTCCGTCCCTCCATCCCCGCCTGGCCCTGCCCGCATCCTCGCACTCACTGCAGCCGATCTCGTCCGAGCGGTCCTGGCAGTCGGCCTCGTCGTCGCACTGGTAGCTGGCCGGGATGCAGGTGTGGCTGGAGAGGCAGACAAACTGGTCGGGGCCACAGGTGTCTCCGGGGCCCTTGGTGGCTGCAGGGAGGAAGGAAGGAGGGGTAGGAGGATCAACACACTCTGCATCAGGAGTCTTTATACCAGCTGCTTCAGGGGTCCTGCGAGGCCTTAATTCGGGGCCAATTCTTTCCCAAACCAAAACCCAAGTTTGTGATTTCCTAGTTTTGAGCATTCGCCTTGCTTTGGCCCCCGTGAACCCAGGATTTGCAGAAGGGGTCTCTGCCCCCCCCCCACAACCCGCCCGCCGAGCTCTCGATCCTCACGGCAGTCCAGCTCGTCAGAGCCGTCGGCGCAGTCATTGTCCCCGTCGCAGCGCCAGAGCGTTAGGGCGCAGTGCCCGTTCCGGCATCGGAACTCATTGGGTTCGCAGGGTGAGGGAGTGCCTTGGAGGGGCGACAAAAGGAGAGTTACCGTTGCGGTTCTCTCTCTCTCTTTCCCGCACCTGCACGCGCAGCACACCCGCATCCCCCAGGACTCACCGCAGTTCTGTTCGTCACTGCCATCCGGGCAGTCCCGCTCGCCGTCGCAAAGGTAGTCCCGGCGGATGCATTGCTTGTTGGAGCACATGGTCTCATCTTTCCGGCAAGGGTGCAATCCGGGGGGCAGCTGGGGCTTGGAGACCCCCTCCCAAGGAGGCACGGTAACTGGCGCCCGGCGGGTGGTGATGGGGGAGGTGGTGGCAGGGAGCCGGGCAGTGCTGGGCGACGGGGAGGAGGCGGGCTCCAAAGGCCTCTCAAGTTCTGCCGGAGCAGAGGAGAGCGATGGGTCAAGAGGAGGAGAGTGGCAGCGGACGACCCTGTCCCTCGCCTGTGCCCGGGTGCAGAAGGAAGCCCAAAGTAGGCAAAGCGGAAGGCATGACGAGGGTCCGTTCACACAGCCGCTCGGCTTTGCAAACTGCAAGAGTCACATTCTTACCACACCTGGAACTCAAACCTGACTACCTCCGTGTTGATTGAAAGCAGCCGCATCCAAAGACAAACCTCACCCGCCTCCCTCACAGGAGAGGCTTAGTAAAGGCGGAATGACAGGGGAGTGTTGTGGCCTGCCAGCAGAGCTGGCAGCAGATTCGGACAGTGAGGAGGATGGGGAGAAACATGGGCGTCTGGGGAAGGCTCGGACGAGTGCTCTGCGTCGGAGGCAGAGATGAGGCCAGGGCAGTCTGACAGTTACCAGCTGCCTTTGGAGTCAGACATCAGTGAGGCAGACGAACAGCTGGAGCCTGTTCCCAGTGTGCGTGTGCGCAGAGTTGCCAGACGAAGGGAACAGCTGAGGAACAAGGGTCGACTTGGGAGTAAGGCCACAGGTGGAC
>QLTV01001487.1:116257-133666 GCA_003457575.1 Thermophis baileyi | reverse complement strand
TATTTGCTCTTCTAAGAGAGGGAGAGAGAGAGGGAGGGAGGGAGATGGAGGGAGAGGGAGAGAGAGAGAGAGAGAGAGAAAGGGAAGGGAAGGGAAGGGAAGGGAAGGGAAGGAAAGGAAGGAAGGAAGGAAGGAAGGAAGGAATGAAGGAAGGAAGGAAGGAAGGAAGGAAGGAAGGAAGGAAGGAAGGAAGGAAGGAAGGAAGGAAGGAAGGAAGGAATAGCACTTAGACTTATATACCGCTTCATAGTGCTTTTTACAGCTTTCTCTAAGCGGTTTACAGAGTGTCAGCCTCTTGCCCCCAACAATCTGGGTCCTCATTTGACTCACCTCGGAAGGATGGAAGGCCGAGTCAACCTTGAGCCGGTCAGGATCGAACTGCTGGCAGTGGGCAGAATTAGCCTGCAATACCGCATTCTAACCACTGGGCCACCCTGGAAAGAGCGAAGCCATTCACTGGGGATGGGGTGGGGGAAATGTTTCTCTTCCAGCCGGAGGCACCATCCCTGACATCCTGCAGCAGGCGCTTCTGCCAGTGGTGGACCACGCGCATTGCTCCCAGCCGGACTGGTGGGGAACCGCGGTCAAGAAGAATATGGTGTGTGCCGGCGGGGACATCAAAGCCGGCTGCAATGTGAGTAGAAGCCCGGAGGGGTCCCGGATACAGTCTGGAGTTCGGAGATCGGGGGACAAAAGAAGCTGGAATCTCCTTTCCTGGATTAGCAGCCCTGGCATTGCCACCCCAATCCGATCCAATCAGAATAGAGCTGGAAGGGACTTTGGAGGTCTTCTAGTCCAACCCCCTGCTCGAGCAGGAGAACCTATACCAGTGATGGCGAACCTTTTAGACACCAAGTGCCCAAACTGTGTGCGCGCGCGCATGCCCAAACGGAAAGGTGCGCGCATGCTCGGACATGCGCAAGCATGCGCAGCAGAGACCCGAAGACCAGCTGGCTGGCGGGAGGCAGGGCATCCCAACACCGGCAGCGCGGCAAGATCTTTTTCTTTCGTGAGCTTCTGTTTCGTCGTTTGCAGGGAAACAGAAGCTCACGAAAGAAATGCCACGGAGATCTGACCTGGGGCGACGGCGCGCGTGCCAGCAGAGAGGGGTCTGCGTGCCACCTCTGGCACGCGTGCCATAGGTTCGGCATCACGGACCTATACCCTTCCAGACAAGTCAATCTCTTCTTAAAAACCTCCTGGGATGGGCATTGCGGGGGAATCAGGCTGCCCCTTACTGCATTGTGTGTCTGGACAAAACGCTGAGTTGCTGGAGAAAATCCCTCAGAGGGTCTTGTCCCTGAGCAGGGGGGCTCTGTAAACAACAGCCACCTCCCTGTATTTGCACGGATGGCCGAGGAACACAACAAGACTCCCCTTGTCCTGCCGCTAACACGCTTTCCAGGGAGCTTAGGGAGACGGGGAAAAAAAAAAGCCAGCATGTTTTGTGAGGATGAAATACATATTTCAGGGTGACTCAGGTGGCCCCCTCAATTGCCCAGCTGCTGACGGCCGGTGGTACGTTCACGGGGTGACCAGTTTCGTCTCGGCATGGGGCTGCAACACCCTGCAGAAGCCCACCGTCTTCACCCGCGTCTCTGCTTTCATCCCCTGGATCGAGCAGGTATTGCCCAGCCCCCATATCTGGGGGGGGGGAGGGGACAGGTGGGTGGGTGGGGGGGATGGAGAGGCCCCCTGCCCTCTTTCGGAGCTCCCCGTGTCCGTCCCTTCCCCTCCGAGTGGGACAATTCAGTCGACGTTTGCACTTGAGCGATGCAAGGGTCTTCCAAACGGCCTTCCGTTTTCCACCGGCCAACTCGACAGCCTCCATCGCAGAGGTCTTCAAACTTGGCAACTTTAAGACTTGTGGACTTCAACTCCCAGAATTCTCCAGCCAGCATAGCATAGCTGGCTGGAGAATTCTGGGAGTTGAAGTCCACAAGTCTTAAAAGTTGCCAAGTTTGGGGACCCCTGCTCTATCGCCTCGGTTTCTCAGTGAGAGAAGCCAAGCTTTGAGGGTCAGGCTGTTTTTTGCACGCTCACAAACCAGCATGCCCCTCGCACAACTCCCTAATGCCAGATCGTCGGTTTTGCCTTGCAGATCATTTCCAGCTATTCCCGTTAAGCAGAAACGTGTGGTGTTCCCAGATTGGGCTCCGCTTGTATAAAAATAATAATAATAATAATAATAATAATAAATATCTTCCTGGCTGCAGCACGTTGTCCTCTTCTTCTTCTTCTTCTTCTTGGTCTTGTTCGAATCATTGGGGGGGGGGACACTGCGTTTGGAGTGGGGGGACACTGTGTTTGGAGGGGGACACACACACGCCCCAATGAGGCTTCAATTCCCTGACCCCTTCACCCTCTCTGACCCTGATGAAGGGTGTGCAAAACTCGGCAGAACCAAACCCACATGATGCCTACAGCAGCTCTCAAAAGATTCAAATAAAAGGGAAACCTTTTACTAGCTTTTAAGGAGAGTCACTAGTCACTACACTCTTTCTGTAGTAAGAGGAAGAGTTCCCGTATCGGAGGTCCACGACAAGCAAAAATAAAGTGGGATATATATATAAATGCATAAATACACTTTTAAAACCCCATAAATTTAAGGAGAACAGAGAGCTAAATCCAGAAGCTTCATTTCTGAGTGCCACGTAGTAACTCTGATATATATATATATATATAATACACACACACACACACACACACACACACACACACACACACACACACACACACACACACACACACCCTTGGGGGTTAATTTCTACAGAGACCACATAAGTATTCGTTTTTTCCCCCTGACACCACTTTCGACCCACATTCAATGTGTGTTTCATCCTCTGTGATGGCCATAAATCTCAAGCATTGCCGCCTCTAAGCTCCACAAGCAGGAGAGAGAGAGGGGGGGGGGAGAAAAAGAGAAAGAAAGAAAAATAGAGAGAGAAAGAGGGAGAGAGAGAGAAAAAAAGAAAGAGAGAGAGAGAGAAAGAAAGAAAGAAAAAGAAAAAGGAAGGAAAGGAAGGAAAGAAAGAAAAGAAAAGAGGAAGGAAGGAAGGAAGGAAAAGAAAGAAACAAAGAAAGAAAGAAAGAAAGAAAGAAAGAAAGAAAGAAAGAAAGAAAGAAAGAAAGAAAGAAAGGGAGAAAGAGTGAGAATGAATGAAAAAGAAAGGGAGAGAAAGAAAAAGGAAGGAAAGAAAGAAAGAAAGAAAAAGAAAGAAAAAAGAAAAAAGGAAGGAAAGAAAAAGAGAAAGAAAGAGAAAGAAAGAAAGAAGAAAGAAAGAAAGAAGAAAGAAAGAAAGAGAAAAAGTGAGAAAAGGAGGGAGAGAAAGAGAGAAAGAGAAAGAAAAAGAATGAAAGAAAGGGAGAAAGAGAAATCAGTCCAACATCAAAGAAGAAGATGCATCTCTTCCCTTTCTCTCACCTGTCTGTGTCTCTCGTGGGCCGGCAGGGAAAAGGCTGGGTGGGGGGCTCAGAAGAAAGCTACATGTGGGGTCAGGGGCCACTTGTACCCTCCCTCTGTTCACAAAGAAGGATAAACATGTTCGGACGAGCGAGCGAGCGATGGCCCTCTGTGTGGCTACAATACAGGTGGGTGGCTACCAAACAGGACCTTCAGAGCCCCCCTCCCCACTTTTCCACAAGAGACCCTTGAGAAAGGTGCTTCAGGCAGGCTGTCCTACAGAGGTGACATTCACTTACTTTCACTACCGGTTCGCAAATGTCAGCGCGCACACACGCACGCTCGCTTTGGTCACGCGTGCGCCTTCCACACATGTGTGCAGCCTTCTGAGCATGCGCTTTGCTCATGCGTGTGGCTTGCACGCATGTGTGCGGCTTCAAAACGTGCCTAAATAGGACGGCATAGCACCGGGGCGGATGGGCGGATGGGCGGATGGGCGGGCCCACCCGCAGGTCGCTACTACCGGTTCGCCCGAACCGGCCCGAACTGGCTGAATACCACCTCTGCTGTCCTAATTGTGTGTGGGGGGGTGGGGGGGTGGGTGGGGGAGGTCTGGTTCTTCTCCCCAAAGCCAGAGTTACGAAACGCAACCAACCAGGGGCTGGTCCAGAGATGCAGGCAGAATAATCCCCTTCCTATTAAGCCCTTTGGCCAAGCGACTACGCTGATTGAGGGGGGAAGTTGCGACATCCCTGTCTGGGAAGGGGGGGGCATGAGGCTGGCTTGCACAGAGGCAGCCCCCCCCCCACTCAAGACACAGCAAGGCAGGGAGGAAGACTGATGCCCATCATCTGAAGTGGTTCCTGGGCAGGGGTGAAATGCTCCCGGTTCGCTCTTACCTGTCGGTCACCGTAGAGCCGGTCGCCAAGGTAGCGTGAGGCGCCGCCCACCCGCCCGGATGCCGCCATTTGGGTTCTTTTACCCTCTGCGCATACCTTGGCGACCGGCTCTACGGCGACCGACAGGTAAGAGCGAACCGGGAGCATTTCACCCCTGTTCCTGGGTATATCCCCACCCACCCACCTGGATGGACGTTGTCCTGTTAAGATGATTCTTTGCTGGAATAGATTACCGGTAGTCCTCAATGTACGCCCACAATTGGGCCCGACATTTATGTTGCTAAGCGAGAAACTTGTTCAGTGAGCTCTGCCCCATTTTACGACTTTTCTTGTCACATCCGTTCAGTGAACCCCTGCGGTTGTTAAGTTAGGGACACCGTTGTTAAGTGAATCCGGCTTCCCCATTGACCTCACTCGTCAGAAGGTCGTAAAAGGGGATCGCATGACCCGCCCGGGACGCTGCAACCGTCATAAATATGAGTCGGTTGCCAAACGTCCGAAAGTAAATCACGCGATCATGGGGATGTTGCAACGGTCGTAAGTGTGAAACATGGCCGTAAGTCCCTTTTTTTCAGTGCCATCGTAACTTCGAATGGTCACTAAAGAGAACTGTTGTAAGTCGAGGACTACCTGTACACGTATACAGCTGTGGAGAACTGGCAGATACTCAGAGGTCATTTAGTCTATCCAAAAGGTATCGAAGAAAATACGAACGGCCCTGCACACTTGGTGGGCTGGCCAGAATCACAGGGGGAGAAAGAGTCTGGGACTTCGAAGTCTGGAGATGTCTCTTTTCTTCCTATTCCAAACGACTCCGAAGCCCATCCCTCCCCCTTTAGCTGAACTTATGGGCATCTTGGATCTACTCTCTTTGAGCATGGCAGAGGGGGGAGGGCAGCGGTGAAATCTACTTACCTTCCCTACCGTTTCGGAAGCGCATGCGCGCGCCCATCGCACGCACTTTTTCACCCTCTGCGCATGCACAGAACGCTTTGCGCATGCGCAGAGGGTTAAAAACAAGAAAATGGCGACGTATGGGCGGGTGGGCGGAGCCTCGCGCTGCCGCAGCTACCGGTTCTCCGAGCCACCGGCGGCCACCGCTACCGGTACGCCCAGATCGGGCCGAACCGGTAGCATTTCACCCCTGGGGGAGGGGTGTCAGCCACAACAGCCCCCTGGTGAAATTGGAGCGCCTTCGGTCAGCTGTTCACAGAAAGGGGTCCCTGCCAGGAAATGGGATTTCCCGCACAGGGAAAGGAGGACAAGGAGCCAGAAAGGGGGGGGGCTCCCCAGACCCCCAATTTCTCCACAGGGCAGGAAACACACCCTTTGGGTTACACACACACATGTGGCGTCCACACCCTTTCCAGATTACACTGCGCTGAGCCAAGGCTTGCCAAGTAAGGTGTTCTGGGCAACCCCCCCCGTGTTACATAAACCTCTGGAAACAAAGGATGGTTCCTGACCACCACATCTGGATCGTATGATGGGCTAATTCCAAGCAGGAGAAAAATTCAGGGTGGTTTTGCACCCCAGCTGGGTCTGCCAGGAAATCTCCTGGGAGCCAGCCGAGAAATCCTTTTTTTTTTCTCCCCCGGAGGGGATGCAAAAGCGGTGGGGATCGGCCCCTGTGAAGGAGGAGGGGGACGACAACGGGGAGGAAGCGTCTCTTGCCCCCCACGTCAACTTCGCCCCTGGCCTTGGCAGCTTCCAGGCCCTCCTGGCCTGGCCAAGGAGCCAGCTGTTGCTTTCCCTGGAGAGCAGGCCGGCTTTCCGGGCCTTGGCTGACCCCGCCAGGGCCGTGGGCACCGTCACACCTGTGGCCCAAGGTCCCTGTGGGGGTATTTAAGGCTCAGGATGGCCTGAAAGCCATCCTGAAAAGATGCTGTCGCTGCTGATTTCCGTCCTGTTGGTGGCCGGTGGTAAAGACACATCCCCCGCCCTCGCCCCCCCCGCCCCCGGGGTCTCCTAGCCCCTAGCCCTTGTCTTGGAGGAGGAAAGAACCCCCGGGGGGCTACGTCCCTCCCCCGCCTCCCTGCCCGGGGTCTCAGTCCCCTCTCTTCTCTTCTGCAGCCGCTGGGTGTGGGCAGCCAGCCTACTCTCCCCACGGCCGAGTGGTGAACGGCGAAGACACTGCACCTTACAGCTGGCCCTGGCAGGTAACGCAGCCCACTCCTCCCCGTCAGACACACCCAACTAGCACCCCAGACGGCCCTCACAGGCAAAGAGCTCGGCCTTGAGCCAAACGGCTGGCTGGCAATTGGGCTGCCGTCCCAGCGTCTCCAGGAGAGGCTGAGAAAGCCTGGCCGGAGTGCAGAGCTGGCTGGACCAGGTGTCCTTTAGGGTGACGTCTCCCCCTTCCCAGCGTCTCCCTCTCTGGCCTCCCGCAGGTCTCCCTCCAGTACGAGAGAGATGGCGTCTTCCGTCACACCTGTGGAGGGTCCCTCATTACCCCCGACTGGGTCATGACTGCTGCCCACTGCATCTCGTAAGTGTCCCGGGAGTCCAGAGAGGCTTTGCATGGGGAACCTCCCCCTCTCCCTTTCCTCCTTGGAGCCCATTTTCCTTCCTTCCTTCCTTCCTTCCTTCCTTCCTTCCTTCCTTCCTTCCTTCCTTCCTTCCTTCCTTCCTTCCTTCCTTCTTTCCTATTTCCATCTATTTTCTTCTTCCTTTCCTCCTTCCTTCTTCTCATTTCTAGCTCCTTCTTCTCATTTCTTTCCCTCTTCTGATTCCATTCCTCCCTCCCTCCCTTCCTATTTCCATCTATTTTCTTCTTCCTTTCCTCCTTCCTTCTTCTCATTTCTTTCCCTCTTCTCATTCCCTTCCTTATTTCCATCTTTCTTTTCTTCCTTCCTCCTTCCTTCCTATTTCCATCTATTTTCTTTTTCCTTTCTTCTTTCCTTCTTCTTTCTATCTCCTTCCTTCCTTCTTCCCATTTCTTCCCCTCCTCATTCCATTCCATTCCTTCCTTCCTTCCTTCCTTCCTTCCTTCCTTCCTTCCTTCCTTCTTTCCTTCCTTCCTTCTCTTTCCTATTTCCATCTATTTTCTTCTTCCTTTCCTCCTTCCTTCTTATTTCTAGCTCCTTCTTCTCATTTCTTTCCCTCCTCATTTCCCTCCCTTCTTCTCTCTTGCCCCCTTTGTTTAGGGTCAGTTTTTCCTGCTTCCATCCTTTGTAGCCTTGCCACAGGCTGAGGTTAGAGAGCCCCTGGTCCTAAAAATCTATACAGATTCTCAGTCACCCAGGTCAAAAGCACCTTTGGGAGCCCCTGGGCCTGTTTAGGTTCTTTTTCCAAAGACGGGAGTGAGGTCACCCACCCCTCCGGTCTGCGGGGGGGGGATCCAGACCCCCTGAGCACCCTCCCCTGCCCTCTGAAAGCCGCTGGGCGATTTCTTCCACAGGCGATCCCGTACTTATAAGGTGGTGCTGGGGGATTACGACCTCACAGTCGAGGAAGGGCCTGAGCAACACGTCCCCATCAACCCCGAAGACATTTTCGTGAATCCCAGCTGGAAACCCGGTTGTGTCTCCTGCGGGTAGGCAAAGGCATCCGTCATGGGGGGGGGGAAGGGGGGAGAA
Source organism: Thermophis baileyi (assembly GCA_003457575.1). Classification (NCBI taxonomy): domain Eukaryota; kingdom Metazoa; phylum Chordata; class Lepidosauria; order Squamata; family Dipsadidae; genus Thermophis; species Thermophis baileyi. The sequence goes on along the minus strand of QLTV01001487.1, from coordinate 125,786 downwards.
GGAAAGCCTCCAGCGTATTCCCCCCCCCCACGGCTGTCTCCATCTTCTGCTCCAGCAATGACATCGCGCTGCTGAAACTCTCTCGCCGGGCGGAACTGAACGACCAAGTCAGCCTGGGCTGCATTCCCGAGCCTGAGACCGTCCTGCCCAATGGATACCCTTGCTACATCACTGGCTGGGGACGTATTTCCAGTATGTGGGGTGCTCTCCGCAGGGGAGGGGAGGCAGGGGGGCCTGCAGTGGGGCCTGGCAGGAAGGCCTGACCCTGTTTCCCTCCACAGCTGGAGGGCCTCTGTCCACCAAGCTGCAGCAGGCTCTCCTGCCCGTGGTGGACTATGACCACTGTAGGAAGCTCGACTGGTGGGGAGGCTCCGTCCGGCAGAGCATGGTCTGCGCTGGGGGAGACATCCAATCCGGCTGCAACGTAAGTGGGCGCCTGGAAGGAGGAACACCGCTGGGCACACGTCTCTTTTCCTTAAATTGACATGCTCTGCCCGGCTGCTCTGGCAAGCCCTACAGGAGAGCTAACAGCATGTCAAAACAAGAAAAACTGAATATAAAAACTACAGAGCTGCATTTAGGAATGAACCTTCACAGCAGGAAGGGGTGGCGAATGCTGCCCTCTAGTGGCCGATCTAGAGGCACTACACTACAAAGGGAACGTAAACGTTCAAATACAGAAAAACGGGCTTTTGGGGGCCAATTCTTAATATTTTTGTTCACTTGATTGATACGTTCTCGCACTCTGAAACTCCTGGAGCAAAGCAGGAGGAGCTACTTCTCCCGGTCAAAAAAAACCCCACCTCTAAATGTGGAGGCATCCAGCCAAACAGAAGTATTTAAACCGTATGTTTTTCAAACTTGGCAACTTTTAAGACGTGTTTAGATTTCAACTCTCAGAATTCCCCAGCCAGCCCTTGGGAAGTCTGGATCTCCACAGGCCAAGTAGGAGAGTCCAGAGGTGGGATTCAGCAGGTTCTGACCAGTTCTGGAGAACCGGTAGCGGAAATTTTGAGTAGTTCGGAGAACCGGTAAATGCCACCTCTGACTGGCCCCGCCCCCATCTATTCTCTGCCTCCCGAGTCCCAGCTGATCGGGAGGAAATGGGGATTTTGCAGTAACCTTCCTCTGGAGCAGGGGTGGGTTCTAACTTACCTCGCCACCGGTCCACTTCTGCGCACGCGCAGAAGCAAAAAACAGCTCCTGCGCGTGCGCAGAAGCCAAAAACAAAATGGCGCCACCTACGGCACCGCTGAGAGAGCCGGTTCATGGGCGTGGCCAACCGGTGATTGCTCCCGGTTCGGCGAATGGGGGGGAAATTCCCGCCAGCGGTTCTAAAGAACCGGTCCGAACTGGGAGCAACCCACCTCTGCCCTGGAGTGGGGAGGGAATGGAGATTTTGCAGTATCCTTCCCCTGCCATGCCCACCAAGCCACACCCACTAAGCCACGCCACGCCCACCAAGCCACGCCCACAGAACCAGTAGTAAAAAAATTTGAATCCCACCACTGGGAGAGTCGTACAGGACAGGAGTAAATCTGGCGTGTCTCCCTTTTTCAAAGGCTCCCTCGGACATAAATATGGAAATTGCGAAAGGGAATTGGAATATTTGGGAAACGGGATATATGCCAGGAGAAAAATCAAGGAAAGGGGGGGAGAGGAGGTGGCAGAGAAGAGAACTTGGCTCTTCTGCGTAATGACTAAAGGTGACCACAAGGAGGCAGCACCTGAAGATATTTACTGTACCGCAGTCGGTGCCCCTGGGGAGATGGCGCTCAGAAGTTGGCACTGTACCCCTGCTTTTCTTTTTAATGTTGGGAGCCCCCCCCCACAATGCTCCCGAGAGCAGAAAGCAGGCAGAAAAGACCTTTCCTGAAGTTTGCCCGTTGAAATGAGTCCAAGGGGCAGAGAGGGCAGAGTTCTCTCCCGCCCTTCCAAAGTGCTGGGCATCTTAACAGATTTAACAGATTAACAGAGTTGGAATGGGCCTTGTAGGTCATCTAGTCCAGCCCCCCACCCAAGCAGGAGACCCTACACTATTTCTGACAGATGGCAGTCCAGTCTCTTCTTGAAAGCTTCCAGTGATGAAGCTCCCACACCTTCTGAAGGCAACTTCTGTTCCATCGGTTGATTGCTCTCGCTGTCTCTCCTTATTTCCAGGTTGAATCTCTCCTTGTTCAGTTTCCATCCATTATTCCTTGTCTGGCCTTTGGGTGCCTTGGAAAATAGCTTGACCCCCTCCGCTCTAGTGGCAGCCCCTCAAATATTGGAAGGCTGCTATCCTGTCTCCCCTGGTCCTTCTCTTCACTAGACTAGCCATGCCCAGTTCCTGCAACCCTTCATTGTATGTTTTAGCGTCCAGTCCCCTGATCATCCTGGTTGCTCTTCTCTGCACTCTTTCTAGAGTCTCAATATCTTTTTTATATCTGATTAAAATCAGGGCATCTGGCCCTTCCGTGAATGCCTCGGGCCATCACAGCTGGCAGGAGAGAACAGGGTGTGTGCGTCTTCCTTTTACGCTCCCTTGATGTTAGTTTAGCTGTGGCTTCTGCTCTCCCCTCTTGTCCAATTTCCTGAGCAGCCTTGATCAAATCTTATCGCCTTCCGTGGGGCAAGGCTGGGCCGGACTCAGAGCAAAAAATGCGGAGGGCTGACAGACTATCTGTGCCACTTGACAGGGTGACTCCGGCGGCCCCCTCAACTGCCAGGGCAATGACGGCCGGTGGTACGTCCACGGGATCGCCAGCTTCGTGTCCGCTTTGGGCTGCAACGCCTTGAAGAAGCCCACCGTCTTCACCCGGGTCTCTGCCTTCGACGGCTGGATCCTGAAGGTGAGATGCTGGACCCCACCCATTTCCCTTAGCTACGAGAAACCTCTTGATGGCCTTGAGGGGACCCATACAGCTATTTCGAGATGCAGAAAGTGGGGGCGGATAGCCCTGAATGGGCCACTGCTCGATTTCTCCCTTGTAAAACATCCTTGCCCCTCACCTGCTGTCTCTAAGACCTTCTTCCTTTCCTTTCAGACGCTCAAAGGGCAGTGAGGAGGAGAACAGGCCAGCCTTCTAGTCCCAGAATAAAGTCACTTTGGAGATGCCGTCTGGTCTTGTGTTTGAGTCTTATTTCCTGTGCGTTGGGGGGCAGAGAAGGGAGGGCACCCGGGCCTAACAGGGGCCTTTCTACGAAACCTAATGGGAAACTACGTCGCCTTAGAACTGATCTAAATGTAGTTCATAAAATTATCTGCCACAATGTCCTACCTGTCAATGACTACTTCAGCTTCAACCACAACAATACACGAGCACACAATAGATACAAACTCAAGGTAAACCGCTCCAAACTCGACTGCAGAAAATACGACTTCAGCAACAGAGTGATCAATGCCTGGAATTCACTACCTGACTCTGTGGTTTCTTCCCCAAACCCAAAAAACTTTAACCTTAGACTGTCTACTGTCGACCTCACCCCATTCCTAAGAGGTCTGTAAGGGGCGTGCATAAGCGCACCAGCGTGCCTACCGTCCCTGTCCTACTGTCCTATTGTCCTCATCTATCTGTATTCACTTTGATTATGTTTATGTGTATACCGATACCTGCTATCTTGTACATGTTTGACAAACAAATAAATAAATAAAACCTGGACAGCAAAAAAAAAAAAAACAACAACAACAACAAAAAAACAGTCCACCCCAAAGAAGCATTTTGGCTAAGTCTCTGGGGTGTCCCCATCTCCTCTCCCCAAAGCCTCCTCGGCATGCCAAAGGGGTGCACGAGGCCCTGAAGGAATCCATTTTCTGGCTTTCCGCCATGCAATGAGCACAACCTCACCCCATACCCCTTGCCAAGCCCATAAAGAAAGGACGGGGTTACTGTAAAACCTGCCACAAATGCAACTGACACCCTAAAGAGCCGCGGTGGCACAGTGGTTAGAGTGCAGTACTGCAGGCTACTTCTGCTGATCACTGGCTACCAGCAGTTCGGCAGATCGAATCTCACCAGGCTCACGGCTGACTCAGCCTTCCATCCTTCCGAGGTGGGCAAAATGAGGACCCAGATTGTTGGGGGGCAATATGCTGACTCTGTGAACCGCTTAGAGAGAGCTGTAAAGCACTGTAAAGCGGTATATAAGTCTAAGGGCTGTTGCTATTGCTATTGCTATGCCCTGCCAGGCCATTTGGGGACTGAGCCCCAATTCTACTCTCACCCTGCTCTCTGGTTTCTTTCGTTCTCCCCTTGGAAGCAACTTTAATAGAGGATGCAACCACTGCCTCTTGACGACCTGTGGACTTCAACTCCCAGAATTCCTGAGCCAGCCATGCTGGGAGTTGAAATCCACAGATCGTAAAGAGGCCAGAGTTGACCAGCCCTGCTTTAAGATGACCATAGCAGGGAAACCAAACGGCTTCCGCCAGCAGATGGCAAGGAATTCATGCCCGTCGAAGACCTCTCTTGGGTCTCTTCATCAGTGAAGCACCGGACGTGTCCGCCTCCCTGCCTTGAGGCCACTTTTTAACAGATTAACAGAGCTGGAAGGGACCTTGGAGGTCATCTAGTCCAACCCCCCTCCCAAGCAGGAGGACCCTACACCATTTCTGACAAATGGCAGCCCAGTCTCTTCTTGAAAGCTTCCAGGGATGAAGCTCCCACCTTGGCCAAGCCACCCCTTGTCCCCCTGCCTGCCTCAAGGCTCAGAGATCTCTAAGGAAGCAGTCGGGGGTGGGTGGGGGGCTCAGAGTGCCCACCCTCGTCCTGCCAGTCCATGTAGAAAAGGGAAGCCTCTTGGCTGAATACGGAGCCCTTCTCTCCAGAACACACTATTCATACTTCCAGACAGAGATCCCCCCCCCCCCATTGAACCTCAGCACACTCGCCTCTCTCTCGGCTGGACTAAAGGTTGTGGGGTGCAACTGAGCATGTGGGGCTCTGGAGACGAGAGGTCGGGACAGAGCAGCCTGTTTCTGCCCCGCCCTCTTCTCATGATTCCTGCAGCCGCCGGGAGCCAAGGCTTTTTGGCAAAGCACCATGTTTATCACCGCAGGCGTCAAATAACGAGGCTGGGAACATCCCGAACCAAACGGCCCCCTGCGGCAGACTGACAGCCCCGGGGTCCGCATCGGCTGCGTCCGGCTTGCACCCGAGAACACGCGCCGTGCACTCCTTGACGCTGCCAAACTCTGTGAACTCAGAACCCGTTCCGCCTCGGAGAAGATGCCTTGGCACCCGGCCCGGAGTTTGATCGACGGTGCAACATGTCCAGGCTGCTGACTGGGAGGGGGGCGGGAGATGGGGTGGGGGGCAGCCTGTGCCAGGTCAGGCTGGAAACGGGACCGCAGGCCCACACAGTCCAGCAAGGGCTGAGTTGGACCAATGGCCACAACCGAGGCACACCAGAGTCAGGACAGGCTGCCCAGGGTCAAAAGCAGGGAGTCCCCCCCCCCCAGGAGGTCAGTGCTAGTAAGGCTGGGCGGAGAGACAGAGGTGGTGGCACTGAGAGCATCAGCAAGAGGGGGCGAGCAAGGAGCTCAGAGCCCCAAAGACCGGTGGGAGGGCGGGAAGGAGGCGTTCCTGGGAGCTGTTGAATTCGGCGTCCAGAAACACCCCCCTGAGCGGCCTCCCTCTTACTCATCCCATAAGAACGTGTGCTGAAAAGTTCCCCCTTCCGTAAGTAGCAGGGCCAGAGCCCTCTCCGTCCCTCCCTGCCCGCCCAATGGTGCCTACAGGCATGGGCAGCTCTTGGCAGAGAGCCAGCGCTTCTCTTTTGCCTAGGATGCCGGGGGGGGGGCGGGCTTTTTGGAGAGAGTTAAGCAAGTTGGAGGGGTTGCAGATGCAATTCAGTACTGCCCGGCCACCAGGCATCTCTCTGGCCGAAGGCAAAGCTAACAAAATGAAATTCAACGTAGAGAAAAATAAAGTCTTCCACTTAGGCAAGAAAAACCAAAAGTACACATATATAGACTGGGTGAAACCAGGCTTCATAGCAGTGACCGTGAGAGGGATCTTGGAGTCTTAGTGGACAACCAGCTAAACATGAGCCAGCAGTGTGCAGCGGCAGCCAAAAAAGCCAACGCAATTCTAAATTGCATTAACAGAGGGATACAATCAAGATCAAGGGAGGTACTAATACCACTCTATAAAGCCTTAGTTAGACCACACCTGGAGTATTGCATCCAGTTTTGGTCACCACACTATAAAAAAGATGTTGAGACTCTAGAAAGAGTGCAGAGAAGAGCAACCAGGATGATTAGGGGACTGGAGGCTAAAACATACGATGAAGTGTTGCAGGAACTGGGCATGGCTAGTCTAGGGATAGGAGGAGGACCAGGGGAGACATGATAGCAGTGTTCCAATACTTGAGGGGCTACCACAGAGAGGAGGGGGGCAGGCTGTTTTCCAAGGCACCAGAAGGCCAGACAAGGAACAATTGATGGAAACTGACCAAGGAGAGATTCAACCTGGAAATAAGGGAGAAATTTTCTGACAGAGCAATCAACCAACAGAACAGAAGTTGCCTTCAAAAGTTGTGGGAGCTTCATCCCTGGAAGCTTTCAAGAAGAGACTGGGCTGCCCTCTGTCAAAAATGGTGTAGGGTCTCCTGCTTGGGCGGGGGGGGGGGTTGGACTAGATGACCTCCAAGGTCTCTTCCAACTCTGTTATTCTGTTAAACAGTCTGGACCAGGACTCTTTTTGGCATCCCTCCCACCACCTGCCAGGGACTGGGGCTGGACCAGTCCCTCCATATCTCAAGCAGCACCCCTTGAAGTCCCTCTCCCTCGGTGGGGGGCTGCGTGTCTGAGGAGGACGCCCACTCAGCCAGAGCTGGATGGGTTTCCTTCTTCCTCCTGTAAAGAGGCTCAGCAGGGCCTGGAGAGGTTTTATAGCTGTGTGCTATAGGCCCTTCTTGTTATCGCTTCTTTGCAGGGAGGCAGGAAATAGAGTGACACACACTAATTTGCAGCCTCCCTTTCGCCCAGAGAAGGGCCCGTTCTCACCTCCTCGGTGGCAGGGAGGCGGCTGGGGGGAGTGAGTTACAGCAGGGAGGTGCCCGAAGTGGAGCTGGCCTTGGCCCATCCCTCGAAGACCCAGACAGGCCAAAGGGCACCATGCCTTAAAGCTAAAGCCTCAAGCTTCCTCTTTGCTAGATTTCTAAACAGACTTTTGGGCTGCCTGAATCTGCTTCTTTCAACGAACCAGACTGGGGTGGGTGGGGGAGGGCAAGGAAGACTGTCTGGGCTGGGCTGGGCTGCCCCTCACCTGCGCCCCTTTTCCCAGGGAGATTCACCTGGGGAGCGCCGCCCTCCTCTGTGCTTTCCAGGACCAATTGGGTTATTGTGGCTATTTTGGGAGATGCCTCCTGGCGGACGTGATTCACACCCGTTTCCTTGGCTCCGGCAGTGCCGTTGGGTGGGCTCCAAGAAAGTAGGCAAAAGACAGCTCAGAAAAGAAGCCAGTCTCGCAGGAGCGGGGGGAGGATGAGGAAGGCCGAGGGGTGGCTGGATAGGACTTTGGGTGATGGAGAAGCTAAACCCAACATGTCCCAGAGCCACCCCATTGCTTTCAAGGTGCGGGGCCACGACACCCCCCACCCCACATCCCCAGGAGTTGGAGCCCACCCACCTGGGAAAGTAGGGGACTAGCCTCAAGTCCAGGGGTCCTCAAACTTGGCAACTTTAAGACTTGTGGACTTCAACTCCCAGAATTCTCCAGCCAGCATAGCTGAAGTTGAAGTCCACAAGTCTTAAAGTTGCCAAGTTTGAAGGCCTCTGCTCAAGCCTGCCCCCCTGTCCAGATATCCACACCTCTGCTCCCTCCTTCTCCTGGGCAGGCCTGTGGCAACCCCCGAAAGGAGGGCAAAGAAGAACCCATCTACCTTTCCTGGATCAAAGTCAAGGTCACACTTATATAGCGCTCCAAACATCGCTCCATTTCCGAGAACCGTGCAGTAGTAAAAGACGGGGCTTCTCTGCAATGATTACTCGTGTTTTACAACCGCTTTTTATGGCAAGGGGCTGGAATGCGTCTGCCGGGCAGCTTAAGAGCCCTCATTCCCAGTTTATGGCCGTGATAGGACGGCTTGTCAGAGGTCACTGTCACCGCACAGCCAGACAGTATTAAAAAACATTAAAGATTACATCTATATTGCCCCCCCCCCGGTCAGAAGAGTCCAAGGCACTCTTGTTTTGCTTCCTTATCCTCACAGGTGAGTTGTTTGGAAGGCGGGGTGCTTGGCGAACAAGATCCTTTGACCTCCGTAACACTTTGCACTATACGCGCCTTAGTTTTCCCACGATAGTACTTAGCAATAGCCCTTAGACTTATATACCGCTTCACAGTGCTTCACAGCCCTCTCTGAGCAGTTTACAGAGTCAGCGTATTGCCCCCAACAATCTGGGTCCTCATTTTATTGACCTCGGAAGGACAGAAGGCTGAGTCAACCTTGAGCTGGTCAGGATCAAACTGCTGGCAGTGGGCAGAGTTTGCTTGCAATATCGCATCCTAACCACTGCGCCACCATGGCTCTTATATAGCAATAACACTAGCGCTTAAGACTTATATGCCGCTTCACAGTGCTTCACAGCCCTCTCTAAGCGGTTTTAGAGAGTCAGCATCTTGCCCCCAACAATCTGGGTCCCCGTTTTACCGACTTCGGAAGGACGGAAGGCTGAGTCAACCTTGAGACGGTCAGGATGGAACTTCTAGCAGTGAGCAGAGTTAGCCTGCAATACCGCATTCTAACCACTGCGCCACCACGGCTCTTTCCCCCTAATGCCTGATAGACCCCAATAGGCTGAGCTCAGACATCACGCCAGCCAGCCCAGGAAATGGATTTCTGCCTTCTGGGACTGTGGTTTATTTCCTCCGCTATTCTCAAAGAGGAGATGTTTTGCAGGAATAGTCCAGGCACAGGGCACCCTTCGTACAACCCCGGGACCCAGTGCTAGTTCAGGCAGGGGTTACAGAACCCGCCCTCTCTTCTGGCCTCTCCCAACACCGTCCATCGCCTGCTCACCAGGCCCAGCCAGAAAGGAGCTGGCCAGGCTATGGCCTGACGGGGGCCAACGCAAAGAAGTGACCAGGTTCGGAAGAGAAAACGCAGGCACAAAGCTGAGAGGCTTAATCCCGACAACCACGGAATCTACATCTCGGGCAGGGGTGGGCTCCTGGGGGTTCGGCAGGGTTCGGGCGATCATCTAGCCAAGGATCGCCGGGGTTCGGCAAACCCCCAAATGCCACCCCTGGCTGGCCACGCCCACCCCTCCCCTCCTACCCCGCCCCTCCCAGGAGTCTCCATGCGGCCCGTTCATCATTCCAGGTAAGTGCAGGGGCCACGCGGAGGGTCTGGGAGAGAAAAAAACGGCCTACCAGAGGGTGGTTCGGCAAACCCCCAAATGCCACCCCTGGCTGGCCACGCCCACCCCTCCCCTCCTACCCCGCCCCTCCCAGGAGTCTCCATGCGGCCCGTTCATCATTCCAGGTAAGTGCAGGGGCCACGCGGAGGGTCTGGGAGAGAAAAAAACGGCCTACCAGAGGGT
>QLTV01001487.1:96963-112112 GCA_003457575.1 Thermophis baileyi | reverse complement strand
CTCTTTGAATCCTCTCTCCCTAAACCCACTGACCCCAAAGTGCAGAATTACAAGAGGTGTCAGCTGGCAGGAATTTGGCCACGGGGAGGTCAGTATGTGTGAGACCTGTGTGCCCAATGCCCAGCTCCTAATCCCGGGATGCATGCCCCCTTCTCCCATTGGGGGTGTGTGTGTGTGTCTGGGGACTTAAACCCACCCCCATCTCATAGCATCCCAGCTGGCATTGGTCGTTTGCAAGCCGTGGCTCAGGCCTGCCTCCCCTCCCCTCCTGCCTCTCTGCCTGTTGACTCAGAGCGCACGGGACCAGATCCCTCCCTCCCTCCCTCCCTCTCGTGCAACAGGCCTGCGGGAACTGACTGACAGGCAGGCCAACCAGAGCTCCCCTATTCCCCAGCCTGCCAGGGGAATCCCGGCTCCAGTGAACCCCGGCATCCATTTCTCAGGCACGCTGAAATGCTCTGCCCCGCCCCCCCCTCCACCTCCATCAGACCCTGTGCAGTATGTCGGTACAGGTCACCAAGCCGAGTTAGTTAGAAACTGCATTTGTGGCATCCACTATAAAAATGGGCTAGTCTTCACCCTACGGGTTTCCCCTTGGGCAAAGCCAGCACGTTTGCTCGCAGTTCAAGAGGGTGACGAGGGCAAGAGCGCAGAGCGTGGCCTGCCTGAGTCAAATCCACACCCAGTTTTTCCAAAAAAAAGAAAAGGGGGGGAAAAAAAGCGCCATTTCCGTGTCAGTGGCCAGGAACCTTACAAGCTCAACCTGCCCTCCAGGCCATTTGCCAGCTGTCCTCCCAACAGCAGGGACGGGCAGTGGGCAACGGTGCCCAGCCTTTCACGCTCCTCTAACTTAGCATCCGGTGGCATACTCCATGAGAACTCTGCTGAGATTTTTTTTTTATTTTTTTAGGTATTTTTATCCTAGCCTTTATTTTTTTATTTTTATTTTTTTAGAAATAACTCAAGGCAGAAAAGATACCTCATCCTCTATCCTCTTTCGGTTTGCACCCTAAGCAGCTTTCCTGTGAGGTAAGTTGGGCTGAAAGGGACAGACTGACCCAAAGTCACCTTTGGGCTTTTATGGCAAAGGTTGGACTAGAACTCACCATCGCCTGGTTTTGTTTTGTTTTTACCTGGGGCCTTCCCCACTAGACGAAACCGGCTTCAGCCCCATTAAAATGATCCATCTCTTTTGTTGGGGGGGGGGTTTCCCTTCCTCTGCCCCACCCTCCTCTCTTCATCCCTGCCTCCTCTTAAACCTCGCTGCCCCCAAATGCGATTGACCGACGCTGCAGGGGGAAAACGCTAGAACTATTGGCTTGCCCGGGAGGTGAATCTTGCTCATTGTTTACAAGCAGACTGTGCTTTGTTTTTATGGCTGCCTCTGCCAACCGGCAGGCAGGCCTCTAACTGGCCCGTTTCAATTTCAGGGACATCAGTGGGCAGGGATTTCCGGCTGAAACGTCAGCCACAATGTGGATAGCATCTCCCCCTTCCGGTAAGTCAGAGACATAGCTTAGACCTCTCTCCCCCCCCACCTCACCCAGGCCTCCTCTTTCCCTCCAATGGGTGGTCTTCAATGGGCAGTAGCAGCTCAGTTCCTCCCCTCTCCACACAAAACACCGGGGAACCAGAGGGGCAAATAATCCAGAAGGGAAGCCACCCCAAAGGCAACGGGGTCCCCTTTGGGTCCACAAAGTGTGAAAGGACAATCAACTCCCCTAAAGCTCAAATGAGACTCACTTCGATCCGCGGCACCTGCCTCCTTCTGCTTCCGTTGCCCCGAGGAGACACGTCCTTGGTTGCCAGCAGCAAGCTCTAAAGCAGATGGGCGCCCATTTCTCCCAGCTGCGCAGGGCTGCCAGGGTGCCACCATCTCAGCCCCGGTGCTGCAGGAGGGCAGAAAACAGGCCTGTTTTCATAGAATGCTGCCAGCCCAGAAGAAAACACCCAGCCTGTACCCAACCTAGGACTCCCAAAGACCCTTTGGTGGGTGGTCTCTGGCTTTCTTCCCATCTCCCTTCCCTTCCACCTATCCTGGTATGGTTATCTTCCCTGGGGACCCAACCTAAGCACCTCTGGCGGGAACCAGGTTTACGGTCTTGATGGCAAGAACTTAACTGCTGTGTCCACCCCTCGCCTGGCTAAGTGTGATGCTTGAACACAGCTTGTTGAATGTGCCCGTCTCAAGACTGTGAGCCCCAAAAGCTGGTAGTAAAAGAATACATACAGTAATATGGTGGTTTGTTGCTTTGTGGCAATTTTCCAACCCCGCTTGGAAAGCTGGATGTTTGGCTCCCGGGGCAAACTCTGGCATAGGAACAGGAGGAAAAAAAACCTCAGCACTCAGACAGAGGCATCCAGCTTGGGCTCTCCGCAGCTTCCCTGGAATTTGGATTCGGATGCAAATTGTTCTTGCAAGCTTAAACAATCGGAACGGATGCTTGATTTGAACTTTGCTCTTTTCTAAGCGATTATTACCGCTGCCTTTTGGCACTAAAACTAACCAGCCAACGAATACACCGATACGTTCTAAGCCATTGTGAAGAAATGAGGTCTGTTTGGCTTCGTTTGCGGGGAGGGGGCCCTCGCCCTCCCTGACTCTGCCCTTTATCTTTGGACTGCTCTGAGAACCTAAATGAAATTGAGGGGCCGCTTCCTGCCCCACCACCCCCCCGGGCCCTTTGACCTGCTCTCCTTTCGGCACAGCCCTCCACATCTCGGATCCGTTATCTGGAATCGCATGAAATCCTCTGGCCACCCAATGCCCGCAGCTGCCCACAGGTTTCCAATGAGGCAGAGAATCCAGGTCGCTGGTAATGCGGGCAGTGGGTCATCCGTTGCCTCGAGTCCCAGGGTTGAGTCAGCACCTGCCCTCCTGGCTGAGACCCAGCCGCCTCTTGTGCCAGGCGGGCTTGCCACTGGCCTGTGGAGAGGGGGGTGCAGCCGGTACATTGTTCCGGGGCCCATGGAGCTCAAAGGAGGCCCATGAAGGGGGAAATTTTTTGATTTTCTTTTACAAAACCAAATTTTTAAAAAGAAAAACAGTTTCTTTGTTTATGAGTGTATTTTATATTTCATTTCAGTTTATGAATGGTTATGAAATGTCATCTCAAAAATCGGGAGCTCAAAAACGCAAGGAAAAACAAATGTGATGAGATTAATAAAAAGGGGCGACAAATGCTTTTTCAATTTGGCGTTAAATGCAGCGGCGGCGCTCTCGCGCACGTGGCCCGGCCAGGGTGGGTGGGGGTGCCTCTCCCGAGTGTGTGTGCATGCGCACATGCGCCCTCCCTTCCTTTTTGGCCGAGGCCTCTCCGAGCGGTGTGTGTGAGGCGAGCGGGAAAGGCCGCGCAGCCTCCCCCTGAGTTTCCCATGCAGGAGACCGAGGAGAGCCTGGCGGCGGCCGCGGCCTCCTCTTCCGATGCCCTTTCCGCCGACGCAGACGGGTCCAGAGCCAGCAGAGGAGGGAGCAGCAGCAGCAGCAGCAGTGACTCGGAGGCCGAACGGCCGCTGGCGGAGTTGCCTGAGGGATGGGAAGCCCAGCCGGAGCCCCAACCGGACGGAAAAGTCGACGTCGACGAGGCTGAGGAGGAGGAGGAGGAGAAAAAAAGCAGCGGGGGCCCATATTAGTCATGTTCCAGCACTTAATAATCCTCTCAGCGGCCCTGGCTTGCCGTGTCAGTCACCCACCAGAGTGAAGGCTTCAAAGGCTGATGACGCGGCTGCCTGCCTGTGTGTGCAGCCTGGTGGCAGGCGCGGGTATAATGCACGTGGACAGGATGAACTAACCACGGGGAGTGGGAATGGGGGGAGGCTGTAGCACTTGGGGAAGAGCTGGGCTGTTGCATGCAGGGCCTGCCTCCCTCTGCATGTTTCTGCAATATGTGCGGGCTTCCGATGGCCAGGATGTGCAGGCTGAACACAGCTGGCCTTGTCCATCCTGTAACCTTGAATTTCTCCCGTTTTGGAACCAAGAAGGAGCTGCCTTCCAGGCCGTGCTCAAGAGCAGGGATGGTACGGAGGGATTTCTTCGCAGCTGGCCTGCGGATCCTCTCGGCTTCTCACTCCGCCCTTTCTGGTGTCGTCTTCCAGGAATCTTCCAATACACCAAGAAGCTTTTCTTGAGTGAGCAGGCAGGCCGTGCGCAAGCCATCGAGTTCCTGCGCAAGAATGCGGCCAACTCAATCTCCATGGCCAACCTTCTCATGGGTCTCTTGTCCGTCCTCTGCAGCCTAAACGGGTAGGTGGAAGGTTGGCCTCCTGGCCGCCGTGGAGGGATCAACGCCGGGCAGATTGGGAAGATCTGAATACAGGCCCTCAGCACCACTTTTGTGCCATTGCAGAGAGAACTCTGGAGCACGGTGGCCACCTGGCCGTATATTTTCACACAGTAGTTTCTCTCTGAGCTTCAGTCGCCCCTGTGCTGGCAATGCCAAGCTGCATTCTCGTCCTTCTGCCTCTGCAGGGAAGGTTGTGATCTAGCTGGATTCAAGAGAGAGAGAATTCCTACTGCCCAGGCTTTTCTGGATCCAGTGGGCCAGAGATCAAGAGGGAGACGGGAAGAGCATCCATGGACACAGGAAGCAATCTTGCCTTTTTTTCTTCTTCTTCTTCTCCAGGCAGTACCACTACGCGTGCTGGCTAGTCCTGACTGGCTTCGTGCTGGACCTTGCTGACGGAGCCGTCGCGAGGCAACTCAACGCCTGCTCTGCCTTGGGTGAGTCCCCCTTACCCCACCCCCCACCCCTTGGGGCCTTCCCCTCCAACTCACTTTAGTTGGTGATCACCAAGATCTGGCCAACGTCCAGACGTTGCAGAAACAGCCAAGCTAGGCGGTAGGTGGTCCTTGAAGAAAGGAGCTCTGCCGAGGGGAAAACCAGGCAATGCGGGGGAATCCAAGAAAGAGGTCGTCGCTGACCCATGGGAGGACAGGAGGGGCCTCAGTCCTTCCGAAAAGTTTGTGGCTGCTATCTAGGGAGCCAGGGGCCACTTCTTTCGAACCGAAGAAGCCCTGGAGCTGGGCAGGGTCCCATTTCATTGCCTTTTTAAAAAAAAAATAAGTTTTTTATTTTTTTATTACAAATACAAAATATACATTTCATTCATCCATCAGCAGTGTGTCGTCTGGTTACAATTCTTTCTGTGTGACTTCCTCTTTCCTTTTCCATCTTCTTTTCGTTTCTATTGTTTCATTAAATTCTCAATATTCAAACATTGAAACGTTTTAACATCTTATCTTCATTATACCTTATTCACCTTTTACATTGTTATTCTTATTTCTTATAATCTATTATTTTATTTGTTTATTCTTATATCTTAATACATATTTTTCTATTTTTAACCTTCAATTCCAAAACCCTTTTTTATTCTCCAACCATTTATAAAATACCTCCCAAATCTCATAATATTCAGTTTGTTGTTTCTCTTTAATCGCTAGATTCAATCTATTCATTTCTGCACATTCTAATATTTTCCTTATCACATTCTCATCACTAGGAATCTCTCCACTTTTCCAATGTTGTGCAAATACAATTCTAGCAGCTGTTAACACATGTATGATCTAATATACATTCGCTTTTTGATACATTTCCGGTAAGATTCCTAACAGAAACATTTCTGGTTTCAATTCAAAATGTTGTTGCATCATTTCTTCCAACCATGTCTTAATTTTTGTCCAATACTTTTTCATTTCTCCACATGTCCACCACATACGGGTAGTAGGATCCTGGTATTTGATGACATTTCTAACATTTCTCTGATTTATCCTTAAACATCCTTGCCAATCTCGCCGGTTGTAGGTGCCATCTATAAAACATCTTATACAAATTCTCTTTATATGCGGTTGACATTTAGTTTCTATCCCACAATGTCTCCCATTTATCCAATTCTATCGTATAACCAAAATTTTTTGCCCATGCTATCGTTGCTTTTACTTCTTGTTCTTCCAATTTTATCCCTAAGTAACTATACAATTTTTTTATTAGTTTTTCTTCCGTTCCTGTTAGAATTTTATCTAGTTCTGTTAGTTCCGTATAAAAACCCTGTTTAACATCTTTTTCATATCTAGATTGTATCTGCATATACATATACCATGTTATATTGATCCCTTTCTCCCTTAGTTCTTTCGTTTTGAGTCCCCCTTCTTCATTCAAAATGTCTTTATACCTAACTATTGTTCCCATAACACTTGGATATGTTAATGCTTCCATTGTTGAAAGCCAAACTGGTACTATAATATTGTCCTTTAACCTTCTCCCACACCAATAATAGAGCATTTCTTATATGTCTCTGAAAATATCCATGTATCTTATTTTTCCCATAGCATAAAAAAGCGTGCCAGCCCAATTGTAAATCATGCCCTTCCAAAGTCAGTAACCTTGCCTTCCTCAATACGATCCACTCCTTCATTCGTGTCAATGCTGCAGTTTGATAATATAGTTCCCAGTTTGGTAGTCCGAAGCCTCCTTTAGTCCTTCTATCTAGCATCATTTTCAAACCGATTCTTGCCTTTTTCCCTTGCCAAATAAATTTATGAATTGTCTTATTTAGTTCCTCAAAATATTTCTTTTCCAGTTTTATCGGAATTGTCTGAAATAAAAATAATAATCTTGGCAGTATGTTCATTTTAATTGTAGCCTTAAGTGCCTTAAATGCCATCATTGGCCGCTCAACACAGAGAGTGTGTTTAGCCTTAAGAGAATGCAGTTTTTACAGCTGGGTACATTTCCTTGGTCAGCATCTGGAGGGCGCCAGGTTGGGTAGGAGGCATTGATTTCCCCCCATTTAAGTCCTCTTTTCTGGAAGCCTCCACTCCATGTGGAGAGAGAGAGAGAGAGAGAGAGAGAGGTCATCCCAAGCAGAGAGAAAGCTGAGGTTATTATTATTATTTTTTTTGGCGTCACCCAATGAATGGAAGCAGAGGCCTCTGTCCTCGGCTAGTGACAGTGGGCAGATCGTGGCTTTGACGGAGACTAACCACGTCCCTTTTTCGCATCGCCTGCAGGGGCTAAACTGGATGACTTTGCAGACTTCACGTCCTTCGGCCTGGCCACGGGGCTCCTTCTGCAGGGCCATGGCATCCTCGAAGGATTGCTGGTGATTGTCTACGTGCTGGCGGTGTTCATGCGGCTGTGCTTCTTCTCCAGTGGTGAGTCTGGATGGAAAAGATCTCATTGGGGGGATAGGGGAGGGGCTTTTAAAACGTTGTCCCACCTTTTGATGCCACAAGTACCGTTTTCCCGAAAATATGACCTACCTCGAAAGTAAACCCTAGCTTGATTTTTACATGTGTGCCTAATGTAAGCCCTACCCTTAAAATAAGCCCTAATTAAGTCCGCCCATTCCAAGGGGTGGGGCGAGACGCACGGTTAAAAATTAAGGTAGGGTGGGGATGGGGGGGGTTGGAACTGCCCTACTTACCTGGCCTCGCACACTCTGACACCTGCCTTGACTTGGAGGCCCATTCTGTGGCCGCTTGCCGCCGCTCGCGCACGTCACCCCGGGCCTCCATTTCACTGTCAGAGGCCCTCTGCAGCCAATAACAGAGCTCCAGATCAATTCTGGCGCTCTGTTATCAGCTGCAGAGGGCTTTCCGGAAGGCCTCTGATGGCGAAACGGAGGCCGGGGAGGTACCGCTGACATTTTAGATCTTTGTGATGACACAACATGCATTATTTTCGGGGAAACACGGTAGTCATTGCCAGCTCTCTCTAGGTTTAAAAGCGTGCTTTTCAACAGGAAAAGCGGCATCTCGGTTCTGTGTTTCGTAAAAGATTCTGGATGCTGCCGTTCCATAAAGGAATTGGTGCACTTTTCAACATGCCGAGCTGACATTTTAGACCTTTGTGATGACACAACATAACCTGTCCTTCTTTTTGGTGTGGCTAGGGGACTACGGTCTGCCCCTCAATGAATTCGTGTGTATCTTTTCTCCTCCCTTCTCTTCATCCGCAGGGATGCCCTTTATGTACCGGGGTTTGCCATGCCCCTACGGCGCATCCATGGTAGCAGCCACCTACTTCCTGACCGGAGGCCACCTGGTGGCCATGCGCCTGATGGCCATAGTGATGGTCCTCTTCATGGTGGACCAGGGTTTCTATCCTCATGACAAGGTGCTGGAGTCCCAGGCTTGGAAGAAGGCCATCTTCGGAGGAGGTACGTCCAGGGCCTTCCCTGGCTTGCCCAGTCTGGAAAGCAGGGACGTGAAACAATTCCCTTGTTACATGAGGTTAGACTTGTCTCTCTTCATTTAAAAAAAAAAGGCTTATTTGCAGCCAGTTTGGAGATTCAGACATAGTTTGAACACATCTAAGAACCTCTAAAAGTTTGAACTGGTTTTCAGTAGCTCAGAAGTTGTTTTGCTAAGAGTCTAGAGCCGTGATGGCGAACCTGTGGCACGCGAAGCCATATCTGAGGGCACGCAAGGCGTTGCCCAATGTCAGCTCCAACGCGCATGTGCACGCTGGCCAACTGATTTTTGGCCTTCCGGAGGGTGGGGGGAGGCCATTTTCGCTCTCCCCAGACTTCAGGAAAGCCTCCGGAGCCTGTGGATGGTGAAAAATGCACCCAACGGGCCTACCGGAAGTTTGGAACGAACTTCCAGTAGGCCCGTTGGGCCGTTTTTCACCCTCCCCAGGCTTCAGGAAAGCCGCCTGAAGCCCGGGGAGGGTGAAAAATGGCCCAATGGGCCTACCGGAAGTCCGGAGGCTTCAGTGAGGCCTGCGCGCATGCGTGTGTGTGGGGGGGGGAGCAGCGTGGAGGGCATTATGTGCACATGCGCGGGGGAGGACATTGCATTATGGGTGTGGGCACGCGCGCCCCCCCTTTTGGCACCCAAGCAAAAAAAGGTTCACCATCACTGGTCTAGAGGAACATTTGATTGCTCCAATCCGGGACACTGCAGTCTCATTAGACCCTGGAGAAGGGCTGGCTAAAAAAATAAAAATAAAAACAGACTGTATGGTGCGAGAAGCTAAAAGGGTTCGGTTTGGGGAAAAATAAAAATGTTTCAAGTGCCCTTTGTGCTTAAATGTCCAAACCAAGCTGGATTCAGGGGACAGCGAGGTCTTTACTGATGTTGTCTCACGTCTTCTGAATACCAAACTCTGCAATTCCCTGCAAAGTCCTTGCAAGACTTTATGGTAAATAGAATTGAACAAACCGTTCCTGTTTCCTCGGGGGGGGGGGGAATGGGTAGGGATTAAAGCAAAGATGCTGTGACATTCCAGAGAGCAGGACTAATGGGACTTTGGCCCCCATAAATCAGGTGACCTGCAGCGGGAATCCACCTGTGATCTGGAGGCACAAGACTGTTGTGTCTGATGGCCTAAAAACGGAAAGCCGACGGGTCTTCAAAATATCACGTGTTGCCAGGGAGGGATTCAGAATCCGATCTGGCTCGCCTCAAGAGGCTTCTTTAACTTTCTCTCTTGGCTACTGCAGGTATCTTGGTGCTCCTGTTTCACGCCTCCTTCCTGGCCTCCGTCTACTTCCTGATTTGGTCTGTATCATACATTTTTTTCCCCAACACTTTGTGGAGTTACAAAGTCTAACCTCGTCGGAGGACGCGAGTGGACGATGCCAGCACTGCACCCTGCCCAGGCAGTCTTCAGCGACTGGGACGACGGATCCAGTTTTAAAAATCCATATTTTGCCTAAAGTTTTTCATCCACCTGAAGTGATAAACTTCTGGGAGATATATCCATTGCTTCCGGCAGTGTTATCCTTGCTGGGCTGCCTGTTGCCTGAAGTCAACAGCTGGCTAAGAAGCTGAGCCTTTGGTCACTGTAGATATGTACAGATTCTTTCTACATATATATATATATATATATATATATTGTATGTATGTATATGTAATGTATATATGTGTGTACATATATGTATGTATGTATGTATGTATGTATATGAAGTGCAATATAGGTTTAAGAGGCAAAATTCTTGCTTAGATTTTTTTTTTTAATGCCAGTAATTTACTCGCTGATAGCTTTTAGGGACATGGGGAAAACTTGAATACAGACCTCTTTTCTTGCCACTTTCCACTCTTGTGGCGTTCTCACTCTGGATCCATCAGAGGTCCCTCCTTTTTTAACTAGATTTTTGCAACAGGTGAGCTAGCTGCATTTGCAACCTTTACGCTGAGGCAGAAGGGAATCCCACTGCTTTCGGAGACAGATTTGGCCCTTAGAGAAAGAGGAAGTTGTCTCTCACATGACCTGCCCTCTTGTTACCCAGGCCCACACAAGTAAGACAGCAAAGTCCGGCTCTTAATGGGCAAGTTATTAAGCTGTCTTTGACCCACAACTGATAGTCAAGCTCTTTCTGGGTCTTTTAAAAGACTCCAAGAGAATTGCGGATCTGTGCACACATTCTACACTATACCAGTGGGTAGCCTTTCCACAGAGTAGACAGGAAGCAGGGCATCTGAAAAACCTCGATGTGCCATCCAGAATCTAAGCCAACCTCCATCAACATGGGCAGAAACTGCTGCTGGAGACAGTTTGGGAATTATTCCCTCCAGCTGGCCCTGAAAATCAAGTCCTCCTCTGGTATAAAGAAGGATCTCCGGAAGCAAGTTGCCAAGCAAACAGGCCAGTACATGGCGTCCCTCCCACACCTCCCTCTGCCACCAGAGAGGACTAAAGGGAGACGTAAACTTCTGCCAACCTCTCTGAGCTGCCCAGCTTTGCCAAAGGAATCCTTTGTACACCTTACTGGTAGATCTCCGATCTAGAATTCCACCCCGACTTCAATTCTAGCCAGAGTCACGGCAGACATTCTAGATTTGTGTTGAGAAGAGAGGAGCCCCAAATGCTTGTGTGGCAGGTAGCGCTTTTAATGTTTTTTTTTATATTTATCTGAGTAATAAAAGTACATTGGGAAAACGGCCTCTTCCCGAGAGCTGTTAGATAAAAACACAGGAGGAAAAAGAAGGCAGGAAGATGACGTCGTGTCATTGCAAAACTATACTTGAAACTAATGTTCTCGTGTTTGGAAGAAAAATTAAACTCGGAAAATATTGAAGAGACTTGTGTTTGTGGTTTTGTACTGTGTGTGTGCTTGGGAACTTGTGACAAGTGAGGCAGAAATTCATAAGGCCTGGAGCAGGAGGGGGGAGGCTGTGGGGTTACAATCTTCACCATCCCATTACCACACAAGTCTCACATTGTTGGCTACCCACTGCCTGCCCCTACTAAGTCTAGAAAGGCCACTCAAACGGAAGCAGACAAAAAGGGGGGGGGGAGGAGGTGGGGGGAGACAGAGAAAGTCAGCTGTGTGTCAACAGAGGGGAGAAGTTTTTTTTGTTCCCCTTCTTATAAACCTTGAGCAAGGAGGGTCGATCAACACCAGTTTGCTTATAGAAGCAACAGGTCGACAGAAGACGCCATCGCCACTGCTCTACATATTGCACTGAGTCACCTTGAGAAATCTGGGAATTATGTCAGAATGCTTTTTATAGACTATAGCTCGGCCTTTAATACCATCTTAACCAGGCATTCTCATTGAAAAGCTGACTGACCTGAATTTCCCTCCCCTCACTTGTGACTGGATCAAAGACTTCCTGACGGATCATCCACAAACAGTAAGGGTTGGGTCCTTTACATTTTCCACTTTGAAGCTCAGCACAGGCTCCCCTCAGGGCTGTGCGCTCAGCCCCTACCTGTCACTCGCTGTATACACATGACTGCATATCCTCTGATCCATCCAACTTCATAATAAACTTTGCAGATGACACAACGGTGCTGTGTCTCATAACTGGAGGGGACGAATCAGCATACAGGGAAGAAGTCCAGAAGGTATCCGCATGGTACTCAAAAAACAACTTACATCTAAATACTAGTAAGACAAAGGACATACTGCTAGACTTCCGGAAGCACAGAGAGGAACCTGACCCACTGTATATCGAGGCGGGCTGTGTGGAGACGGTTTCCCCTTTTAAATTCTTGGGAGTGCTTATTAGTCAAGACCTCGCCTGGAAAAACCACACGTCCCTGGTGATTGGCAAGGCCCAACAGAGACTCCATTTCCTTAGAGTCCTGCGGAAAAAATCAGGTGGAACAACGGCTGGTGACCTCTTTCTATCGGCCCACGATAGAAAGTGTCCTCACCTGCTGCATTACAGTATGGCACGCTGGTTTAACTGCTGCGGACAGGAAGGCACTACAGAGAGTGATCAATTTGGCACAAGAAACCATTGGTTGCGCCCTAACGCCACTGGATGACATCGTCAGGTCTCGCTGCTTCAGCAGAGTAAGGAAGATACTCAGAGATGATTCGCACCCTGGTCAGGTGTCTCTTCGCACTTCTACCATCGGGCAGAAGACATCGAAGCATAGCCAGCCGAACAAATAGGGTTTAAAAATAGTTTCTATCCTTGGGCTGTCAGACTCTTAAACACAACCACAATCACTCCACGCACACGCGGAAACGTATTCTTTTTCTTTCTTTTCCTAATTACTATTTACGTTGTTTGTATTTTTTGTCATGGATTGCACCAGTGAGGCTAAAACCAATTTCGTTGTATACATGATGTACAATGACAAGGCTATACTATCAGGGTTCAGATATACAAAAGGACGTTTCTGTGCAACAAGGAACCACTTGAACAACTTTATGCCACACCAAACAATCAAGAGCCTTAGGACTCTTCACCCATCAGTGACTTACAAGCAACGCCTCCATGTGAAGAGGCAGTGTATCCCGAATCTCTGTGGTGGGGGAGGGAGGAGGAGGGGAAACTGTTTTCTTTGGCTTTTGGGTTTCCTGGCAATATCATAATGGTCCTGACCATATCTGCACGGGTCTCACAGACAGATATTTATTTGCACACATATAAAACACACATTTATTTAATAAATAGGATTAAAAAAAACCAGTTCAAAGAATGAGAAACTCCATTTTGGCAAGGACTTGGACTTTTGGTGGATTTGGAAGCGGCTGAGAGGCACTGCCGTAGCCCAGAGGAAAAAGGGTCGGGGGACTTCTCACCGTGGTTTAACAGACCACTGACCATGGTCCAGCGTCCAGACCTTGAGTGAAGTCTTGTGTGGGGAGCGAAGATCTGGCTGTCTGCAGGGCTCACTCACTGGAAGCCCTCATCTGCTTGCAGAAGGCATCAAACTGTTGCTGCTCCAGTTCCGTCATCACCCGGTTGAGGGCATAGATCTGCAGACCAAAGCAGAGGTTAAGCCATTGTCCCCAAACTCTTCAACTCATCGATCACTTCGTGAAATTGTTCATCCACCTCCAACATTTATTACAGGAAAATAATCTGATAAATATAATTACAACAACAACAACAACAGTAAAGTTCTTGAAAATAAACAGGTCAAGATCCTGTGGGACTTTTGGATCCAAACAGACAGACATCTGGCCCACAACACACCTGACATCTCTATTGTGGAAAAGAAAAAAAGTCTGGTTCTTTGATATTGGTATACCAGGTGATGCACGAATTGAAGAGAAACAACTAGAAAAAAATCACGAAATACCGCAATCTGCAAATTGAAGTTGAGCGATTGTGGAGGAAGAAATAAATGGTTGTACCAATAGTAATACTGTGTTTCCCCGAAAATAAGACCCTGTCTTATATATTTTGTTTGAACCCTGAAATAAGCGCTTGGCCTTATTGCCATGCACTCAAAAGCCCGATTGGGCTTATTATCAGGGGAGGTCTTATTTTGGGGGAAAGAGGGTAGGAGACCTTGGAGCAATACCCAAAGGGCTGCCTAGATACATAGAAATTTTGAACTTATTAGACCTGAATATCCTGACTTTGCAAAAAAACAAAACAAAACAAAAAAAACACACCACCCTACTTGGAACTGCCTATATATGCTCAGGTGTTACCTTAACAGTTCTTAGGTCGTGGGTTAGGACTTGGGACTGTTAAGTTTTTACCAGTTCCAGACTGTGAATCGAATTGAAGATTAAATCTTAAATAACAACAATAATAATCCAAAGAACACCACCCACCTATCCTAGGTCCTTGGGAAGGGCTCGATACATGGGAAAAATGCTAAATCCAATCTAAACATTTGCCTGACTGTGCAATGAATAACTTAGATGGTCCCACTGACCCTTGGGGGGTGTGTGTGTGTCAATATTGACATTTTTGGAAAACTCTGGGTTGGACCCCTCAGGGGCAGACAAATGGAAAGCTGCCAACCGTTTTAGGGCCTAGAGAAAAGAAGTCCTCCACTTCCCCCTTGCCTACGAAAAATTATATATTTCATCTTTATCCCACCTTTGTTACCTAATACAGGTAGTCCTCGACTTACAACCATTCATTTAGTGATCGTTCGAAGTTACAACGGCACTGGAAAAAGGGACTTACGACCGTTTTTTTACACTTACGACCTTTGCAGCATCCCCGTGGTCATGTGATCAAAATTCAGACATTTTGCAACTGGCTCATATTTATGAGGGTCGCAGCGTCCCGGGGTGTGTGTGTGTGTGTCACGCGATCCCGTTTTGCGACTTTCTGACAAGCCAAGTCAATGGGGAAGCCGGATTCACTTAACAACCGTGCGACTAGCTTATCAAATGCAGCGATTCCCTTAACAACTATGGCATGGAAGGTCGTCAAACGGGGCAAAATTCACTCAACTGTCTCGCTTAGCAACGGAAATGTCAGGCTCAACTATGGTCGTAAGTCGAGGACTGCCTGTATTCAGGACACACCGGGAATCAACCGCCTGAAAAGCAATGGAAAAGTCAAAATGGAGGGAGGGGCTTGGCACGTAGCAGCCAAGCTCCCCCCCCCACCCCAAATCTCTCCTCAGGAGACCCCTAAGTTAGACGCAGCAGTGGCGGGGAGTTCCCCAGGCGCGGATGCTTCTCCCCCCTCCCTCACCCCGCCATCAAGGGGGCTTCATTCCCTGTGGGGGAGCTCAGTTTCGTAGGCCCCCAGCCCTATTCCAGTTGGGCCCCCGCCTCAGGGGTCTCCTCAGAGACCTCCGCCCACCTCGGCGCGCTGCCGCTGCTTCAGCTCCTGCTGAGCCGAGCGTTGCTTGGCCTTCTCCAGGCGGGCGTTGCCTCCGCCGCCGCTGGACCCGGGGCCCTCCTTGCCTTTGGCGGGCGGCAGCACCAGCGGCGGCGGCGGCGGGAGCTTCTCGCGGCGGCCCCCGCCGGGCTCCATTCCCCTCAGA
>QLTV01001487.1:77592-95648 GCA_003457575.1 Thermophis baileyi | reverse complement strand
CCGGGGGGGGGGCGGCTCTGCCCTCCCCCCCCCACGCACGCACACGCACGCGCACCCAGTGCCAGACCCTGGCGGGGGAGCTCCCTGCCTCCCCAGGATGGGTGCCAGGCTGGCATGGGGGCAGCTGGGGGGGGGTCTCCTCTGACTTCCCAAGGTGGGTGCCAGGCTGGCCATGGGGCACTCCTGCTTTCCTGGGCAAGGGCCACTTGGGACCCTGCTTTACCCCCTACCCCTGGGCCAGACCTTGGGGGCTCCCTCCTCTACCAGGCTAACATGGGGGCAGCTGGGGAGGGGTCTCCTCTGGTCCCAGGGTGGCACTGGTGCCAAGCTGCCATGGGGCACTCCTTCCCTGGGTGGTGGCCAGCTGGGGCCCTGCTTTGACCCCCTCCCCCCTCCGCATGCAAAGGAACTCTTTGCCTTCTCAGGATAAGTGTCAGGTTGGCATAGGGGCAGCTGGGGTCTACTATGTCTCCGGGGTGGGTGCCAGGCTTTCAAAGGGGCACTCCTGCTTCCCTGGGCGCAGGTTACCTTGGGCCCTGCTTTGCACCCCATTCCAGGCCACAAGGACTCCTTGCCTCTACACACACACACACACACACACACACACACACACACACACACACACGAAAGGGACTCCTTGCCTCCTCAGCATGGGTGCCACGCTGGCATGGGGACAGCTGGGGTCTACTATGTCTCCAGGATCGGTGCCAGGCTGGCCAAGGGGAACTCCTGCCTCCTTGGGTGTGGGCCAGTGGGGCTCTGCTCTGCCCCCGTTGCAGAGTAGCCATGGGGCAGGATGGTGAGCTTCCTGCTTCTCCACGATGGATGTTCCCAGTGGGGTGGGTGCCCGCTGGGGCTGGGAGGATGAGTCCCACTGTCTCCACCCTATTCTGCCTGGATCGAGTTGGGGGCTGGCCAGACACTGCCAACAGACCCTCACCCCAATGCCGCTCTCATTCCAGAGAGAGCTGAAGGAGCAGCTGCAGACCCTCCAGGACAGCGAGCGTGGGCACACGGAGGCCCTGGCTCTGCTGAAGCACCAGCTGGCCGAGACCAAGGTAAGGGCCGGGCAGGGGGTCTGCCCTGGGCGTACCCATCCCCTGGTGGCCGGGACCCACTCGGTGCCTGCCTGCCTGTCTTCCAGTCCTCGGCCAAGAGCTTGCGGGCCACCATCGGCGAGGCCTTTGAGCGGCTGCACCGGCTGCTCCGCGAACGCCAGAAGGCCATGCTGGAGGAGCTGGAGGCCGACACGGCCCGGACGCTGACCGACATCGAGCAGAAGATCCAGCGCTACGGCCAGCAGCTGCGCAAGGTGCAGGAAGGTAGCCAGATCCTGCAGGAAAGGCTGGCGGAAACCGACAAGCACAACTTCCTGGCGGGCATCGCCTCTCTCTCGGAGAGGTGGGTGGAACGGGTGGGCAGTGCCAGGGTGTGGGGCAAAGGGCACGGCCGTGGCTAACCTCAGTCTCCCCCCTCCAAGGCTGAAGGGGAAGATCCACGAAACTAGCCTCACCTATGAGGACTTCCCCACATCGAAGTACATGGGGCCTCTGCAGTACACCATCTGGAAATCCCTCTTCCAGGACATCCAGCCAGGTGAGTCAGCTCCTGGCCCAGGTAGGTGGTGGGGAGACCCACTCCGAGGCCTTCAAACCTCCAAAGGGCAACGTAACCCCCCCCCCTCCCAAAGGACTTCAATCCTCATATTTATCCCATTTGGCATGGCCTTCTTTGTGGTGACTCCCTTCCAGAACACTGAGCTACCATATTCCCTAGAGATGGCCTTGGCTCTTTCCCCAACCGGGTGACCTCACTCCGGCTTCTCTCTCCCCCCCCGCCTCCCTCCCTCCCCAGTGCCTGCCACACTGACCCTGGACCCGGCCACCGCTCACCAGCGCCTGATCCTCTCCGACGACTGCACCCTCGTCTCCTACGGCAACTTGCACCCGCAGCCGCTGCAGGACTCGCCCAAGCGCTTTGACGTGGAGGTGTCGGTGCTGGGCTCGGAGGCCTTCAACAGCGGCATCCACTACTGGGAGGTGGTGGTCTCGGAGAAGACCCAGTGGATGATCGGGCTGGCCCACGAGGCCGTCACCCGCAAGGGCAACATCCAGATCCAGCCCAGCCGCGGCTTCTACTGCATCGTCATGCACGACGGCAACCAGTACAGCGCCTGCACCGAGCCCTGGACGCGGCTGAATGTCAAGAGCAAGCTGGAGAAGGTCGGGGTCTTCCTGGATTACGCCAAGGGGCTGCTCATTTTCTACAACGCCGATGACATGTCCTGGCTTTACACCTTCCGGGAGAAGTTCCCGGGGAAACTCTGCTCCTACTTCAGCCCTGGACAGAGCCACGCCAACGGGAAGAACGTGCAGCCGCTCCGGATTAACACTATCCGCATCTGAGGACTCTCCTGCTCTCGTATCTTCCCGGTGCAGAACGGCGAAATTAGTCCCAATGCGGGCAAAATGCAAGCTGCTCTGGATAGCATTCCGAGCTGCCAGGACTGAACAAAGCAGGGGGGGACCCGGTTGGTGTGAGGATTCCCCTAGGGCAGAGCGTGGGAAGCGGCTCTGTGGACGATGGCCCTTGGGACTCCCTCCTTGGGATCTACGACATTCGCCGCTTGACAGACGCAGTGAGGAAGGATATAATGGGGGAGGGTCTTTTCTTGTCAGCCTTGTTCAGGCGACCCTATTTTTTTTAAAATAATTTTTTTTTTTGCATGCTTTTCCCCAAAGTTCCCCATCCTGTCATTTTTGCAAAACTGGGGAGGGGGAGGGAGGCAGGCTCAACACTATGGATCTTAGCTGGTTTTAATTCCTGCTTTTAAGCTGGGCAGGAAGCAAGAGGGAACAAGGGGACCAGGGCTAACAGGTCTTAATTCTCAACGGGAGGTTTGTGTCGTGACTTGCGCAAGATGTGTTTGTTATTTATAAAAGGGAAAGAAAAAAAAATAGAATTATTGGCTGCTTGCAGTGGTAAACGAGAGGCCTGGTTCCATACTTGCCAGCCTCCACAAAGACTGAGGGTTGAGGCTGCATTAAATGCAACCTATTTGCACCCGACTGCTTAATTAATTAATTAATTAATTAATCCCTGTTCTGGGACTCTTCCACATGCGAAGCCTCCAAAGCCAGCAGGAGGTGCGCTGACCAGTCGAAAGCCCACCGTGTGGTTAAGCAAAGCTGTCTTGAGTGCAAGCCCCCCCCCCCAATTTCAGAGTTAGGAAGGAATCCCGCCCGACCTCAAAAGGGCCGACTTGGTGTGCTTAAACAGCAGTCTTGTCAATCCAAACTGTTACATGTGACACTCAGAGTTGGCCAGAAGAGGGCAGTGTTGGCTTAATTCATGCCATGCGTGGGGGGGGGTCCGGTCTCTGCCAGGGTGGGGGTTTAAAGGGGGTGTCTGGGGAGGAAAATGTTCTTTGTTGGGCAGGGGGATGGCGAGAGAGTTCAGCGGGAGCTCCCTTGCCAGAGGTGACCATTTAATGTAAACCTTTACGGTGGAACTTCCGTTAAGTCTGTAATTAAAAGTTTGGCCAGTGGATGGAGCTTTCTTGCAACCCATAATGTTGTTTTATGAATTGGAGGGGGGGGAGGCTGGAAGGCTGAGCCAGAACCAAGTGGTTTTAGGCTCCATCTCTCTGCTGCACTTCGTCCCCTGCTGTCCCTTTTGTTCTGCTGTCTCTGCCTGGCACCCCAAAATTAAGGCACTTGGGTGCCCCAAACCTGGCTGAGATGTTGGCTGTCGGAACGAAAGGAAATTGCACCTGGGTTTAATCTAGCAACACCCTTTTTGTTCAAGACCTGCAACGTTGGCTGCGTTCACACAAGACGTTTACGCCTGGTGGTTAAATCATCTCATTTTCTACAATTGCCCTAAACTTCAAACCCTCAAATGGGACGGATTTGGGCAGCATAAGAGAGTCACAAAAAAGAACCCCACATTAAATTAACCAAGTTTAGGGGATTTAGGTGGGGGAGTGACAAAGATCTTCCCCTCTGCTGATAGCATTCGTGTCTTCGGGGTCTCGTGTCACTTTCCTCCCAATCCCCTTGGCTGTTTCCCACACCAAAAATCATCTCTCCAGAAACAGCCGTGTGTGTCCTTCCAATCCAAGCTGAAAAGCTTTCAATTCAACCCCAAACCCCACCACTCAAATTTTCCCCAAGTCATTATTCTAGCTGTGTGAACGGTGCATGAATTTGTGTGTTGGGGGGGGGGAGGAGCGCGCGCAAAGAGTCTTAATAGTAGCGGCAAAAGATGTTTGTTCAAGGAATAATAAAAATACAAAATCATGGTTGCAAATCCCCCCCCCTTCAGAAAGGACATCGCACTCTGCAAAATCCTCGTGCGCACACTGCAAATATGGCCACGCCACAACCGTTGTCGCCTCATTTTTATTCCTGTTGTTCCAGAGTGTCCCCCCCCCTCAACAAAGGCCGAGAGCTATAACACGCATCCCTCCCCAAAGCTTTGTCTTGGCTACATTAGGGGAAGGAAGGAAGGAAGAAAGGGGGGGGGGATGCTGAAGATTAATTTAGGGAGGGCAAAGAAACCCCACACCACACACACAATTGTCAGGACACCCGGTTGTGAGAACGCTCCTTGTGAGAGGTTAGACCCTGGGTCCAATCGACACAGCATGCTTCCCTGCAGCGTTCAGACAAACAGTTCCCCCTCCCCCCTCAGCACCTGCTGACTCGCGCAGCTTCTCAAGCGGGCGTGCAACGACGCCCAGATTCCCCGCTCTCGCAGGTCAGCCAGGCGCACAGGAGGGTCAAAGTGTGTGTCTGAAACCGGCTTCCCCTCTCGGCTTCCGGGCGAGCGGCAGCCCCCATTCAGGGGACCGTGTTCCACCACTTGAAGGCAAACGGCTTCCGCTGGACGTTGGTGCCGCAGTGCACCTCTCCCAGCTGCTTGTGGTAGGAGGAGATGTCGTCGATGAAGGTGCAGGCCAGCCCCAGGGGCTCCAGCAAGGAGGTGACGTACTGCTCCAAGCAACACTCGCCCTCGACGATGGGCCCAAACGGTTTGGGGATGCCCAGATCCCTGGCGAGCACAATCATGTTCACCTGAGACGACAGAATGAAAGGGAGGTCTCTCAGCTCACAGGTGGGAAGTTTATTTTTCTTGCAAAACAACGTGCTTAAGTGAGGGGTGCGCCGCGCTAAAAGAAAAACCAAGCCGGGGGGGGGGAGTTAAGTCAGGGGGGGGGGGAAAAGAGGATTTGGGGGGCAGAAACGGCCTTGTATTTCAAAAGAAGAGGGGATAAGCGAGCAAATGGCAGGACACGGCCCTGAAGAACCGTGGTGGCGCAGCGGTTAGAATGCAGTATTGCAGGCTAATTCTGCCCATTGCTAGCAGTTCGATCCTGACAGTTGACTCAACCTTCCATCCTTCCGAGGTGGGTAAAATGAGGACCCAGATTGTTGGGGGAAATAAGCTGATTTTTTAATCCCTTGGAGAGGGATTGTAAAGCACTGTGAAGCGGTATATAAGTCTTAAGTGCTATTGCTATTATTGCTAGACAATGTAAGGAGGCAGAAAAGCAACAGCCAGCTCCCTTTCAGCATCATCAAAGGCTGCCGTTCCTGATTTTTGAGGTGTGGGGGGGAGGCTTTCCCCACTCCATCCATGGGGCAAACACAAACACGGGTCAATTCAAGTACCGAGGTCTGCAACGGGTGAATGCAAATGGTGTTTTGAGAGAAGTAAAAATTTAAAATTCCTGCAAATTTTTTTAAAACGTGAAGAGGGGGCCAAAGAAGGCATTAACAGATGTTTCCAAGGCTTGCTGGGGCTGGGGGCTCGGAGGAGCAGCCCCTGCGCTCACCATGTTGGGAAAGTAAGCCATGGCTTTTCCTCCTTTGTCCATCTTGAAGAGGGCAGGCAGGTCAACAATGTCCTTCTCTCTCAGGCCCAGTTCCTTCTTGAGGATGTCGCGGTTCCAGTCGACGCACCTCTGGGGGGTGGGGGGGGAGAAAGCAGAGGCCGGACCCAGCATTAGAAGCCCCCCCCCAAACAGCCCCCCCCTTCTCTGGCAGGTGGTGTCCTCAGGGGCATCTAAGGGGCCACCTTCAGTCACCGCTTGAAGGACACGTCGTAAGACAGAAACGCAACCCCCAAAAAATCCATGAGAAACTACAGGTAGACCTCATAACCACAGCCAAACCAGTGGTGGTATTCAGCCGGTTCTATCCGGATTGTGCGAACCGGTAGCAGCAGCTGTGGGAGGCTCCGCCCACCTGCCCTGACGTCACGCGTGGCCTACTGCGCATGCGCAGACGTGGTGCGCATGCTCATATTTGCGAACGGGTAGGGAAGGTAAGTGCACCCCACTACTGAACTGAACCCAACATTTATGTTGCTAAGTGAGACATTTGTTAAAGTGAGTTCTGCCCCATTTTATGACTTTTCTTGCCACTGTTAAGTGAATCACTGCAGTTGATAAGTTAGTAGCACGGTTGTTAAGCGAATTTGGCTTCCCCATTGACTTGGCTTGTCAGAAGGTCACAAAACGGGATCGCGTGACACCCCCACCCCCAGGGATGCTGCGACCGTCATAAATACGAGTCGGTTGGTTGCCAAACATCTGAATTTTGGTCACATGACCGTGGGGATGCTGCAACAGCCATAAGTGTGAAAAACGGTCATAACTCGCTTTTTTTCAGTGCCGTTGTAGCTTTGAACGGTCACTAAATGAAAACACTTGTAAGTCAGGGACTGCCTGTATGAACATCTCCCTCGAGGACTGGAAGGCCAACCCGTACAGTTTGTGTTCCTAACTTCTCCCTCACCTTGGGTTTACTGGGGGGGGGTACAAGGTGGTCCTCCTCACAGGGTTGTTGTGAGACTGAAATGGAGGTGGGGGAAATACTGAGGCTGCTGGATGGAGCTCCTGACAGGACAGGGCAGGGCAGGGAGGACCAAAAATACATTGACCCATCCCCCCATCCATCTAACCATCATCCACTTGCAACAGGAGCCTCTAGATCAGTGGTTCTCAACCTTTCTAATGCCGCGACCCCCCCCGACACCCCCGCCCCCACAACCCCCTGCCACCGCGACCCCCTCCCCGCCCCCTCCCCGTGCGGGATGAGGTGACAAAGGGGGCGTGGCACCAGGGGTGAAATGCTCCCAGTTCGGGCTTGCCTGTGGGTCACCGAACAGCTGATAGTGTCGGAAGCGGGAAACTTCGCCCGGACACCGCCATTTGGGTTCTTTTACCCTCTGCGCATGCGCAAAGCGTTCTGCGCATGCACAGAGTGTAAAAGAACCCAAATGGCGGCGGGTGGGCGAAGTCTCCCGCTTCTGTCGCTATCGCCTGTCCGGCGACCCGCAGGCACGGCCGAACCGGGAGCATTTCACCCCTGCAGTGATGGTGGCACCAAGATGGCGGGCTAACGCGCGCGGCGACCCCTGTGAAATGGTCGTTCGACCCCCAAAGGGGTCACGACCCACAGGTTGAGAACCGCTGCTCTAGATTGTATCTGGAACATTCTAGTCTTTCCCAGAAAAACACCTTTAAGTTAGGTGCAGACACCCTTAGGACCCAGACACTCTAGATTTTTAGACCTCAAAATATATTCTGTGCTCCCCAAATTTCTGAGATATATTGAAAACCATTGAAGGGTTAAGAGCTGACATGATAGCAATGTTCCAATATTTGAGGGGCTGCCCTAAAGAAGAGGGGGTCCACCTATTCTCCAAAGCACCTGAAGGAGGGACAAGAAGCAACGGATGAAAACCAATCAAGGAGAGAAGCAACCTAGAACTAAGGAGAAATTTCCTGACAGTGAGAACAATTAACCAGTGGAACAACTTGCCTCCAGAATTTGTGAATGTTCCAACACTGGAAGTTTTTAAGAAGATGTTGGACAACCATTTGCCTGAAATGGTATAGGGTTGCCTGCCTAAGAAAGGTTGGACTAGAAGACCTCCAAGGTCCCTTCCAACTCTGTTATTCTCTTATTTTGTTCAGATCATGGTTTTGTCGAATCTCTTTTGAGCCTTCTACCAAAGTTAGACGGGGGACGCGGTGGCTCAGTGGCTAAGACGCTGAGCTTGTCGATCGAAAGGTCGGCAGTTCGGCGGTTCGAATCCCTAGTGCCGCGTAACGGGGTGAGCTCCCGTTAACTTGTCCCAGCTTCTGCCAACCTAGCAGTTCGAAAGCACGTAAAAAATGCAAGTAGAAAAATAGGGACCACCTATGGTGGGAAGGTAACAGCGTTCCATGCGCCTTCGGACATGCCACATGACCATGGAATCGTCATCAGACAGCGCTGCCTCTTCGGCTTAGAAACGGAGATGAGCACTGCCCCCTAGAGTCGGGAACGACTAGCACGTATGTGCTAGGGGAACCTTTACCTTACCAAAGTTAGAAGGTGACCAGAAACAAATCACAAAGGGATTTAGAGAGGCAAATGGAAAGCAAGGCTCCCCACACCTGCAAAGCCTCACCTGTACGTATTGGTTCTCCTGCACCATAATGTCATTAGAAAGGACCTTGTTAATGGTGACGCGTTTGGTGTCTGTGCCGGAGTATCCTGGAGAGAGAGGGGGAGAGAGGGAGAGGGAGAGGGGGAGGAGGGGGGGGGGGGGGGGGGGGGGGGGGGGGGAGAGGGAGGGAGAGAAAGAGAGAGGGAGAGAAGGAGGGAGAGGGAAGGAGAGAGAGAGGGAGAGAAAGAGAGAGAGGAAGAGAGAGGGAGAGAAAGAGAGAGAGGCAGGGAGAGAGAAAGAGGGAGGGAGGGAGAGAGAGAGAGAGAGAGAGAGAGAGAGAGAGAGAGAGAGAGGAGGCAGATATGAAGGGTTGTGTTCTCTTCCTTCTCCCATGGGATGCATGAGAAAAACCCTCCACCTTTCAGCCCCCTTCAAAGCCTACCTTCCCCACCCCCACCCCACCCCCGGCCAGGAAGGCACAGCGGGTGAAGCAGAGTCCGCAGCCAGGCAGTGCTGAGGGACCGGCCGGCCTGGCAGCTGATCTCTGTCGGAGACGACACTCCTCCATTTGGGAATTGGGAAGTGCGGTGATTTACGTCCCCTTCAGCTCCTTTTTAAATTAAGAGAAATGGCCCACTCGAAAGGCCCAGCTGTCGGGCAATAAAATGTCACCCGCCTAGGATCCCGTCCCACCTGTTCCCGGGGCGCTGCTCTGCCTGGCGTCAAGCGGGTCTCGCTAGCTCTCCCGACGGTGCCACCCGCCTCAGCTAGGATTGCAGCCTTGCCCGCCCGCTAAACGCCCTCGCAGCAGGAAAAGTTGCCCATCCCCACATCTGCTTTAGAAAATGCCTGGGATAAAACCAGGCGCCAAAATGCCACCGCATCGTTTCCTATCCAGATACCTGGTTTTCAACTTCTGTAACTGTTTGCGGCGGATGGCATGGTTGTGCGGAAGAGGGTAATCCTCCCTCTGGCCAGGGGTGGGTTCCACTTACCTTCCCTACCGGTTTGCATCGTGACGGAAGTGTGTGTTTTGCCCCCGTCACGTCGCGCAAAAGACCCGGAAATGACCCTCTGCGCATGCTCAGAAGCCTTTGCGCATGCACAGAGGGTTTTTTTTGCAAGCCGCAGTGACCGGAGGACCGGTTCGGGAGCGTGGACCGCTGGTCATCGCTGCCGGTTCGGCGAGTGGCAGTAAATTTCCGCTACCGGTTCTAAAAAAACCGGTCCGAACCGGCAGCAACCCACCACTGCCTCCGGCACACAAATTACGCTGTACTGACCCACTTGGAGGCTTCTTCCCATTCTCGGGGAGGGAAGTGGGTCTCAATGGTGTTCACTCCACTTCTGCTGTCCCGTCCCCCCTGGGGGGCAAAAGTATGATGCTGGTGACCACTCACCTTTAAACATGATGGCTTCCCCGTGGCCTTCTTTCTGCTTCTCTCGGAAAAGCTTGTAGCAGGCGGAGGGGCTGGCCATGAGCATCCGGAATTGCTGGGGGAAAGAAGGAAGCGCCAGGTCAGATTCAGGCAGAGGGCAAGGTGGCACAAATGGAATAGCAATAGCACTTAGACTTATATACCGCTTCATAGTGCTTTACAGCCCTCTCTAAGCGGTTTACAGAGTGTCAGCATATTGCCCCCAACAATCTGGATCCTCATTTTACCCACCTCGGAAGGATGGAAGGCTGAGTCAACCTTGAGCCGGTGAGATTTGAACCGCCGAACTGCAGCTAGCAGTCAGCTGAAGTAGCCTGCAGTGCTGCACTCTAACCACTGCGCCACCTCGGCTCGAATGAGACCCCCTCTGCTTCCCAGACATTGGGCATCAGGTGGCATACAAGTTTAATAAATTATTATTACTACTATTATTCATCTCTGGGGTGGAGGCACTCTTTGGAAGCCCAGCGGAGAACGGCACCATAAAGCTGCCCCAACTGGGAGAATGCAGGGAGACAAAGTTTTAAAGGGAAATTGTGCCATTCTCACCTTCTTGCCAGGGACGGGAACGAAAGTCACAAACTCATCCACATGGCCGACGGTCAGCCAGTCTGAATACAGCTCCACCGGGGACTGGACCCGCTGGGCCTGGAGGAAGTTGCGCACCACCTTGGTCATTCGGCGTCCCCCAGAGCTAGAAGGAAGGACGGAAGGAGAGAAAGAAGGAAGGGAGAGATGAGAGAAGAATGGTTGGGAGGGAGGGAGGGAAAGGGAAGGAAGGAAGGAAGGAAGGAAGGAAGGAAGGAAGGAAGGAAGGAAGGAAGGAGAAAGAGATGAGAGAAGAATGGTTGGGAGGAAGAAAGGAAGGAAGCAAGGGAGGAAGGCAGGGAGAGATGAGAGAAGAATGGTTGGGTGGATGGAAGGAAGGAAAAAGGAGGAAGGAAGGAAGGTAGAAAGGATGAGAGAAGAATAGTTGGAAGGAAGGAAGGATGGACGGAAGGGAGGGAGGGAGGGAGGGAGAAAGGGAGAAAGGGAGAAAAGGAGAGATGAGAGGAGAATGGTTGGGTGGAAGGAAGGAAGGAAAAAGGGAGAGAGGAAGGAAACGAGAGAAGGAAGGAAACTATGAGCGTGCCGAAATAATATACTTAAAAATAAATAAGCTGCATTTCCCAGTTTCCGCAAACTTTTCCCGCTTACGTGGGGAAGCTGCTTCCAATCAGGATCCTGCCCAAAGGATACTCCTTCCCGTGGGCCGAGACCGGGGGGCTGACCTCCAGGTTCCCAAAGGAGTCCAAGCTGGTGACGATTTCAAAGAGAGGCTCCTGTGTCACGTAGCCGAAATCCGGGCCCTAGGCAGGGAAAGCCAGAGGGGAAGTTTCACGGCAGACGCCTACCTGAAGGGGGCAGGGAACCGAGCTCTGGGTCAGGTGTGTCTGCCATCGTCAGTGCTCCGGGATGCTTCCCTTCTGCTGGCATCCTGCCGTAAAACGCGGTAGGGGGGAGGAGAAAGGGAATGTAGGGGGGAGGGACGACAGGAACCGGAGATGCCAATGCAGAACAGAACAGAACAGAACAGCATCCGAGGACATGAGCGTGAGAATGGAACGGACAACTCGGCCAAAGAGGGACCAACGCTTAAAGCCGTTACCAAAACACCAAATTCGAATAAGAGATAGTCCTTGAATTACGACCACAATTGAGCCCCAAATTTATGTTGCTAAGTGGAACATTTGTTAAGCGAGTTTTGCCCCATTTTTACAACCTTTCCTGCCACCGTTGTTAAGTGAATCATTGCATTTGTTATGCTAGTAACATGACTGCTAAGTGAATCTGGCTTCCCCATGGACGTCGCTTGTCAGAAGGTCGCAAAAGCGGATCACAAGACTCCGGGACACTGCAGCCGTCATAAATGTGAGTCAGTTGCCAAGCATCTAAATTTTGATCATGTGACTGTGGGGTCGTAAGTATGAAAAACGGTCATAAGTCCCTTTTTTCAGTGCTGTTGTAACTTCAAGTGGTCACTAAATGAATTGTTGTAAGTCGAGGACTAACTGTATTATTGGACATTAACGAATGGTCAAGGGGGGAGGGCCAGGGAAATAGGAAAAAGGCAGGTTTTGGGCGGAAATATTCAGATCCATCTTTGCTTATGTTGTAATCACTTGGTTTTAGTCAAAGGATACCTTCCTTTGCAAACGGAGTCAAGGGTCTTTCTTCCCTAAATGCCCAATCCGGGACAAGCCGGACACCCTGGCATTGCATTGCCAGGCACATACGGATTCCGGGGAAAGATTCAGGTCACACAAGGCCCTTGGCAAGCACTGCGATGCCATTCAAGAAAGATTTCTTCACATGAAGAAAGAAAGGAAGGAGGAGAAGGAAGAGAGAAAGGGAAGGAGGAAAGGGAGAGATGAGAAGAAGTTGGGTGGATGGAAGGGAGGAAGGAAGGAAAAAGGAGGGAAGGGAGGGAGGGAGGAAGGAAGGAAGGAGAAGGGAGGAAGGAAGAAAGGAAGGAAGGAGAAGAGGAAGGAAGAAAGGAAGGAGAAGGAAGAGAGAAAGGGAAGGAGGAAAGGGAGAGATGAGAAAAGAATAGTTAGGTGGAAGGAAGGGAAAAGGAGGGAAGGGAGGAAGGAAGGAAGGAAAAAGGAAGGGAGGGAGGGCATGTGTCACTGGAGAAGCTCCTTCAGAGCTGTGGTCTCCTCCTGTGCTCAAACGGAGCCTCACAGCTTCCCCCCCCCCCCGAGTAAAATGTGCAGAAATATCCTCCTGTGCATTCTGCAGGTTCAGAGACCCTTTTCTGAAACTTTTCAGACGACTCAAGCCGAGCCAAGGAAATCCAACTTCCCTGGGAAGGGAAGGCACATCCAACTTATCCACCAATCACACCTGTGGAATCCGGCCTGTAAATCTCTCCGCAGTCAAGCCACTGGTCCTGATGAAGCCACTGGGTGGGGGTGGGCGGCTTTTCCTTCTTTGCAAAGAAATCTCACTCGGGGTGGGAAGCAGGAAGGAAGGAAGAGAGAGGGACAGAAAAGGCTTTGAAACGGTCACTCCACTCGGGTCCAGGGGAGCGTGCCAGGGTGGCTTTGCTGCGAATTAGGCGGCTTGCGCCCAGGCGACGCGGCTGTAATTCCATCCACCGGACTGGACTGCTGGAACAGGCAAGAGGGAAGGGCAGCCCGCCCTGCCAGGTATGCTTGTCAGAATCCTGTGCCGACCACGGGGCTCCGGGAGATTGGCAGCGGGTCACCGACAACTTCATCTCTCAGCCGAGGCAGGAAGAAATCTCCAAGCCTGTGCAGATGCCTCTGGTTGGCACAGGAGGGGCGCCCACGTGTGTGCCCGTGTGTGCACGTGGCCGGAGCTCTTTGAGAGAGGAAGGCGGGCACCAGGAGACGCTACATATTTGAAAAACCTTGCACAACTGTTCCACCGCCTTTTTGTTCGTGCAAATTTCCCCAATTCCCTTGCCTTTTTCCCCCTCCCACAGCCAGGCTCTGAAAGCAGGGAGTCGAAGCAGGAGAGAGCGGCTTGAGTTACAGCCTTTGGGTTTCTGCTTGCTTCTGCTGAAGTTTAAAAAGGCCATTAATTCTCAAGAGGTGTGGAAAGACAAGCCGCCTTCTTTCAACTTGGCTGCCCTTGTTCCTTTTTTCAGCTTTCTTGCAAATTCCCCGGGATTAACAACCAGCCATTTGGCAATCCCTCCAGGCACTTACACAGAAGCCTCAAATGTATCTACAGGGTTTTAATTGCATGTTTTACTCGTGGGGCAAATATCCCCAAGTTGGCTGCCGAGCTGCCTCACCCAGGATGCCCCCCAGGAAAAGTGGTTTAAAAAGTGGAAGGAAATAACTGCAAAAAGTCCTTGGCCAAAGGAGCGCCATATTTGAGCACAGACGCCTCTCAACCATTTCTTTTACTATTTTCCTCCAAGACAACAACTTTGCGGTGCACAAAAACAGCCGAATGAGGCCAGATATCTCTAGAAAACCGCGCAAAATCCCAAAATTCCATCCTGATTGCTACCAAATTCTCTTCCTGTTGCTCTGTGTCCACTGAGAAATGGATTCTTCCTGGTCTCCTTTTCCATTAAGTGCCTCTCAAGAGGCTACGGACAAGCATTTATCCAGCCGCTAAGCAGCCTCATCGGAAAATGAGAAGGCACAAAGGCAGGGGGCGAGGAGAGGACAGGAAAGATTAAACAAAAGATGGGGATATTTAATATTTAAGCGCTCTGGCTTCTTGGTTTTCCTTTGACCGCTTTGCAAAACAAACTGCAGGAGGCAGGTAGAATTTTTCCCCAAGGTTGAGCTCCGTCAGCTAACCTGGATTTTTGCAAAGTGAGAGAGGTCTGATATTTCTCTCTCCGTGACCAATTCAGGGGTGCACGTCCCCATCGGAGGAGCAGGAGCAATGATGGATTTCCTACATTGAGGAACGATCAGTCCACGTACGGATAAGGAGCGTCTCCGTGTAACACTAGCGGCGCCTCGCTCTCGGCTCCGGTTACCAGCTACGCTTCGGAAACAGTCAAGTTCTGGCGCCTCGCGGCAAGAGATCCGATTAAATGCACAGACTCCCCCCAAAATTCAGGGGTGCCAAGGCATTGCAGGGTCCATATTGGGGACCATATGGAGTTTGGGGGTTCAGCACTTTGGCGCTGGGGGGGGGAAACAGGAGTCCTTGACGGAGTCCTTGGCGGAGGAGGTCTGGGCCCTTCAGACAACATTCCCATTCTTGGCAGGACGTCTGTAGCATACGCCATCCCAAAAATATGAGTGTCCAGTTCATGCATTCCACTTCTGGACGCCACAAATTGACATGGGACCTTGAAAACAACCCTCTGCAATCAGAGGTTCATTAAGGCTGGATTCCTGTTGCATTGTGGCTGCCGGGGGGGGGGGGGGGAAGTCCCAACACAAGCAAACTCCTGTCGGTTTAAGAGGCTAGAAACCTTATTTTACAGGATCAAGACTAGGCCGCCAATTCTTTTAGCACAGAATGTAGAATAATAGAGTTGGAAGGGACCTTGGAGGTCTTCTAGTCCAACCCCCCGCTCGAGCAGAAGACCCTTATACCATTTCAGACAAAGGGCTGTCCAGTCTCCTTTTGAAAGCCTCCAGCGATGGAGCATCCACAACTTCTGAAGCCAAGCGGATCCACTGATTAACTGTTCTCACTGTCAGGAAAGTTCTCCTTTGTTCTAGGTTGCTTCTCTCCTTCGTTAGTTTCCAACCGTTGTTTCTTGCCTTGCCTTCTGATGCTCTGGAAAATAGCTTGACTCCCTCTTCTTTGTGGCAGCCCCTCAAATATTGGAACACTGCTATCATATCTCCCATAGTCCTTCTTTTCACTAGACTAGACATACCTACCGTATTTTTCGGAGTATAAGACGCACTTTCCCCCCCCGCCCTAAAAGAGGGTGGAAATGTTGGTGTGTCTTATACACCAAATACAGCCATTTTTGCCCCCCCGAAGCCCCGCCCCGTGCAAAAACGGGTGCGCAGAGGGTTTGGGAGGTCTGCAGAGTGCTCCCGGGGCTGGGGGAAGGCAAAAACGCCCTCGTTTTGGCAAAAAATGGCCGAAAAATGGCCTGTTTTTCACAAAAATGGGGTGCGCAGAGGGTTTGGGAGGTCTGCAGAGTGCTCCTGGAGGCTGGGGGAGGGCAAAAACTTTTTTTTACTTACTTACCTCTTCAAAATCTTGGTGCGTCTTATACACCGGTGCGTCTTATAGTCTGAAAAATATGGTAATTCCTGCAACCCTTTTAGCTTCCAGCCCCCTAATCATCTCTTTTGCTCTTCTCTGCACTTTTTCCAAAAGTCTCAACATCCGTTTTTTATCGTGGCGACCAAAACTGGATGCAAATATTCCAAGTGTGGCCTTACCAAGGCCTTATAAAGTGGTATTTTACACTTCACGTGATCTTGATTCTATCCTTCTGTTAATACAGCCTAGGACAGTGATGGCGAACCTTTTTTGGTCCGCGTGCCAA
Source organism: Thermophis baileyi (assembly GCA_003457575.1). NCBI lineage: Eukaryota > Metazoa > Chordata > Lepidosauria > Squamata > Dipsadidae > Thermophis > Thermophis baileyi. The sequence continues at coordinate 79,769 of QLTV01001487.1, read as the reverse complement.
AAGGGGGGGGTGCGCGCGTGCTAGTGCGCGTGCGTGCCCACACCCATTCCCTCCCCCCACGCATGCGCACAACCCCCCCACGCTGCCCCCTGCGCATGCACCACCACCACGCCCCCCCCTCTCGCGAATGCGCAAAGGCCTCACTGAAGCCTGGGACGGTGAAAAACGGCCCAACGGGCAAACCGGAAGTTCGGAAAAACGCACTTCCGGTTTGCCGTTGGGCCGTTTTTTACACTCCGGGGCTTCAGGAAGCTTCCCTGAAGCCTCCGGAGGGCAAAACGGCCTTCCCCGAGACCGAAAATCAGCTGGCCAGCACGTACATGCGTGCTGGAGCTGACATAGGGCAACGCCTCACGTGCCCTCTGATATGGCTCCACGTGCCACCTGTGGCACGCGTACCATAGGTTCGCCATCACTGGCCTAGGATTGCATTGGCTTTCTTGGCTGCTGCCCCACACTGCTGGCTCATATTGAAGTGATTGTTCATTAGATCGTTCTTAGTTCAGTAGTGGGTTCTAAAACCCCTTACTACTGGTTCATGTGCGTGCTTGCGCGCACGCGATGCTTCTGCGCATGTGCAGAAGCGTCCCGGGTGGGTGGGCGGAGCCTCCTGCCACCGCCGCTAGCGGTTCTAAGAACTGGTCCGAACTGGGAGCAACCCACCGCTGTCTTAGTTACTGCTATTGAGCCAAGTTTTACCTACCGTGTTTCCCCGAAAATAAGACCCTGTCTTATATATTTTGTTTGAACCCTGAAATAAGCCCTTGGCCTTATTGCCATGCACTCAAAAGCCCGCTTGGGCTTATTATCAGGGGATGTCTTATTTTGGGGGAAACAGGGTAATCTGTACCTGTACCTTTGGTTTTCCTTGCCCACGTGTGAAAACTTACTTTTTTCACCACTGAATTTCATTTTGTTAGACAGGGCCCAGTGTTCAAGTCTGTCAAGATCTTTTCCTGACAGGGCTCCATCATAACCGCAAAACGAAAAGCTTATTTGTTTTTTTAAATTCGGATTTTCCTGCCAGTTTGCTATCAGTCTTCTGCTACTCACTCCCTTAAATAATGTTTTTAGATGTCTTTGCCACTGAGGAATGCCTCAGCTCCCACGACCAAGGTCACTAAGAAAGGAAAGCACAGCCGTAACTCTTACCAAAATTTCTTTGACGGCAAAATATTCAAGGCCTCCATCCCGCGGAGAGTCTAAAACCACCGGGAACTGCTTGTGGGGCGCCTGAATGTAGCCAAATTCAATCTCATCCTGCAAAAGAAGGAGAGTCAGGACTATGGAAATGGCAAGATTCTTTATTGAAGGGAAGAAGCGAGGTGTGGGGAGTGAAGGCACGGCTAGGGGATTCTGGGAGTTGAAGTCCACATTCTTAAGGTTGCCAAGTTTGAGAAACAAGGCTGCCTTTGGGAAGTCCCAATGAACAATTGAGAAGGTCATTATGGAGAGAATCTATCTATGTGGTCGCTAAGAGTTGATGCCAACTTGATGGCGTATAATCAACATTTATCAATCTATGGAGAATTTTATGGAGACCGAAAGACACGCAGTGAGCATTCCCACCTGCTTGCAAGAAGTGCATTCTGGCCGCAGGCACTGGTGCTAACCTGCATCCATCGGTCGCCACGGTTCATGTACCGAGAGCACACATTGATCCGGCATCCGGCTTTGCTCACCAAGCTGTTGATCTCCTTCAGGAAGAGATAGTTGTCCTTGACACTGTGTGGAGGGAAGGAGAACAAAGTGAGGTGTCGCCAGACTCCTTGCACATCCTTCCCTTGAAGAGGGCATCATCTGGTACCCATGGCCCACCCCTGGACCCACTCAGTCCTCCAAGAAAAAGAGCGATTCTTACAACAATCCCTTCCTTATCTTATGTTTCTAATAAACATATGAAACCACTCTGTATCTCCGGCTCTTTTTCTTGGAGGACTGAGTGGGTCCAGGGAAAGAGAAAGAAAGAAAGAAAGAAAGAAAAGAAAGAAAGAAAGAAAGAAAGAAAGAAAGAAAGAAAGAAAGAAGAAAGAAAAAGAAAGAAAGAAAGAAAAAGAAAGAAAGAAAGAAAAAGAACAAAGAAAGAAAAAGAAAGAAAGAAAAAGAAAGAAACAAAGAAACAAAGAAAAAGAAAGAAAGAAGAATGAAGAAGAAAGAAGGTGGGAGGGAGGGAGGAA
>QLTV01001487.1:59795-77511 GCA_003457575.1 Thermophis baileyi | reverse complement strand
ACAATCAGAAAAAAAGAAAGAAAGATAAAAAATAAAAATGAAAGAAAGAGAAAGAAAGAAGAAAGAAAGAAAAAAAAGAAAAAAGAAAGAGAAGGAAGGAAGGAAGGAAGAAGAATGAAGAAGAAAGAAGGTGGGAGGGAGGGAGGGAGGGAGGAAGGGAAGAAGGAAGGAAGGAAGGAAGGAAGGAAGGAAGGAAGGAAGGAAGGAAGGAAGGAAGGAAAGAAGAAAGAAAGAAAGAAAGAAAGAAAGAAAGAAAGAAAGAAAGAAAGAAAGAAAGAAAGAAAGAAAGAAAGAAAAGTATGTAAGTGATGAGATTTGTTTTAAGTTTGCTCACCCCCAGAGTCCTTTGTTGATGTGGGTGGCCATATAAATTTAATGAATAAATAAACACACAGGCACAAATAACACACACACACACACAGACTTTCTGCCCTCAGCAGGTCCAGAATTTCTATTGCTGTGCCGTTGTTGTCCTGCCTGATACTACGGCCTTTTTTTTTTTTTTGGCCATGCTTGCTAAGCCAATCCCTGCAGTTGTTAAGCGAATCATATGGTCATTAAGCAAATTCAGCTCCCCCTCCCCCCTTCCCATTGGCTTTGCTCGTCCGAAGCCGGCTGGGAAGGTTGCAATCAACAATTACATGATCCGGGATGCTGTAACAACCCACATAAATATACTCTGATTGCCGAGTATATTTTGATCACGTGAGTGTGAGGATGCTGCAACGGTCGTAAGTGCAAGGATTGGTCAAATGTCAACTTTCTTCGATGCTTTTTGCAATTTTGAAAGTCATTAAACGAATGTTTGTAAGTCAAGGGACAACCTTCTCTTGAGAGCAGGCAACAGAATTTCATTTTTAATGCAGCCCGGTGTGCTCGCATTAAAAAAATATTGACAATAAAGTTATCTTATCTTCTGTATATTCCTTGGTCCTTTACCTGCACACAAAGACGCTGATTGGCGACAAGGTGTTTGGGGTCATGATCCAGGGCGCGACCCGGAAAACGACAGTGTCGGTGAAGATTGGGGTCTGCGGAATGCCCTGCCGGAAAAGATTTGTTTAAAAAGCCACTCTTAAAAAAAAAATTAAGAAATGCAACACTGGAGCAAGCATTCCTGCGTAAAACAGATCAGGACAGAGCCTCTTTTTTAAGAAAAATATATGAAAAACTCACATTTTTTTATTGTTATTTGACAGAAAGAAAAACGCAGAGGCGACCTTGCTCAGAGGAGGCAGGCGTCCGACACAAATAAATAACTAAATAACCCAACAGCTCCCCTGGGCAGGATTTCATCTTGCAAACATAATTAATGGGCTAATTGGTAGGAGAAATTGAAAACCGGACGGTGGAGAGAGAAATGGTCAGGGAGTGGAATGCGGACTAACCTTTTGGTCAAACGGGGCGAGGTCCACCCCAGAGCAAATGGAGAAGGCTGGGCAGCTAGAAATGAGACACCCAACTGGCAGATAAAGGGGTAATGAAATTTGCATTTTTAGGCTAATGAAATTTGCATTTTTAGGCAGGGATATACAGCTGATTCCCAGAAAAGCCCCAGGTGGCATTTCAAGCAGGCCGGCAACCCGAGAAGGCGACCAGCAGTAATGTAAAAACAGCCTCTGTCCCTGGCTCAATTGATACGGTTCTAAAATCATTCCGGAGATGGGTACGGGGGCAGGCTGGGCAGTGAGAAAGCAAGGGTGCCCTTCGGCCAAGGAAGGCTGGCACTGTAGGGGCAAGGACAGGCAAAATAATAACAACTCTTGCATTGGCAGGAGTTGGCAGAAAAAGGCATGTGAAACAGTGGGTACATTGAAAGCCGTGATTTTTCTCCTGGTCAAAGCCATGTCAGCCCCAGCTCTGCCAGGAAGACAGGATTTCCAGAGCCTCTTTGACGGGAGGGGGGAGCAGGGGTGGGCTGCTACGGGTTCGCCCGGGTTCGGGAGAACCCGTAGCTAACGTTATGGCTGGTTTGGAGAACCTCCAAATCCCACCCGTGGCTGGCCCCTCCCACCCCACCCCTCCCACCCCACCCCTGCCAGGAGTCTCCACGCGGCCCAGTTTGGATGTGAGGTAAGTGCAGGGCCCGTGCGGAGGCTCGGATAGGGGGGAAAACGGGCCTCCCAGAAGCTCCGGAGGGCCTCCGGAACCCGGGGGAGGCAGTGGTCACCCTCCCAGAGGCTCGAGGAAAGCCTCCGGAGCCTGGGGAAAGCGAAAACGGTCCCCCGCCGTGGTGCAGGAGGCCGACTAGGCCACGCCCACCATGGCCACGCCCACCCAGCAACCGGGCAGAGAACCCGTTGCTGAAATTTTTGAAGCCCACCCCTGGGGGGGGGGAGGGAAGGCAAAAGGGACACTGAGACCACAGACACCAACCTCAGCCATCGGCTCCAGCAGACTGACGTGGACGGAGACGAGTCCGTCAAAACTCTCGTCCGGGAAGCGCAGACCCTCCACGAAGAACTCCAGTTCGGCAGAGCCCCCCGTGTACTTCGCCACATGACTCAGCTTCCTCCTGCCCAGAATGTGTATGTAGCGCTGGCCGAAGAACGGATCTGGAGAACGGAGGAGGAAGAGAAGGGGCGTGCATAAGCACATGGGGCTCTCCTGAAGCAAACATCTACATTCATCATAACACCGAACAAGCCATGATGGTCACTGGAGCCAAAATGCTGGGTCAGCACTATATCAGGGCTGTGGGCAGTGTGAGTCCAGGGTTCTGTTTAAGGAAAAGTGGATTTGGGATCTACTTTTCCTTAAAATTATGAGATATCACAATCCTCGCATGGCACTTCCTGCTATTGCAAGGAGTAGAAAGAGACACTCTCGTTTGTGGGTTGCAGGTCATCCTCGACTTATAACCATTTATTTAGCGGCCGTCTGAAGTTACAACAGGACTGACAAAAGGGACCTTTGACCAGTCCTCACATTTACGACCGTTGCAGGATCACCATAGTCACGGGATTAAAATTCGGACACTGCCATGTATTTACAACAATTGCAAAGCCCCAGAGTCACGTGGCCGCCATCTATGACCTTCCCAGCCAGTTTCCCACAAGCAAAGTCAACGGGGAAAGCTGGATTCATGTAACAACCATGGGATTCATTTAACAACTCCACAGCAACCAAAAATGGTCAGAAAATTGAATGTGACTCTCTGAATAACCTCCTTGCTTAGTAATGGAAATTCTGGCCCTGATTGTGGGCATGAGCCGCAGTGGCGCAGTGGTTATGAGTGCAGTACTGCAGGCTACTTCTGCTGACTGCCGGCTGCTGCCTGCAATTTGGCAGTTCGAATCTCACCAGGCTCAAACTGGACTCAGCCTTCCATCCTTCCGAGGTGGGTAAAATGAGGACCCAAATTGTTGGGGGGCAAGAGGCTGACTCTGTAAGCCGCTTAGAGAGGGCTGTAAAGCACTGTGAAGCGGTATATAAATCTAAGGGCTATTGCTATTGCTATTGCTATTAGGTTCAGGATTATATGTACCTGCGAAAGACAAGACATTCTTCTGACTTTACAGAAAGGAAACTGAGGTTGACCGGTATGTTTCCAGGGGCACCGGTGGTGATGGAGAGATTTCCTGAAGATAGGCTTGTTTGTATGTTTAATGAGCTTCAGGCCATAGGTGTCCTCCAGCCTTACATTTAGGAAATGGAGATCGGTCTTAGCGGAAAAGGGACCCAGAAGAACAGAGATGTTGGGGAAGATGGTTCTGGAGGCCTGGCTGACATTTGCCCCCCCCCGCCCCATCAGCTCCTCCAAAAGGACCTTCAAATCTGCAGGAAAGCAGCCACCCCAAGGGTGTTGAGAGGTCTCCCGAGGATGAGGCCAGCCAAATGGACATGGCCTGCTCAGATGTCCTGATCCCCTGGCAAGGCAGCCAAAGGGGTATCCTGTTGCATTTGTGGACCAAAATGGACACATCCACCATCTCCTTTCCCGTGAAAGAAAGAAAGAAAAAAATCCACGAACCCTCAAGCACTCGTGAGCCCACTGAGTTTTACGACTTCTCACCTGGTTGGACCCGGTTTGCATTTGAGATGGAAACAGCCAGGAAATTCGTAGAATGGGAATTGTAAAAAAATAAATAAAAAAAAATGAAAGGGAAAGAAGGCCAGGCAATCCCCTCTCGTCGTATTGCCACAAAAGCTATGTAAACATTTCTGACTTCAAAGGAGAATTCTTCCTGTTTTTCAAAAGAGATGGGAGAGCCAGAAAAATCTCATTTTTCTACTCCGAACTAGCCTCAGATAACTTCTTCTTTCCCCAATTCTGGCATTGGTTTTTAATAAGAAAGAAAGCCTCGGTCTGGATCCCAGACAGAAACAGAGCAGAGGTGGGTTCCTGCCGGTTCGGACCGGTTCTATAGAACAGGTAGCGGGAATGTCCCCCCGCTCGGCGAACCGGCAGTGATGGCCGGCTGGACACGCCCCCAAACCGGCTCTCTCGGCAGCGCTATAGGCGCCGCCATCTTGTTTTTCACTTCTGCGTACGTGCAGAAGCTGTTTTTTGCTTATGCGCATGCACAGAAGCTGGATTTTCAGCACTGCGCATGTGCGCACGCCCACGCGGCGCAGGAGGAAGCGAACCGGCAGCGAGGTAAGTCACAACCCACCCCTGAAATAGAGGTGTTTCCTGGAATCCAGCCCAAAGCGATGACAATGGAACACCAATTTCAGTGGGTGCCAATCCAGAGCTCAGGTGGCTGCAAAATCCAGCAGATGCAGCTTCCATCTAATGAAATAAGTTGATGATTCCTCTCAATAATGAGGTTGATTCTCAAACTACAGGTAGACCTCGACTTACAACAGTTCATTTAGTGACCATTCAACATTACAACGGCACTGAAAAATGTAACTTACGACCATTTTTCAAAGTTACAACCTTGGCAGCATCCCCGTGACCGTGTGATCAAAATTCAGACGCTTGGCAACTGGTTCATATTTATGACCGTTGCGGTGTCCCGGAGTCATTTAAATCCCCTTTTGTGACCTTCTGACAAGCAAAGTCAATAAGGAAGCTGGACCATGTTACTAACTTAAACAACTGCAGTGATTCAGTTAACAACTGTGGCAAGAAAGGTCATAAAATGAGGCAAAACCCAATGTCTCACTTATGTTGTGGCCCGCCAGCATCCCGTGCACCCGGCGCCCAAGTCAGAGAGCGAGGGGGACTCAGTGCCAGAGGATGACAGCCAACCAGGGCCTTCTGCACCTCCTCAGTGGGAGCTGAGTGACTCAGGAGAAGAGGAGGAGCCACTGCTTGATGCTAGGGCACGCAGGGCAGCTAGAAGGCAGGAGTGGCTCTGCAGGAGGAGGTCTCCTCGTGTGTAAATCTGCAGGCTGATTGGCCACGCCCTAAGGCTATTTAAGCTGGAAACAACTTGTTGCATTTTCTCTCACCACGTCTTGCTGCTCTTGGGGTACGGCTTGGAAATTCTGGATTCTGCTTTTGTTGACTAATTCATCCCGGGCTTTTTGCCAACGTCTGTGAGTCACTGATAACAGAGGACATAATTGGCTATTTACTTTGGGGGTTGGAATTCTGGCCAGCTTTCTACCAGATTTTTTGGCACGCCAGACTTTCTTATGCTTTAATGATTTTAACCTCTAGTTACTAAGGAGTTTATTAGTACTAAAGAATATTATTGACAAAGTGTGTGTGCGTCATTTTCCATAGGGCGTGCCGTGCTAGGACACAACAACTTAACAACAGAAATTTTGATCTCAATTGTGGTCATAAGTCAAGGACTAACTAACTAATTTTACAAGATTGCCCACGACGTGCCTTTTCTGGTTCCCTAGAAGATCTGTATGACGGCTGGGCAACTGAACTAGACATCCAGTTATCGGGCCGTTGCCATACCTTCCTAGAAGTTTTGTATATAATTACGTGAACTGTGTTTATATGTTTACTTCGCTTTGTCATGTTTTCATCATATGCTAAATAATAAAATTCTCAGTTTGGGCACTGATACAAATCAGAGGCAGGTGTTGGAATGAAAGGATATGCAGGCTCCAGAGGTGGGCTTCACATACTGTAGCAACCAGTTCGCCCAGCACCGGATATGTGAGCGCGGGTGTGTGCATGCGTGCGGCGTCACAAAACACAGCAATTCGCTCGCGCGTGCCATCCGCACATGCATGCAGCGTCAAAAACACAGCGATATAGGACGGGATTGCGCCCGGGTGGATGAGCGGGGGTGGGCCCACATGCAGGTCACTACTACCGGTTCACCCGAACCGGTCCGAACCGTCTGAATCCCACCTCTGGGAGGCTCCTTCAGGACTCGTGAGAAAGGACTTGTCTGCCCTCTATGGATAAAAATTACACCTCCGTGGTTCTGAAACACGTGGCAAGGGAGTCTTGGGGGTGCAACCCAGGTCTTGGATGGTCCTGGTTAAGGGCTTTTTACACTAGGATGAAAAAGCCAGGAATGTAGTTCGCCATTCAAAGGGAGAGCAGAAAAGGCACTTACTCTGCAGGTAAAAAACGCCGACCTTGTCTGAGTCCGAAAGTGGAATGTGGAGAACCATCTCGTAGCCAGCGGGAAGCCGGTCTGGGCCTTGCGTTCTCAACATCATCCGGGACATGTCCTCCAGATCTGGGGGTTCAAAGCCCAAGAAAGAAGAAAGAGGGAAGTTAAGGGGGTCTTTGAGAGAGGGTCTTCCTGGAGAAAAAGCTCCGACGGGCACGTGGAGGAATCAGAGCGCTGGGCAGACCAGGGCAAATTCTTTATCTTCTTTCCCAGGGCTAATTCTGGGCTCTGAGAGAATATAGAATAGAATCATAGGGTTGGAAGGGACCTCGGAGGTCTTCTAGTCCAACCCCCTGCTCAAGGTCTTCTAGTCCAACCCCATCCCGGTGTAGGAAGCCCCCTTCCTACACCAGTTAAATGATTGTCCAGTCTATTCTTGAAAGCCTCCAGTTCGTGGCTTAGTCCTTCGGGAGTTGGGCGGCATATAAATTTTATAAAATAAAAATAAAAATAAATAAATAAAATAGTTTCTGCAACCCCCAAATCTGTCTGAATCCGGCTGCCACTTTGAGCTTTGCAGTTTCCCATACAGGTAGTCCTTGACTTACAACCATTCCAGTAGTGGGTTCTAAATCCCGTCGCTACCGGTTCGCGCACTCGCGCGCACATGCAACGCTTCTGTGCATGCACAGAAGCGTCCCGGGCGGGTGGGCGGAGCCTCCTGCCGCCGCCACTACCAGTTCGCTGAACTGGGCCGAACCAGGAGCAACCCACCGCTGAACCATTCATTTAGAGACTGTTCGAAGTTACAACAGCATTGAAAAAAGTGACACGATGGTTTTTCACACTTATGAAAATTCAAACACTTGGCAACTGACTCCTGTTTATCCCGGGGTCACGGATCCCTTTTTGCAATCTTCTGACAAGCCACGTCCATGGGGAAGCCAGATTCACTTAATGACTGTGGGACTAACTTAACTATGGCAGGGATTCACTTAACAACGGTGGCTAGAAAGGGCGTAAAATGGGGCAAAACTCATTTAACAACCGTCTCGCTTAGCAAGGGAAATTTTGGGCTCCACTGCGGTCATAAGTCAATGACTACCTGTATTCTTTTTGGTTCAAAACACGTGACAAACCCTTGTACAGACTCAAGACGTGGCCTGATGGGACTCACACGGCCCAACTTTCAAAGGCTTCAGGCAGAACATGCCAGGGACTCAGGATGGCATTTCCCCCATGCCCGCCAGATGCCAACTCCTGCCTCAGGTTGTTCTGTTCCTCTCAGAAAATGCATTTAACTTTTATTAGATCTCAACACCCCTTCCTCCAACTCACGGCCCGCCTTTTCTATAAGTTTGTGCAATCTTTGTCTTTATTGCAGCTTCCTTACAAGAATTCAAGTTTTCTGCTTAAGACGCAAAGAATTATTCCTGCAGATTTCTTTCCAAAACGCGTCGCGAGGGCGTTTTAATTCCTGACTTACTAAAGGCGGTTTCTTTTTAAGTAATGTGCGTGACTTGATTTAGAAATGCAATACGATCGTGTCAGCATTAGGTTTCTGCCTGAAAGTTGACCTCTTACTAAATTACAGGGGTTTTACCCTCAAACCCATTTTTCTTCTCCTTGTTAGCTCGTGACTGGAAAACACTTGGCTGCATTTAAAACCGGATTTCATGTTTTGTGCAGTAGAGGCTGATCTGCAAAATGGATTTCTATCAGCTTTTCAATTTCCAGAGCGGTCCCAGAGAGATCAATCGTATTCAGGGGTGAAATCCAGCAGGTTCTGACAGGTTCTGGAGAACCGGTAGTGGAAATTTTGAGTAGTTTGGAGAACCGGTAGCGGAAATTTTGAGTAGTTCGGAGAACCAGCAAATACCACCTCTGGCTGGCCCCAGAGTGGGGTGGGAATGGAGATTTTGCAATATCCTTCCCCCTGGAGTGGGGAGGGAATGGGGATTTTGCAGTATCCTTCCCCCAGGAGTGGGGAGGGAATGGGGATTTTGCAGTATCCTTCCCCCGGGATGCCCATCAAGCCACACCCTTGCGATTTTGCAGTAACCTTCCCCTGGAGTGGGGTGGGAATGGAGATTTTGCAGTAACCTTCCCCTAGAAGTTCGGAGAAATGGGGATTTTGCAGTATCCTTCCCCCAGGAGTGGGGAGGGAATGGAGATTTTGCAATATCCTTCCCCCTGGAGTGGGGAGGGAATGGGGATTTTGCAGTATCCTTCCCCCAGGAGTGGGGAGGGAATGGGGATTTTGCAGTATCCTTCCCCTGCCATGCCCATCAAGCCACACCCACCAAGCCACACCACGCCCACCAAGCCACGCCCACAGAATTGGTAGTAAAAAAAATTGGATGTCGCCACTGATCGTATTGTACCTTCCTTGGAAAATATTTTCTCATCCTGACAGTCCTCCATGCTGCTGAATGGATTTTCTTTGTCACAGTTGACCAATAGGATGGCACCTTGGCCGTCGGGGCCCCAGGTCCACGTGGCCTGGAATGGCAGAATTTCACATTTAAGCAGGTAGATTCGGGCAAGAGATTTATCTGTGACATGGGGGGGGGAGAGCCAAGAAAGATTTAGAAAGAGTCCTCTGGTTTCCATTCATGGTAAATGTCAAAAGAATTCACATTGTCATTGGGAAGTCATGTTTCCAACACTTGGTGTGCTCCAGAACAGAGGTGGGTTCCTCCCGGTTCGGACCGGTTCTATAGAACCAGTAGTAACTTGGTGGCCTGGGTCGCTAGAACTGGCAGCGACCCAGGCCTGCCACGCCCCCAAACCGGTTCTTTCGGCGGCGCCATAGGCACAACCATTTTGTTTTTTGCTTCTGCGCATGCGCAGAAGCTTTTTTAAAGCACTGTGCATGCGCGAAACGTGTGCGCGCCCGCCCAGCGCATCACTGAGCGAACCGGCAGTGAAGAAAAGAAGAACCCACCCCTGCTCCAGAACCACAGGAAAGGGCCAAAATTTAAGGAAACCGTCTTGCATATGATCAATTGTTCTATCTACGTCCAGTACACGCCCACCGTATCAGCCCGACTAAACCAGCCCGGGCCATCAACTCCACAGGAAAGCTAACATTACATTTAGGGAGCTGTTCTAGATTTTATCCGTCTTGGAAGTCTTAATTTTGCTGCATTTTCCTGATTTGTTTTTACTTGTAAGTTCTCATTCATTTTAAACTCCTTTTTTAAGCTAGGCTTTTATTTTTTGCAATTATGTGGTGTGTTTTTTTAAGTTTTATATTTTTTATTTTTATACATCTCATGTTGTGAGTGTTTTGTTTTCTGGGTTTCATACATATTAATACAAATAATCACTGAGCCGAGGTGGCGCAGTGGTTAGAGTGCAGGACTGCAGGCTACTTCAGCTGACTGCTAGCTGCAGTTCGGCGGTTCAAATCTCACCGGCTCAAGGTTGACTCAGCCTTCCATCCTTCCGAGGTGGGTAAAATGAGGACCCAGATTGTTGGGGGCAATATGCTAACTCTGTAAACCGTTTAGAGAGGGCTGTAAAGCACTATGAAGCGGTATATAAGTCTAAGTGCTATTGCTCCACACTTCCTATCATTTTAATATCTCTTTTTCCTCTTTTTCCCCTCATATTCCTGTCTCTATTTTAGCCCTCTTTCCCCCCCTTCTCCTATCATTCTAATAATCAAAGACGTGATCTTTCCTTTTTTCATTATTCAATTTTCCGTATATGAATCATGATCTATTCTCTAGTTTTTCATTATTGCTCACAATTTTTATGTATATAATATTTTCTCCAATTCTTCATTTCTTGTAATCTTACTATTAATAAATAATAAAATAAATAAATAAATAAATATTAATACAAGCTAATTTTCCCACTTATACAACATTCCTAACAAATATTCAAACATAATTTTTATCTCTTACACCACATACAAACAGTTGTTCAACTTACATAATTCTAATATTCATTCAATTATGTGGTTTTTTTTTTTATTATGCTATTCTGAACTACCCAGAGTCATTTAGGTGAGACGGGGGCGGTGTAGACATTTAATAAATATTAAAAATGAATAAATAAATAATTTCCTCCTTCTCCTCTTCCTTATAGGGAGGTATTTGCCCGAACCACTTCCAAATATTATCTGAGGCGTAAAAATGTTCAGAAGAGTTCCTGCATCCCATATTGATTCATTAATCCAATTTCTATGCAGGTGACTTATCTCCCTGGGCTCTCTACCCTCCGTGTCTGGATACACCTGGAGACCAGGTAAAGGGACAGTTGCCCCTTTCTGCTTCAGCCTCTGTAGGTGTCTTATCCCAAGAGAGAGAGAGAAAAAAAAAAGAGATTTGAGAGAGGGAACAGTAACCCAACCGAGGGAAATCACTGTCTCAGCAGGGGGGCCTGGAGCCGCATTGGGGAATGAGTGCCAAATTACGCATAGGGGGCCAAGCGCAGCGGGCACCTTTGCCAAGAAGGGGGTGGGGGGACGCCGTTGATCCGAATGCCTTGCAAGCTGGGATGACCTCAGCTGAACCTGCCCCCCTCAGCTTCCTGCTTGCAGAGAAATCTCTCTTTCGGAAGCTGGGGAGGGGGGGGTGTCTCTGAACCAGGGACCCTATCCTCAGCCCCACCCATTTCACAACACTGCCCCCAGGAGCCAAAATGAGAGGAGGCTGCCGTGAACCCCGAGGGACGGAGAGGGAGCAGGCAAATTACAGAAAAATTTGGAGTGTTGGCTAAAATTTTGCCTCTTAATTAAAATCAGTGGCAGAGGACACCTCTTCTTATTCTCCCTGACCCCCAAAAGAGAAACTAAACACCCCACAAAGCAGCAGGAATGTAATTATCAATTTAAACTTGAGTAAGCATGCAACAATTTTTTGGTTAGAAGTCCTTGCTCGGCCCCATTTGGTAGAAATATTAAGAGTTTAACGTCTAGGCTTGTGAAATACGAGCATACAGGTGTGTCCCCTTTTAAGGGCCAGGTAAGGCAAGCATCCCTCCTAAAGGACTATTCCAGAGACATTGCTGACCGAGGAAGATTTAGAATCTGGACGCTACCTTCTTGGGGTTGTTCTTCTCCACCACACCATCGTGGTCCGCGTCAACGTCCAGGGAGATTCCTAGAAAGCAAAAGATTTGAATCCGTTTCAAGGATTCAAAGAGGCGAAGGACGAACTAGAGCTAACGGCCGGCTGGGCTCAACACAAAGAAACCTTTTTTGAATCCAAGGACAATTAACCAGTGGAACAGCTTGCCACCAGAAGTTGTGGGTGCTCCATCACTGGAGGTTTTTAAGAAAAGACTAGACAGTCACTTATCTGAAATGGTATACGTTCTCCTGCTTGAATATACATACATACATCTTTTTCTATTCTATTCTATTCTATTCTATTCTATTTCTATTCTATTCTGTTCTGTTCTGTTCTGTTCTGTTCTATTATTCTATTCTATTCTCTATTCTTTCTTATTCTGTTCTTATTCTTATTATTCTATTCTTACTCTTACTCTTACTCTTACTCTTACTCTTACTCTTACTCTTACTCTTACTCTTACTCTTTCTCTTTCTCTTACTCTTACTCCCATTCCATTCCATTCCATTCCATTCCATTCCTTTTTCTTTTTCTTTCTTTTTTTCTTTCTTTTTTTCTTTCTTTTTTTCTTTTTCTTTTTCTTTTTCTATTCCTATTCCTATTCCTATTCCTATTCCATTCCATTTCATTCTATTTATTCTATGAGGACCCAGATTGTTGGGGGCGATATGCTGACTCTGTAAACCACTTAGAGAGGGCTATAAAGCACTGTGAAGTGGTATATAAGTCTAAGTGCTATTGCTATTCTATTCCCCAGAATATTTTACTAATTGGAGAGATAATTTAAGAGCGGAGAGGGCCCGTTGATCTGTAAGGAAAAGAATGCCCTCTGCTCGGCTTCGGATATCATCGGCTCTTTTTAAATTAAAGCTGTACTAATACTCTGCGAGGGGAAAGAGGATTTCCAGCGAGAACCAAAGAGGGGAAACAGGAAGACTCTCACCAATGCCAGTCAGAAAAATGCCAGCCTGATTTATAGGGTGCTCTCCGTTCTCCCCATAATATCCTACGGTTACCTAGAGAGGAAGAACGACAGTAGGTTAAAACATTAATGGAGAAATGTCTATGGAAATTCCCAGCCATCCAGGTCATGGTTGTCCCAAAAGTGCTTTTTTTTCCAAGAGGCAAGTGGACTTTCTGGTTTTTCTTTGAAGACGTTTCGCTTCTCACCCAAGAAGCTTCTTCAGCTCTGGCAGGGGTCCTAGTCAGAGCTGAAGAAGCTTCTTGGATGAGAAGCGAAATGTCTTCAAAGAAAAACCAGAAAGTCCACTTGCCTCTTGAAAAAAAAAGCACCTTTGGGACATTAACGGAGAAAGTAACTCTCCTCCAGATCATGCCCCCTCTTACTTCAGGTGGCTTGGGCTGATTTCTGTGTACAGACCACCACAATCACACAACTATAATAAAATAACCAGATGAATAAGAAAAGCTGTCATAAACTTTTGAAAAATCATCTTAAAACCACATGCTGTTCAGTTGTCCTGTCCTTGCAAACTCCTGGTGATGAGATTCCAGCAAGATCAGCCAATCAGGAACAGCTTCCTGTAGTCCTTGTAATACAGGTAGTCCTCGACTTACGACAACAATTGAGCCTAAAATTTCTGTTGCGAAGCGAGACATTTGTTAAGCGAGTTTTGCCCCTTTTTACGACCTTTCTGGCCACAGTTGTGAAGTGAATCCCTGCAGTAACACGGCTGTTAAGTGAATCTGGCTTCCCCATTGACTTTGC
This sequence comes from Thermophis baileyi, assembly GCA_003457575.1. Taxonomy (NCBI): domain Eukaryota; kingdom Metazoa; phylum Chordata; class Lepidosauria; order Squamata; family Dipsadidae; genus Thermophis; species Thermophis baileyi. The sequence continues at coordinate 64,219 of QLTV01001487.1, read as the reverse complement.
TGGTCAGAAGGTCCCAAAAAGGGATCACATAGCGCCGGAACATAGCAACCGTCATAAATGTGAGTCAGTTGCCAAGCATTTGAATGTAAATCACGTGACCATGAGGATGCTGCCACGGTCATAAGTGTGAAATATAGTCATGAGTCACTTTTTTCAGTGCTGTTGTAACTTTGAACAGTCACTAAACGAAGTGTTCTAAGTCAAGGACTACCTACCATGTTTCCCCGAAAATAAGACCCTGTCTTATATTTTTTTGAACCCTGAAATAAGCGCTTGGCCTTATTGCCATGCACTCAAAAGCCCGACTGGGCTTATTATCAGGGGATGTCTTATTTTGGGGGAAACAGGGTATACTTGGTGCTTCTCTGTTTCTCCTTTAGACCGATCTCCACACAATTGCATTAAAGAGACACTGTGTCAGACCTGCCCCAGCTAGGTCTTTAGGAAAGAAAGACCGTCGATTCTGTTTGGTTGAAGTGATAGGTTGTTTTACTAAGGCTTACCGGCTGCAGTAAAGGCAGGCTAGAACTAAACAATCCAGACCCACCGTGGTTGGGAAAAGATCTTACTTTGCTATCGTTGGTCTCCACGCTAGGCTGGGTCATCTGGATCTGCAGGAACGTGCTGGGATCTAGCGGCCATTGTTTAGCTCCGTTGGTGGGGGCCAAATCCGACTGATCGTGGCTTATGACTTCGGCACTGACATCTTGTGAATATTTCACGCTGAAATTCACCGCTTCGGGCGGAGCGGCCCTGGAAGAAGAGGAGAAGCAGCAAAGGAAAAAGACTTGCCAGCAGGCCCACAAAGCGAAACAGTGTGATACCTAAACAAGGCGACGCTATCCAGCCGTTGTCGTGCCAAGATCACTGCCTTGAGTGATGCTAAGTGGAAATGCAGTCTCTACACCCAACGGCAGAGGTGGGTTCCTCCCGGTTCGGACCGGTTCGCCCAAACTGGTAGAGACCCGCTGGTGACGTCACGGATCTGGTTCGGTCGGTGCTGGTCCGTGGGTGCCGCCATCTTTTTTTTGGATTTTTTTTTGAAAAAAAAATTTTTTTTTGAATTTTTTAAAATTGTTTTTCTTCTGCGCATGCGCAGAAGCCAAGTTTCTGGCACTGCGCATGTGTCGCCATCTTGTTTTTGGCTTTTTTGGAGGGGATTTTTTTTTATTTTTTGGCACTACGCATGCGCGCACGCGCCCACGAGGCAAGGCCACGCGGTGTGGGAGGAAGTGAACCGGCAGTGAGGTAAGTTAGAACCCACCCCTGCCTGATGGGCTGCAGATCCGAGATAACAAAGACCACAGGGAGTCCTCAACTTACGACCACAACGGTGCCCCAAATTTATGTTGCAAAGCGAGACATTTGTTAAGTGAGTTTTGTCCCATTTTACATCTTTTCTTGACACAGTTGTTAACTGAATCACTGCAACTGTTAAATTAGTACAGGTAGTCCTCAACTTACAACAGTTTGTTTAGTGACCGCTCAAAGTTACAATGGCACTGAAAAAAGTGACTTAGGACCGTTTTTTACAGTTACAACCTTTGTAGCATGATCAAGATTCAGATGATTGGCAACTAGTTCATATTTATGACGGGTTATGTGATCCCCTTTTGCGACCTTCTGACAAATAAAGTCAAGGGGGAAGCCAGATTCACTGAGCAACCGGGTTACTGACTTACCAACTGCAGTGGTTCACTTAATAACTGGGGCAAGAAAGGTCATAAAATGGGCCAAAACTCACAAATGGGTTTAATTGTGGTCGTAAGTCGAGGTCTACTGTAATACAGCTGTTAAGTGAATCTGTCTTCACCCTTGACTTTGCTTGTCAGAAGGTCCCAAAAAGGGATCACGTGACCCCGGAACATAGCAACCGTCATAAATGTGAGTCAGTTGCCAAGCATCTGAATGTAAATCACGTGACCATGAGGATGCTGCCACGGTCATAAGCGTGAAAAATAGTCATGAGTCACTTTTTTCAGTGCTGTTGTAACTTTGAAGTGTCACTAAACGAAGTGTTCTAAGTCAAGGACTACCTGTACTTGGTGCTTCTCTGTTTCTCCTTTAGACCGACCTCCACACAATTGCATTCAAGAGACACTGTGTCAGACCTGCCCCGGCTAGGTCTTTAGGAAAGAAAGACCGTCGACTCTGTTTGGTTGAAGTGATAGGTTGTTTTACTAAGGCTTACCGGCTGCAGTAAAAGCAGGCTAGAACTAAAGTTCCCGCGCAAAAGGTTACAAACTTTTCCCCTCCATCCCGTCCCTCCCCACTTGACCAGTTCGTCTTCAGCCAATGGCAAGCCCCATAGGTGTTTTGAGAACCTCTCAGGTGTATGGAGCAATCCACATGCCATTTCCAAGCTTTGTGGCCTTGAAAACTGGCACGTATTGGTTCCGTGTATCTCTGGTCTCCATCAAGATGTCATCCCCCCTCATCCCAATTTCCCATCTCTGCCCCATACATGTTTATTACCCATTTGCTTTCCTTCCCCTCCCCCCCTAACAGTTGGTGGCAGGATGCTAGCAAGGCACCAAGCCCAAGATGGCAGAGCCGTCATACTGGATCTTACCTCACACAATACTCATGGCGCCCCCACATCTATTTTTAAGTGCAGTGCCAGCCATGCCCTTTATGGCGGCAGTTGGGGAACCTCGTTGATATGTAGGACTCTGCTCCTTGCAAGGGAGAATGTGACATGACACACACTGCAGCTAACAAATATAAACTTCAATTTAGGAGAAGCCTGAAGCAAAGATGCCAGTAACCTTCCCAAGTTCTGGAAATTCTCACAGGCAAAGATCTGAAGAAGATTCTTTAAGTTGTCCCGATACTCAATGAAACCAGAGAGAGGGAAAAACTATTACCTTAGCTATCAAATGTTAATGTTTGGATTTAGGCTGGATAAAGCAGCAGGTGTGAAGAGCAAACCGGCCGTTCCTTGGAAGATATTAAATCTCAGTTTGCCAGCCGGTCATGTTTAGCACCCTAGCTAAGCCCAGAGGGGCTGGTTGACCAACCAAGTTCGGCGTGAAAAGGCTTAATTCTAGATGAATAAATGAAAGGGACCGAGAAGAGACGAAGCTGGAAAAATGTTATTATTCTGTGCAGAGAGCACTAAATCGCCCTCTGACATAACTCATCTGTGCAAGCTTTGTTTAAAACAAACAACAACAAAAAAAGGGACACAATAGGAGCAAGACCGTGGCACCCAAAATGTTTTGGCAGGCAGCCTCTTCGGCTAAATGAACAAAGGACAATCCATCATAAACAAGCATTTTCAGGCACGGCTGGCAGCCGATTCTGTCTGTCTCCCAACGGAGGCATCCAAAATACTAACGGCACCCCCCCCCCAAGATTAAAGGGGTTGGAGGTTCAGGCTTGGAACATTTTCAAAGGAAGGTCAACCAAGAGGTGTCTGGGCATGTGCAGATTGCCCGTTGTTCCTTACCAAGAGAAGCCAGACCAAAAAAAAAAAAACAGTATTATGGAGAAAGGTAAGGATTGTGAAGCACAAGTTGTGTCTCCCTTTCCGACCCGGGGGTGTTGTTGATCACAGGATATCTGAGAAGGTTCTCCTTCTTCTGACCTGAGCAGCCAAGGTTGGGAATCACCAGCTCCTCCTTGGAGCTAAAAAGTGACTTTCCCAGGGGGCTGCAGAGAAGCTGCCAAGTGCCCGTTGAGCCATGCCAGGCTAGCTAAGGAGTGCCACTTATTAAGGATTCAAAGCTGAATGCCGGGCACACGACTCCGGTGAAACTGCCATTAGGGAGACGGAGGCATGGACAAGGCCTCCCTTGGTGCCACCGTTTCACCAGTTGCCCACTTCATCTCCGAAGTTAATAACTCCATTAAAGAAATAGATTTGGGACGGGCAAGCAAAGCAAACCTGTTTTTCACGTCTCGGGCAAAGCAGAAGCTGAAGAAGAGGCTGTTTCCAAGAAAATGCCCCAAATACTTTCCATAAGGAGCGGGGGGGGGGGCCAGCTAAATTTATGGATTTAAGCTAGGGGGATGGTGGAAATAACAACGAATCTTAAAAAAAGTGTTGGTAGCTATTTATGCCCCAAATGATAATCAAGAAGAATGCTATAGAAAACTACATATAAAAATAACTGAACATGAATATGGAAACGCCTTTTCTGAAGGATGCGCATTTAACACCAAAGCAGGGAGAGGGGGTCTGCAACACTGGGAGGGGGGGGGGCTGAACCGAGGGGAAGGGGTCGTTTTTGCAAAGCTGGGTCTGCCTCTTACTCACCCGAAGACGTCCACGGACAGCCGGGTGCCCAGGACGCAGACTGCCTCCAGGCGGTGGCCGAACTGCAGCCGAAGTGTCCGATCGCGCAGCATCTCCCACCCCGGGCGCACGGCTCCCTCGACCCGCTCTGGTCCCGGCTCAGCAGCTGTGCGCCCCACCGGCT
>QLTV01001487.1:34876-53552 GCA_003457575.1 Thermophis baileyi | reverse complement strand
TGAAAACAAGATGGTGACACATGAACAGTGCTGGAAACTCGGCTTCTGCGCATGCGCAGAAGGAAAAAAAACTGGAAAAAAATTCAAAAACCAAAAAAAAAAGATGGCGACGCCCATGGACCGGCACCGACCAAATTGGATCCGTGACGTCACCGTGACGTCACCAGCGGATCGCTACCGGTTCGGGCGAACCGGTCCGAACCGGGAGGAACCCACCTCTGGTCTGGGTAATGAAACGCCTGCAAGGAAGCTCAAAGAGCACCAAGGACCCCTCAGTTTGGGCTGAATTCTGGTCATACGTGGAGGATTACCCGTAGAGAATATCTAAATTTGCCAAGGTACCTGCCTGCTTTGGCCTCTCCCACCACTAGAGGCAGCAGTGCGCTCATTCTGGGAAGCAGGTCCCTCGCCAGGTGGCTGCTGGCTGCACTAACCCTCCAGACAGGTATCCCAACTGGGAACTTTACAGAGCCACTTCCATGTCTGCGAATGAGTCATGAATAAATTAACCAAGGTGTGCTCAAAGCCTCTTTCTTTCAGCGCTGGGGATGATCCAGAACCCCGTCCGGGTTGTCCCGCCCTCCCTGTCACCCCAAATCCAACCTCTTGATGGACATTCTTGAGGGAGACACGCCGCAGCCCAAGAAAAACAGGAACCCACCTAACCAGTTTTGGAGGAAGAGATTTCCACAGCCAGCCCGCCCGCCCTCCCTCCCATCATCGCCTCCCCTACATGACAAATTTGGAAGGATCATTTTTACAAAGAGAGGTGCTAATAGCCCTGGCACATGGCTGGCTGCTGGGCACAAAGTCTGATGTTTTTAAGACCCAGAACCAGGCGGTGCCCATCACCTCAACATCTATGTGTCCAAGGGCCAACTCCAGTCTAGAAGTCAAGAAATTTCCCTGCAAACAGGCATTCTTCCCTGCCTGTTCACTTCCCCTGCTCTGCCCCTCCCCTGGATCCAGTCAGAGGAGGTAAATTCCTCAGGTCAAAAACTGAATATCCCCCAGAAGTCAACCAGAAGCATCTTTATACCCTTTTCGGAATACAGTTGGAAGGACCATAGACAGTTGCATAAATATAGGCAGGCATTCCAAATCTGGTAACCCAGGGAATTTAATCAAGCAAGTGGAGAGGAGTTGGATCGTGCATTAGTTAAACTGTGGAACTCCCTGCCACAAGAGATACCGGGCACCTCTCATTAGGAAAGAAGATTGGGGGAGGTTAGCAGAGAACAAGGCTGTCTCTGGTTGCGTAGCCATCGACACCAGTGACACACCAGAGAAGAGCCCGTCCTGGTCACATGGCTGTTACAGGGACATCTGTAAGAATTATAATTATTACCTACAGGAGTTATGGGTGCTCCATCGCTCGAAATCCTCAAGGAAAGACTGCACAGGCATTTGTCTGGGATGGTATATAAGGTCTCCTGCTTTGGGCAGGGGGCTGGACTAGAAGACCTCCAAGGTCCTTTCCAGCCCTGGGATTCCATGAAAACAAGACCAGACAGATGGCTTGGCATACACAATTGCAAATACAAGCGAGATATGAAAAAGATGCTAAATTATATGGTTTTTATTTGGAGATGACAGAATTGGATGAAATACTCACAGGAACAGAGGATCGACTAATTAAAAAATTGTATAGTTATTTACTCAGCGTTAAATTAGAAGAAGAGCAAGTAAAAGAAACAATGATAGCATGGGCAAAAAACTTTGGATATACGATAGACTTAGATAAATGGTAGCAATTATGGGAAAGAAACTATAAATTAACAATGGCAACAGCATGTAAGGAGAATTTGTATAAAATGTTTTATAGATGGCATATGTCACCAGAAAGATTGGCAAAAATGTTTAAAGATAAATCAATTAAATGTTGGAAATGCCACCAGACACCGGGATCGTATTATCATATGTGGTGGACATGTGCAGAGAAAGTATTGGGCACAAATTCGAATGTGGTTAGAAAAGATGACACAGCAACATATTGATTTGAAGCCAGAGCTGTTTTTGTTGGGTATTTTGTCAGAGAAATATAGTAAAGAAAATGTATATTTAATTATTCATGTAATAACTGCAGCTAGAATTGTATTTGCGCAAAATTGGAAAGCGGGAAAAATCCCTACAAAGGGAGAGATAATTAAGAAAATATTAGAATGTGCAGAAATGAATAGATTAACAATGGCAATTGGAGGAAAGAAAGAGTCGGAGTATTATAATATTTGGGAGTGTTTTTATCATTAGATAGAGAATGAATAGAGATAAAAAGAGATATGAAATTAAATTAAGCAAAAAGGAAAATGTTTTGATAGAAGATAAGTTAAATTGAAATGTAAAAGAAGAGTTGTATATATACTATGAAAATGGTGGTAAATGTAAAAGATGTTGAGGGAGATATGAAATTAAATAAAGCAAGAAGAAAAATGTTTTGATAGAAGATGTTAAATTGAATTGTAAAAAATAGAAATATATAAATATTAAGAAAATGGTGATAAATGTAAAAATGTTGACACAAAAATTTTGTACCCAGATGACACACTGATGGATTGATGATGTAATGTTTGTCGGAAAAAAATAAATAAAAACTTTTGGGGGAAAACAAAACAAAACAAAACAAAACCAGACATGAGCCTTCCTTCCAAACAAACTTGGAGTTTTGGGTCCTGTCCAATTCACTTCTTGTCATCTGGTCACTAGACGCAGCAACGGTGAGACGGGCAACTTAATAAATAAAATATCCTCCTGAAATTAGTGTTCATTGCAAATGGTAAACCATTCCTTCCCTCTCCTTCCCTCCCTACTACACAGCCCATAATCTTCTCTGTCTCCCCCTTCTTGCACAGGGATACAGCACCCCCCCTTCCCCCCCTCCCATCCGAGCAATTAGCGGCTAACCCTATAAATCCTCACACCAACCAGGCAAGTAAACGGTCTCTTCATTGCCCACGATTAGCTGGTGAAACACTGAAAAGAAAAAAAGAAAAATTTGTGTGAAAAACAGTCATACGTCACCTTTTTCAATGCCCTTGTAGCTTCCAAGGGTCACTGAGTGAAAAGTTGTAAGTTTGACGACTACCGATGTTTTTCTGCACTGACCAATCACCTCCCACGACTTAAGATTGTCGGTGCCTCCAGAACTGTCAGGTGTAGCCAGGCCAACTTCAATGGGAGTTTCTTCTGGACCACTGAAGATCAGGAGATAGCAAGCAACAGAAGACGGCAAGAGAAGAGTCATCAGTGCAGGTTCAACGTATTTTCTCGTCCACGCTTTCCTTCACCCACCACGCCACGTTACGTGGGACACTGCACTGCAGAACTCACAAGGGGTGAAGTCTTGCAGCTTTGCAGCTTCCCGTGGATCAGTGGTGAAATCCAATTTTTTTTACTACCGGTTCTGTGGGCGTGGCTTGGTGGGCGTGGCTTGGTGGGCGTGGCTTGGTGGGCGTGGCTTGGTGGGCGTGGCAGGGGAAGGATACTGCAAAATCCCCATTCCCTCCCCACTCTGGGGCCAGCCAGAGGTGGTATTTGCCGGTTCTCCGAACTACTCAAAATTTCCGCTACCGGTTCTCCAGAATCTGTCAGAACCTGCTGGATTTCACCCCTGCCGTGGATTATCAATTTATCGACCTATCAGCTTTGTCTTCTTGCATTTTCTTTAAAGCCGATTTCCTTTAAGACTTTTATAGAGTAAGAGACCCACTTTCTCAAATCGTAATAATTATTTCCTCTGCCGTTAAGTCTTCCCTTAAAGACTAACCAATTTATTGTGGCAGAAAGATTCACGGGTGAAAATGGGTTTTATCATAAGAGGAGTGGGAGCAAAAGTATTTTTAGCTTCCTGGTGGAGCACTCTGGTTTCCGCTGCAATAGATTAAAAAAAAAAAAGACATTGCCACAAAACTTAGAAAGATGGTGCATGATCCACTTAAAAATATTGTTTGGGTTTTCCTACGTGCATTTCCTTAATTTCATTTTTTTTGCTAAGGGTTCTTGTCAACAACTGCAGGAAGCCAGCCAAGCAAAACTCTTGAAAGAGTATGGAAACGCTGCACAGTGATTTAGAAGTCACCTCTTGAAGAATTAAAAATAATAGTGATGAAAGAGAAAAGGAAATTATTTGTACAGTACTTGGGAAATTAAGCATTCCTGGCTGAGCTATTTCTTCTTGCCAACCAAACACAAAACCTGATGGTCTTCTGAGTAACCTGCGCAAAACACACCGGAATAACTAAATTATGGCATTTCTCAGACCTGCCCTTTTTGGTTTAAGTAGGACCTCCCTGATGATCCAACGTTGCCTGGTCCTCAGCCTTGATGGAGACTTAGGCTGAATTTCACCTCCTCCTCCTCCTCGTTCTTCCCCTAGAACAGTCTATAAAAGCTGGTGGAGAAGTCAAGAAGAAGAAGAAGCTGCCCATTAGGACGTCAGACAAGGAGAACAAGGACTACCTTCTATCTCCCGAGCTAACCATGCTGGTTTGACCACAAAATAAATCTTGGGTTCTTCAGATCTGGAGCTCTGGTTTGGTGGAAACCATGATGAACAAGCAGAGGGTAGTTCACGTGTCCACCAAGCAGCCGAGCTACGCGGTTTGTGTCCTGGGGGCAGAGATCTCCTTAGACATCAAGAGGTAAGTCCCGCGATTCTTCAAGAGAGTTGTGTTTGAGTGCAGAAGAAGATCTCGAGGGCCCTGGTTTTCCAATCTCACCTTGAGTGATACCTTTGCAAGTTCCTCTTTCTCCTTCCACTTCCACACACCTCTTGTGGCTGGCCACCTAAGGATGCTCAGGAGGACAGAGATAATATACAGGGGGAGAAAGATGCAGGACAGATTGTATAAATGCTATTTAAAGTTTTTTTTTTAAAAAAAATTAGCGTCGAATAGTCTTCCCAATGTAGCTTAGAACTCACGACTGAGAACAATGCATTGCCAGAAATGACGGAATGCAAACCCTCTCAAGTCAGGAAATAAAGAAATCATTGTCTCTTTGTTAGCCTCCTGAATTTCCCCAGGAGCTACTAATAATGAAAAATAAGGCTAATCCAAATGCATTATAGTTTTTCCTTTAAAAAAAAAAAAGCTATCTAAAGAAAAAAAGAGAGAGAGAGAGAGAATGGAAAGAAAACACAGGCTATCTCAGCTTTAGTTCTGCAGAATTTGATTATCGCTTGTTTTTTTGGTCTCCTGAGCTTGCAGAAGGCAAATTGGCTTCTATCTCAAGTTTCCTTCGAGCTCAGCCTAGCTCCCAGGGAGCTGGTGAATATTATCTATTTTGTTTTCTTGATGACCACATAGCTCCCAGGGACCTGTGAGATCCCACAGAGTTGGGCTCCTCCAGGTCCCGTCAGCTAAGCAGTGCCGGCTGGCAGGCCCGCGGGGGAGGGCCTTCTCTGTGGTTGCCCCGGCTCTCTGGAACCAGTTACCTCATGAGATCCGGACCACCCCCACCCTGCTGGCCTTCCGGAAAGCGGTGAAGACCTGGCTGTTCCGGCAGGCTTGGGGCCGCTGATCTATAAATAAATAAATAAATAAATAAATAAATAAATAAATAAATGGACCAAAATGCCTTTCTCTTCCCTGACCTTCATAAAGGCAAAGAAGAAACGGATAACACTGCATTTTTCAAAACGCATCTTTTTCTAGGATCTTAATTTTGAATCCCAATGACAAGATTTGGGCTTCAGATCAAATCGTATTACGATAACAGAGAGAGAGAGAGAGACTGAAAGAGAGAGGCTTACAATGAAGAAGCTGACAAAATACAACTCAGCAAATCGGAGGAAAAATAAAACTTTTCCTTGAATCTTCAAGGATGGGTATCAGACTCACAAAACGTATTAGGTGTGCAAAAACCTGAAATGCAGATGTGAGTGATACACACCCCTGGGAGCAAGGTGCTATTTCTGTCCCCTGTCACGCCCAGATGCCATTTTTTTTTTGCAGAAAAAAATGTGCAGAGAACCAAATTGTGCAAAGGGGAAAAAAGTTGATAGGAATTATGTTTTACAACTCCGAGGAATTTCACATGCACTGCTGAAAACACGTTCCTAAAAAAAATGAAAGATTTCTGGATGTTTTCTTCTCTTGCTTTCAGCTTGCACTTTTCAGTGGGAGAGGGACAAGAAACCCTGGTGTGCCACATGCACAATTTTGGTGTAAAAATAGAATAGAATAGAATAGAATAGAATAGAATAGAATAGAATAGAATAGAATAGAATAGAATAGAATAGAATAACAGAGTTGGAAGGGACCTTGGAGGTCTTCTAGTCCAACCCCCTGCTTAGGCAGGAAACCCTGCACCACTTCAGACAAATGGTTATCCAACATCTTCTTAAAAACTTCCAGTGTTGGAGGGAGCATTCAAAAATTCTGGAGTATAGTTGTTCCTCTGATTAATTGTTCCAACTGTCAGGAAATTTCTCCTTAGTTCTAGGTTGCTTCTCTCCTTGATTAGTTTTCATCCATTGCTTCTTGTCCTGCCCTCAGGTGCTTTGGAGAATAGCTTGACTCCCTCTTCTTTGGGGCAGCCCCTGACATACTGGAATACTGCTATCCTGTCTCCCCTGGTCCTTCTTTTCATTAAACTAGACATACCCAGTTCCTGCAACCGTTCTTTATATGTTTTAGCCTGTAGTCCCCTAATCATCTTTGTTGCTCTTCTCTGCACTCTTTCTAGAGTCTCCACATCTTTTTTACATCGTGGCGACAAAAACATTCAAAATCCCTTTGAATGCGACGCACATTTCTGAGTCAACAAAAGTCAATCTGCTCCAAGTGAGGATTGTCTGAAAAATTGGCTTTTCTTGCTGATGACGTTTCCCACTGTTTATTTCAGCATGGCGGTGCATTTTATATTTTGAATGTTAGAAAAGATAAAATGCCGCCATGGCTCAAGTGAGGAGGCATTGTTTAAAATGTGGGCGTAATTACATTTTTGGGGGCCCAGTGCATTTCCTTCTAAGAGTACGCAATTGTTGTTCAACCGCACAGGTAGGACTGAAAAAACATGTCCATGCATTATTTTGAAAAAGGATAAAAAAAACAACAACCCACTGAGTAATACCAGGTCACCTTTGTGAGTAATTTGGAATGTGTGCAGGCTGCAGAGAGGAAAATCACAGGATTCAGCAGTAAAAAATCCTGGAATGTAGAATGATTTTCAGCAAAAGGGATGCTTTGATGTCATAATTTTTGTACTCAACCATTTCTAGGTCGCAGGAATCCCATCAAAACAAACCCGTCGTTCAAACTGTCCACCTTTAAGGCTACCCAAGATTCTTGGTTAGTTTCGTGGTTGCACTCAAAACTTCTTTTTTTCCTGTCAAACACCAAGAGTGCGCAGGAATTCCTTTTATGATAAGGTCAGCTAAAACAGGCCACCCTTTCTGCTTTTATCGATTTCTTGCCATTTTTCTCCTTGGAGTACACGGAGTGTGTTGAGAGTAGGTTAAAAGTTTGCAGAGGTTTTTTTTGTTTTTTTTTAAATTTTGCATGGAGGGATTGACTTTTAAGGAGCCGACGAAGGAGGAGGAAAAATCGGAGCCTCTTTTCAAATCAATGGAAAGCAGCATTGGTATAAATTCTCGCAGCGGAGCTGTTGGTCTGTGGCTGTGCTACAACAGCTTGTAAATCCTGCGGAAGGCAGCTGGAAGAGGAGACGCTGATAGGACGACTTGTGGGAAGATTTATAGCCTTGGACTCTCCCCTTTGGAGTGTAATAGAATGTACTGACAGGGTAATATATCTCTTAACAAGTCGCTGCAAGACATTGAAGAGAGAGAACAAAAGAAAGAGAAGAGACCCAACCACAACACCACATATAAACCCGGTTTCATAAAACGTATCCTTTCACATCCTATACGCATTTCCCTCTCTCCTTTTCTTCCTTCTTCCCTACGTAATTTTCCCCCTTTTCTACCCTATAGTAATAGCACTTAGACTTATATACCGCTTCATGATGCTTTACAGCCCTGTCTAAGCGGTTTACAGAGTCAGCATCTTGCCCCCAACAATCTGGGTCCTCATTTTACCGACCTTGGAAGGATGGAAGGCTGAGTCAACTTTGAGCCGGTTAGGATCGAACTGCTGGCAGTCGGCAGAATTAACCTGCAATGCTGCATTCTAACCACTGTGCCCCCACGGCTCTTAATAGGAATAGCACTTAGACTTGTATAGGCTTGTTCACAGTGCTTTACAGCTCTCTCTAAGTGGTTGAAAGGCTCAGCCTCTTGGCCCCAACAATCTGGGTCCTCATTTTACCGACCTCAGAAGGATGGGAGACTGAGTCAACCTTGAGCCTGGTGAGACTCGAACTGCCAAACTGTGGCAGCCGGCAGTCAGCAGAGTAGGCTGCGAGCCTGCGACCACAAAGGAGCCCCAAATTTCTGTTGTTAAGTGAGACATTTGACTGCATGCACAGTGCTGGAAGTCGGCTTCTGCACATGCTCAGAAGGAATTTTTTTTAAAAAAAAATAAATTCATTTTACGACCTTTCTTGCCACAGTGGTTAAGTGAATCCCTGCAGTTGATAAGTAAGTTAGTAACCTGGTTGTTAAGTGAATCTGGCTTCCGCATTGGCTTTGCTTGTCAGAAGGTCGCAAAAGGGGATCGCGTGAGATCCGGTTCGGTGACGGCATCGTGACATCACCAGCAGGCCGCTACCGGTTTTGGAGAACCGGTCCGAACCGGGAGGAACCCACCCGTGGCGTGACCCCTGGACACTGCAACCGTCATAAATAGGAGTCGGTTGCCAAGCGTCTGAATTTTGACCACGTGACTGTGGGGATGTTGCAAAGGTCATAACTGTGAAAAATGGTCATAAGTCACATTTTTCAGTGCCGTTGTAACTTTGAATGGTCACTAACTGAACTGTTGTAAGTCAAGGACTACCTATACTATTCCCATCTCACTCATTTCTCCTTTTTTTTTTCTTCTTTGCACATGCTCCAAACCCAACCCTGGAGTAGCCGTAGCCTTCGGGCTTAAATTCACCCAAAAATCAGGGATAGCAATAGCACTTAGACTTATATACCGCTTCATAGTGCTTTTACAGCCCTCTCTAAGCGGTTTACAAAGTTAGCATATTGCCCCCAACAATCTGGGTCCTCATTTTACCCACCTCGGAAGGACGGAAGGCTGAGTCAACCTTGAGCTGGTGAGATTTGAACCGCCGAACTGCAGCTAGCAGTCAGCTGAAGTAGCCTGCAGTGCTGCACTCTAACCACTGCGCCACCTCGGCTCTCGAAGATAAAGGGGGATTTTGCAGTAACCTTCCCCTGGAGGGGGGAGGGAATGGAGGTAATATAAGACGGAACCTGAATGCATGTTCACCAGAGCCATCTTGATATTTTTATCCCATCCTAAGTTGCAACCTCCTCAACATGTCGGTTTCCTTTTTAAATTTAATTTTATTAGTTTATATCCCATTTTTTATTATTTTTATAAATAACTCAAGGCATGGAACTTATCTAATACTCTTTCCTTCTCCTATTTTCCCCCATAACAACAACCCTGTGAGGTGGCTTGGGCTGAGAAAGAGAGACTGACCCAAAGTCACCCAGCCAACGTTCATACCTAAGGTGGGACTAGATCTCCCAGTCTCCTGGTGATCGGCCCAAAGTCACCCAGTCAGCTTTCATACCTAAGGCAGAACTAGAACTCACCGTCTCCTGGCGATTGGCCCAAAGTCAGCCACCCAGTTTCATCGCTAAGGCAGAACTAGAACTCACAGTGTCCCGCTTTCTAGCCGGGCGCCTTAACCACTAGACCAAACTAGGGAGTGGGTGAGATGCACCTTTGAGGCCCACCCCACCCATTCCCTGCATCTGAGAAGCGACCCCCGGCCTGGGGGGTGGGGGTGGGGGGAAGACTTGCAACTAGTAAAAGTTGCCAGGATCCCTTGTGGGGAAGTTGGCTTGTTTCTGAACTGAGGGCAAAATGGGGTTTGTGAACGTGGCGTGTGGCCAGGAGGTGGCATCTTGATGGCTTTGGGCTAGTAGAGTCTCAAAGAAGTGGTCACTATGCGGCGAAATTTCATTTTACTGTATGCCGATTAGTGGACATTCAAAGTGACAATAAAGTTATTCTCTATCTATCTATCTATCATCTATCTATCTATCTATCTATCTATCTATCTATCTATCATAGCAATACCAATAGCAATAGCAATAGCAATAGCAATAGCACTTAGACTTATATACCGCTTTACAGTGCTTTACAGCCCTCTCTAAGCGGGTCAGCATATNATCTATCTATCTATCTATCTATCTATCTATCTATCTATCTATCTATCTATCTATCTATCTATCTATCTATCTATCTATCTATCTATCATAGCAATACCAATAGCAATAGCAATAGCAATAGCAATAGCACTTAGACTTATATACCGCTTTACAGTGCTTTACAGCCCTCTCTAAGCGGTTCACAGAGTCAGCATATTGCCCCCAACAATCTGGGTCCTCATTTTACCCACCTCGGAAGGATGGAAGGCTGAGTCAACCTTGAGCCGGTGAGATTTGAACCGCCGAACTGCAGCTAGCAGTCAGCTGAAGTAGCCTGCAGTACTGCACTTTAACCACTGCGCCACCTCGGCTCTCCTTCTGGGTTTCGCAAATCCTTCGGATTTCCTTCTGGGTTTCGCAAGTCTTCTTCCTGCCCTCAAATTCAGAAACTGAAAAGACCTTGAGTCAAACCCCAAAGTTGGCCATTGATGTTTGCAGTACAGATAAAGCCCCATCTCTAGATCATCCATACCGTTCTTGGAAAAAAAACAACCAAGTACTGTAGAGTAATTCCACCACATATCTGTGTTGTTTGGTTTGACCCTAGTTCCATGCCCAGGGGGGCCACGTCTTTTGAAGCCCGTGGCACAGGCGGGCTCCAGGTCTACGTGACCTATGACCCCAAACACCTTCCCAAGCCTGAAGGTTCGAAGAGGTGGCCTCTTGACGCAGACACCGAGGTCGTCGTGTCTGTGAAGGCTCTTAGCAGTGCGGTCAACGACAACAAGGTGAGCGGGACATCTTGATGCTCCACTGAGATGGTGGGGAATAGCACCCCAAGGGTCACTGGGCCAGGTGGGTGGAGAGAGTCTTCAGAAGAGAGGATCAGAAATCGCAGAGGGGCCCTGGGCAAGGTCCTACTCCTATATAAGCCCTTCTTGAGATGCAAAAGCTTGAGTTAGGAGCTCCTTTGAGTTCACTTCTCTGTCCCAGCCATCTATTTTCCCGTTGCATGACAGAATATGGACTCACACAGGTCATGTCTCAACAGGAGGGAAACTGACATATTAACCTGTCTGGCAGCTCAGCAGTGACTTGGCCATTCGTTCTCTTTGTAGGTCAGGGTGTCCTATTATGATCGAACAGGGCGCACACCGATTGCCGAAGCTTGGGTGTACATCACGTGTGTAGGTAAGCATCAGCTTAACCCGCAACCTGCATTTTCTCCTGTGTTCTTAAGGCCCAAGGAGCACGGGGGTGGCACACCTCTCAAAATTTCTCCATCCTGCAAGGGACATTGTGGATTCCGGCTTTATTTTGGGTTAGCCTTTGCACAGTTTCTCAGCAATTCTGTGCGAAGGGTTGGTAGGAAGCCATGGCGGACAAGGGTGGGAATTATAGTTTTGCTCACACCAGGTAACATGGAGGATAAGCTTGTTTTCAAGCTCTTTTAGAACATCAGGCTTGCTTCTCAAGTCCTGGACGTGAGAAGTGAAAGCACAAAGGCAGAAGAAAGATAATGTTTTAACTGTGTCCTTCTCTTAGCCCTCTCCCTGGACGCTGATACCAGCCGAACCGGAACCGTCCAGAGCTACACCACCAACAAGGTAAGGTTGGATTTAGACATAAGGATCTGTTTATGGACAAGTCTCCGTTGGTCATGTAGACTGAAGGACTCTTTTTCCAGAGCTATGAAACTGTTCTTTCAAAAAGTCATGTTGGGGAAGGGAGGTCAATAGAGACGTTCTGAAACATGGACAATCTCTTTGCATTAAAGCTGGAAGAGATGTTGGAAGTCACATTGGGTGCACTCAAGTCCTCCTTGATATGGTGAAATCCTTCACTTCTTTCTTTTTCTTCTCCCCCACAGACCAAATGGACCTGGGGCCCAGATGGAGAAGGTGCGGTATTGCTGGTGAACTGTGACCGAGATGGTCCAAGCTATGGAAACATGGATTACACCTATCCTTATGTGCGATCCCACGCAGGTAGGTGTTCAGGCATCCGTATAACAATGGAAGAATTGAATCACTGGACATCATTCTGGAGCCTTCTTCATGGTGGGACTCCACGCTTTGAGTCAACTTCCCCTGAAGGCCACTCTTGATGTCAACATTCTTTGTGTTTTGGGGCCAGCTGAAGATTTCACTTTTTGGATTCAGGACTTTGTGGCTAAACCCGCCCACCCTCACCCCAAATGCTCTCTATTATTGTATTTTGTTATTGCTGTTTGACATTTTAAAACAGAGGTCTTCAAACTTGGCAACTTTAAGACTTGTGGACTTCAACATAGCTGGCTGGAGAATTCTGGGAGTTGAAGTCCACAAGTTTTAAAGTTGCCAAATTTGGGGACCCCTGTTTTAAAAGGATCATCTTTGTGACCTTGTCTTGTTTAATCCAACAATATTTATGGAGTGTCATTCACTTGAGGCCCTTGGGAGAATGGGGGAATAATAAATGTTTGAAGAAGCAGCCACATCTGGGTAGGGCAGGTGGTTGGTAAGAGGTGAGCCAACCCCAAGAGAAAAGGAGGCTCAACGGCTGTCACTCTCCTCCTGGCTCTGCTGCCTGTGGGTGACAGAAGAGAGAGCTGGTTCTGCCAAGGAAGCTTGGATGAGTTCAGGGTGGAATCAATTCAATCTCTTCTAACGAGGAGAAGACCCAAAGCAAAGCAGCACCCAGGAAACTCACCGCTTAATGTAGGATCAAAGCTGTGCAGAGGTGAGAAATACATAGTGAAATCAGCAAGGTAGAAATAAATGGATTTATTTTGCACCTTTCTTGGGATAACAAGGAGGGTCCTGGGATGACCAAGTCAGGTTCTTGGGCATCCCATAATGCTAAGCCTCTGCAGAAAGATCAGCTTATTTTCCATCCTAAGACTTCCTCCAGAAGCAATCCAAGAGTGAGCTCTTCACAACTCAAGACTCCACTTGGTGGGACCCCAAGATGACGTTGCTGATGGCCTACAGTCTCCGCACCAAACCCTTGTCTCTTCTCTTCTCCAGATCTTCAAGACTTGTCCCTTGTGATGCTCAATATCAACAGCCCCGCCGGGATCTTCGACAACCACAAACTGATCCTTCACATCTCCATGTTTGATGCTGCAAAAGTGAGAGTTTTCCACGCGGCTGGTAAGTAGCTACGTAGGTCCTTGCTCCCTGGCTTGGTGGAGTCTTCCAGTGCCTAATATATCATCGTGTTGCCTTTCCCATGGGTCAGACCAACAAGGTGGACCCAGACGAAGAGATCAAAGCCAACAAGATCAGAACTGCTCTTGATCACTCTTGATCTTTAGTCGAAGTGACAGAACCTTGCAAGTCTGGATGGGCTTCTCCTATCTCATTTTGATCTAGGGAGGGATCTGTCTTGAAAGATTTTCTCTGATGAGTTTCTTGGAACAGGATTACACCACTCTTATGGGACCTTGCCTTGGTAGCTGCTTGTCCTCCTGTCCTTCAGAGTCATTCTCTCGGTCTTCTACACAATGGAACAGCTTGCAACATGCTTCCCAGGAACTGTGTAGAGCAGTGTTGGTGAACCTTTTTGGCACTGAGTGCCGAAACGGGGGTGTGTGCATGCGCGTGGGGGAGCGCTGGAAACCGGAAGAGCAGCTCCCTGGCGTGCATGCGCGGGAGCACCAGAAACCCAAAGAGCAGTTCCCCGGTGGGCATGCGCGAGCTGGGAAGCTGTGCTTCCGGTTTCCGGCGTGCGCGCCAATCACCTGGTCTTCCGGTTTCTGGTATGCATGCGTGTGCGAAGACCAGCTGGCTGGCATGCATGTGTGCGCCAGAAACTGGAAGCTCAGCTTCCCGGCACGCGCACGCACGCCAGGGAGCTGCTCTTCCGGTTTCTGGCGCTTCCCCGCACGCGAAGGCCAGCTGGCCGGTATGCATGTGCGCACCGGAACCCGGAAGAGCAACGGGTGACGGCTGGCGTGCCCGGAGAGATGGCTCTGCGTGCCACTTCCGGCACATGTGCCATAGGTTCGCCATCACGGGTGTAGAGGCTTTGTAGCATCTGGTTGGAGAAGCCTATCTCTATATAAAGTGGACGATTTGATTAAATGTCCATGCAGCTTGTAGGATCTTTCAAGCATTGCTTTTTCTCTGTAGCCTCAGTCTTCCAGATACTCTCCTTTCTAGAAATCAACCGGGCCAAAACGGGCTTTGTTTTCAGGCTCAAAGAAAGTCTGCCAGATGCCACCATCTGCATTTGCAGTAGATCCAGAAACCATCTCTATTCTGAGAGTTTTTCTCTATTGCAAATTGGATGAGAGACATTGGTTCCATGGCTTATTATTATTGATTCCTGTTGACTTCCTTTCCATTGGATGGAAACCTCTCTGGATACGTTCCCTCAACAGAAAACACTTCGGTCTCCCACTACGAGAACATATTGGGGTCAGACAAGCTGTCCTACACAGTGCAACCTACAGATGGAAGAGGACAACATACGTTTTATGTGGAGGGCCTCGCATTCCCAGACGGAGACTTCAACGGCCTTGTGTCCTTGAACGCCACCTTGTTGGAGCAGACTAGCTTGGTAACATATTCATTCTTTATTGTAATCCATGATCCATATATATATATTTTTGGTCTTTCATTTCATTCTCTGTGTTTTGGGCGCGAGATGGGTTCTCCCTAGCCTTTATCCCTCTGCTGCTTTTCTGTCTTCATTGTAAAATACGGCATCCGGTATTTGTCACAACTGTATCAGTTTGACAGCTGTCACTCTGGGGGAGCTAATAAACCTTGGAAAGAACAATAAGTCAAAACAGGAAATAGTTCCTTCGAAGCCGCAGGCAATGCAGGGGAGATCCAGAGCTGTTTAGTGGGGCAAACATAAAACCCAGATGTCTTCTTTGGATATAACCCTTGATATGTCCAGTTCAAAAAGGCTGAGACACAGGTTGGTGAGATATTTCCAGCCTGTTTTTCATGCCAATGTTAATTGATTTGTTAAGGTTTTGGTTTGTAGCAGTCAATCACAGATATATGGGTTTGAAAGACTTGAACAATGGGCCCTATTTAACAAGATGAAATTTAATGTGGAGAAAAGCAAAGTTTTACAGCTAGGCAGAAAAAAAACCAAAGGTACAGGTACAGATTAGGCAAAACTTGGGTCAAAAACAGTAACTGTGTGAAGGACCTTGGAGTCCTAGTGGACAATCACTTAAACATGAGCCAGCAGTGTTTGGCAGCAGCCAATAAAGCTAATACAACCCTTGGATGTAAAAACAGAGGCACAGAATCAAAATCACGTGAAGTATTAGTACCGTTTTACAAATCCTTAGCAAGGCCACACCTGGAATACTGCATCCAGTTTTGGCCACCACATTACAAAAAAGATATTGAGACTTTGGAAAAAGTGCAAAGAAGAGCAACTAAGATGATTAAAGGCCTGGAGACTAAAACATATGATATGAAGAACGGCTGCAGGAATTGGGTATGGCCAGTCTACAAAATAGAAGGACTAGGGGTGACATGATATCAATATTCCAGTATCTGAGGGGCTGCCACAAAGAAGAGGGAGTCAAGCTATTCTCCAAAGCACCTGAAGGCAAGACGAGAAACAACGGATGGAAACTAATCAAGGAGAGAAGCAACCTGGAATTGAGAAACTGCCTAATAGTGAGGACAATTAACCAGTGGAACAGCTTGCCACCGGAAATCGTGGGCGCTCCATCACTGGAGGTTTTTAAGAAGAGATTGGACAACTATTTATCTGAAAGAGGATAGGGTCTCCTGTTTGAGCAGGGGGTTGGACTAGAAGACCTCCAAGGTCCCATCCAGCTCTATTCTGATTGATTCTGATTTGTTGATTGACTGCTTTATCTAAAAGTTAACTGTGGGCTAACTGGATGAAAACCCACAATTCTTTGTCCTGCAGACCACTTTTCGGGAGAAGATCCAAGTTAGAGTTGGAAGGCGCTGGTCCTATTGTCATCCATTTTCTTCCCTCTCTTTCCAGACCTCACCAGCCACTCCAGTTTTCACGGATACTGTGGTTTTCCACGTGGCTCCTTGGCTCATGACCCCCAACACCCAGAGACCCCTGGAGATCTTCGTCTGCAGGTAGCCATGAAACACCAGCAGGATTCCCTTCCTCGGGGTAACAAGACTCATTAACCAAATAACCCTAAATTTAGAGTTTTGGAAACGCATCTCCAACAAGAGTTAATTCCTCAGGACAGGATAGAAATTTAACTGGGCAGTTATGAAGGAGGCCACTGGTGGGTTCTAAACAGTGGTGAAATCAATTTTTTTTTACTATCGGTTCTGTGGGCGTGGCTTGGTGGGCGTGGTGTGGCTTGGTGGGCGTGGCTTGGTGGGCGTTCAGCTGACTGCTAGCTGCGGTTCAAATCTCACCGGCTCAAGGTTGACTCAACCTTCCATCCTTCCGAGGTGGGTAAAATGAGGACCCAGATTGTTGGGGGCAATATGCTGACTCTGCAAACCGCTTAGAGAGGGCTGTAAAGCACTATGAAGCGGTATATAAGTCTAAGTGCTATTGCTATTGCATGGCAGGGGAAGGATACTGCAAAATCTCCCTTCCCACCCCACTCTGGGGACAGCCAAAGGTGGTATTTGCCGGTTCTCCGAACTACTCAAAATTTCCGCTACCGGTTCTCCAGAACCTGTCAGAACCTGCTAGATTTCACCCCTGGTTCTAAAACCCTTTACTACCAGTTCGCACGCGAGACGCTTCTGTCCCGGGCAGGTGGGCAGAGCCTCCCGCCGCCGCTGCTACCGGTTCTAAGAACCGGGCCGAACCGGGAGCAAACCACCGCTGAAGGAGGCCTCTTAAATTAAAGGAACATTCCTTGATGATCTAACTTTCTCAGTTGCAATTCCTGTTGCCATCTTCTTTGTCGTTCAGCATCGAGAAGGGTATAAACTCCAATGGAAAATTCCTGGAGGCGATAAAACTTCTAGCAAGGAAAGCCAACTGCAAATTAACCATTTGCCCAGAAATTGAAAACCGGGGAGACCGCTGGATTCAGGTACACAACTTTGGGACCCAAACTTAGAATAACTTTATTGTCACTTTGAAGGTAGACTAATCGACATACATTAAAATGAAATTTCTTTGCATACAGCTCTCAAAGGGTCACTGCCTCCAAGATACACTACATAAACATGACAAAATAAATAAATAAATACGAAATTATGCACATACCCGCATATGACACAGAGAAACAACACAATCTAGTTCAGATGTATACATGTACATGGCGAGAAAAACGAATCTTGTGAGTTTAGCAGATGGATGACCTAGGGAATAAAGCCGTTACAGAATCAGGTAGTCTTGCTAGAAATACTTCGAAGCCTCCTGTCAGATGGGAGCAACAGGAACAGACCGTAAAGTGGGTGTGTGAGGTCTCTAACGATGCTTTGAGCTCTAAGCACATCGCGCTTGTAAGCAATATCCTGAATAACAGGAAACGAGCTTCCTATAATCTTCTCCGCTGTCCTCACCACTCTCTGTAGGGACTTTCTATCTGAGGCTCTGCTGCCACCAAACCAAACAGGGATGCAGTTTGCTAAAACGCTCTCAATCGTGCCTCTGTAAAAAGTGGCCAAGACAGAATGAGAAAGATGTGATCTCCTCATCCAACGGAGGAAATGCAGACTGAATTCCCCTTGACCAAACCTCTTCAGCAATTAATCAGTGAAAATTAATTAAACAATCAGTAGAATGGCTTGGCTCCAGAAAGGCTCTTAAAGAAGAGACTGGAAAGGCATTTGTCCGGAATGGTATAGGGCAGTGGTGGGATTCAAATTTTTTTTACTACCGGTTCTGTGGGTGTGGCGTGGCTTGGTGGGATGGCTTGGTGAGCGTGGCAGGGGAAGGATACTGCAAAATCTTCATTCCCTCCCCACTCCAGGGGAAGGATATTGCAAAATCCCCATTTCCTCCCGATCAGCTGGGACTCGGGAGGCAGAGAATAGATGGGGGCGGGACCAGCCAGAGGTGGTATTTACCGGTTCTCTGAATTACTCAAAATTTCCGCTACCGGTTCTCCAGAACTGGTCAGAACCTGCTGAAACCCACCTCTGGTATAGGGTCTCCTGCTTGGTCAGGGAGCTGGACTAGAAGACCTCCAAGGTCCAATTCCCTTCCAACTCTGTTATTCTGTCATTCTTTCCCCAACAGGACGAGATGGAATTTGGTTATGTAGAGGCTCCTCATCAATCCTTCCCCGTGGTCTTCGATTCTCCCAGGAATCGGGGTCTGAAGGAATTCCCTTTCAAGAAGATTTTGGTAAGTGAACTTCTCCCATCCTTTCTTGGCCAAGAGAGATCAGATTCTCCCCTCCTTAGAAACAATAGAGAAGAAATATTTTATTATTATTTTATTATTATTTTATTATTATTTTATTTTATTTTATTTTATTTTATTTTATTTTATTTTATTTTATTATTTTATTTTATTTTATTA
>QLTV01001487.1:9281-33269 GCA_003457575.1 Thermophis baileyi | reverse complement strand
TGAAAAAAGTGACTTATGACTGTTGCCGCATCCCCGTGGTCATGTGACCAAAATTCAGACACTTGGCGACTGCTTGCGGGGTTGCGGGGGGGTCGTGCCATTAGAAAGGTTGAGAACCACTGCCCTAGTCCATCTTTTCTCTAGACTGGTTTCTGTAGTCTGCAATTTTTTTCCCTCTGGAAATCCATTCCTTCTCCCACACCATTCAAAGGGTGTGCATCCCAAATTGTACCTTTGGGACAACCATGACTTGGATGACTGAGAATCTCTACAGACGATCTGCTCCTTCATTCGCCTTCTCACCTAAAGCAGGGCTTCCCAACCTTGGCAACGTTAAGATTTCAAACTCCCAGAATTCCCCGGCCAAGCAAGGGGCTTTGGTACTTCTGTATTCGAACCCATTTGGCGACTGCAATGAGCCAAGAGGTCATTAACCCGCCTTTCTGCTTCTTTTCATGGATTTGCCGAGTGCGGTTGGTTGGGGAAAGCAAACATTTTGACATTCAGGAAATAAATCTCGGTTTCCTTGTAACCAAGGCATTTGGTGGCCCAAGGGCGTGAAGGATGGAGAGCCAGAGGAAGACCCATGACCATTTATGGTCTAGCATTTTGTTGTTTGGTTGCTAAGTTGTGTCTGACTCTTCACAACTCCATGGACCACAGCATGCCAGGCACCCCAATGTCCTCCACTGTCTCCCGGAATTTGCCCAAAATCACGTTCATTGCGTCAATAACTCTATCTAACCATCTCATCCTCTGCCGTCCTCTTCTCTTTGTGAAGTCCATTGTTCCAAACATTAGGGTCTTCTCCAATGAGTTGTCTCTTCTCATTTGGTGGCCAAGGTAGGGAAGCCCTGACCTAAATCTTCTATTTACCCCACCAATAATGTAGAGCGAGAGGCGACATAAACCTGGAATCTTTCTGTAAGCTTTGCCTCAAAATAGGCATGTCCCAAGAGGTCCTTCTTGACATGTAAGAAATCAGAATTGTTCTGGAGCTTCTGCATTTCACGCTTCTCTCTTTATCCAACGCTTAGATCCGGCAACAGGAAAATGACAAAAATTGTCCGAGATTTTCTTTACGCTCAGAAAGTTCAAGCTCCTGTAGAGCTTTATTCGGACTGGCTGACAGTGGGTCACGTGGATGAATTCTTGAGCTTCGTTCCGGCTCCAGGCAAGAAGGTAGGGATTGACGGGGGAATGGGGCAGGGGGTTGGACTAGAAGACCTCCAAGGTCCCTTCCAGACTTATTATTCTATGTTCTATAATTCCCTTTCCCAATTAAGCTTGCATTCACCTACATAGCCGTATATGAGCCATGGTGGTTAGAATGCAGTATTGCAGGCTAATTCTGCTGACTGCCAGAGGTTCGATCCTGACTGGCTCAAATGAGGAGCCAGATTGTTGGGGGCAATAGGCTGACTCTGTAAACCACTTAGAGAGGGCTGTAAAGCCACTGTGAAGCGGTATATAAGTGTTATTGCTAAGCTTGCATTCACTACAATAAATTATGAACGTTTGGCCAGTTTACCTGGCTGCAAAGATGTCACCTGTCACTCTCTAGGCCAGGCCTGTCAAACTGGCGGCCCATGAGACAAATGCGTCACACACAGGCCACGCCCACCCCGGCTCCGCAAAGGCAAAAAATGTCGCAATACGTTACGATATGTCACGTGACGCGATCGAGTTTGACACCCGTGCTCTAGGCCATCTGCATAACCCTGTGTGAATGTTTCCTTTATAATTTCTTACTTCTCCCAAAAATAAAATGAAATAAAAAATAAAAAAATAAAATAAATAAAATAAATAATAAAATAAAATAAAATAAAATAATAAAATAAAATAAAATAAAATAAAATAATAAAATAAATAAAATAAAATAAAATAAAATAAAATAAAATAATAAAATAAAATAAAATAAAATAAAATAAATAAAATAAAATAAAATAAAATAAAATAAAATAAAATAAAATAAAATAAAATAGGACTGTCTACAGGTAATCCTCGACTTATATCAGTTCCTTTAGTGACTGTTCAAAGTTACAAAGGCACTGAAAAAAGCAACTTAGGACCATTTTCACACAACCGTTGCAGCATCGCCACCGTTACGTGATCAAAATTCGGACGCTTGGCAACTGATTCATACTTACTGTGTTTCCCTGAAAATAAGACCCTGTCTTTTTGGAACCGTGAAATAAGCGCTTGGCCTTATTGCCATGCACTCAAAAGCCCGATTGGGCTTATTATCAGGGGATGTCTTATTTTGGGGGGAAACGGGGTATGACGGTTGTGGTCTCCCGGGGACATGCGATCCCCTTTTGCGACCTTCTGGCCAGCAAAGTCAATGGGGAAGTCAGATTCACTTAACAACCGTATTTCTAACTGGTGATTCACTTAATAACTGTGACAAGAAAGGGAATAATAGAATAGAATAGAATAGAATAGAATAGAATAGAATAGAATAGAATAGAATAGAATAGAAAGAAGAAGAAGAAGAAGAAGAAGAAGAAGAAGAAGAAGAAGAAGAAGAAGAAGAAGAAGAAGAAGAAGAAGAAGAATAGAGCTGGAAGGGACCTTGTAGGTCTTCTAGTCCAGCCCCCTGCTCAAGCAGGAGGCCCTATACAGCCTATGTCAGACAAGTGGCTGTCCAATCTCTTCTTAAAAACCTCCAGTGATGGAGCACCCACAACTTCTGTTGGCAAGCTGTTCCACTGGTTAATTGGCCTCACTGTTAGGAAGTTTTTCCTTAATTGCGGGTTCCTTCTCTCTTTGATTAGTTTCCATTAGTTGTTTCTTGTGTTCTGCCCTCTGGTGCTTTGGAAAATAAGTTGACTCCCTTTTCTTTGCGGCAGCCCCTCAAATACTGGAAGATTGCTTTCCTGTCACCACTAGTCCTTCTTTTCTCTAGACTGGCCAAACCCAAATCCTGCAGCCGTTCTTCATATGGTTTAGTCTCCAGGCCTTTGATCTTCTTAGTTGCTCTTCTCTGAACTTTTTTCAAAGTCTCAACATCTGTTTTGTAGTATGGTGACCAAAATTGGTTGCAGTATTCCAGGTGTGGCCTGTCTCGCTTAACAACAGGACTCTTGGTCTCCATTCTGGTCGTAAGATGAGGACTACCTGTATTGGCATTCTAATTAACTAACCAGCATGTTAGTTCAACTGTTTGTGTGCTGACATCGCAGGAAGCAAACCATGGCAAACATCCCACATCCGGTTATACTGTGTGAATAAAATTTAACTCAGATTCTTACCCTCCTGGGGGGTGGGGTCTCCACGCAGGGTTTCCGGCTGCTTCTGGCCAGTCCCCTCGCTTGCTTGAAGCTGTTTGAAGAGAAGCAAAAAGAAGGTTATGGGAAGGCTGCCCTGTTTGAAGGTGAGCTCTAACGTTATTCTTCCCAGCTGATTCCATGGGAGACCACCCATTCTAATGTATAAATCTTTATTTTTTCCAGGTCTGAGGAGAGTGGGGAAAATTACCCTCGATGAGATCCTGACGGACAGAAATTTGCGCCAAGACAGCAAATATGTTCAGGTAAAACAGTAACAAAGTGTGGCATCTTTTACACTAGGTACGGAATTCAGGTGCGTTTTTCTCCTTCACAAAGACTTCTGAAATACACCACATTAAAAAAAACAAATAGCTGGTTCCCAGCAAAAGGCAGAAGTTTTCCATTGCATGATTAATTCCCCACCATTAAGCAACCCATTGACCAATGATTTTAGAGGTGTAAAAATGAACCCAGAATCTTGGGATGCTCCTTTGTGTATGACTTTTCTAAGAAGCTGGTTTTCAACATCCAACTTCTAAGATTTTGTCTAGATCACTCTTAGTAATTTCCTTCCTTCCTTGACTGGTGTCAGATCCTCTTTATGGATCTAAGTCTGTCAAAATTCGCTTAACAACCATCGCAATTAGCCACAGATATTTTGGGCTCAATTGTGGTCATAAGTCAAAAATTACCTGTAATAGATCATTACTTGGACACTAAACTCGGGACATTGATGAGACGGACGTCAAGCCAGAGGTATAAAATGCCTCAAGGACAGGTAATATGAATTGAACCTTTAACCCAGGAGTCTCCAAACTCTGCAACTTTTAAGACTTCAACACCCAGAATTCCTCTGCTGGCTGGGGAATAATTCTGGGAGTGGAAGTCCACAAGTCTTCAAGTTGCCAAGTTTGGAGACCCCTGTTTTAACCTGATGGGGACCCACTTGCATCATGCACCTTGTCCTTCTGCTCCTCTTCCCAGAGTTGCATTGACTGGAACTGGAGTATTTTAAAGCGGGAACTCGGACTGACCGAACGAGACATCATTGATATCTCCCAGCTCTTCACTCTCGAAGGCTCCACCGCGACAGCCTTGTTCCCAGACATGGTGAGAGACCCTCCTTCCCATTGGTCTTTCCAAAGCAAGCATCCCTTCTGAGCATCCGACGGGGCTGAGCCAACACCTGAGGCTGGGTTTAAATTTCAAGCTTCCCTGCAGAGAACAACGGAGATTTATAATCTACCACGTCTATGGAGATTCTCAGTCATGCAGGCCTTGGTTGTCCCAAAGGTGCTTTTTCAAGAGGCAACTGGACATTCTTGTTTTTCTTTGAAGATGTTTCGAGAAGCGAAATGTCTTCAAAGGAAAACAATAAAGTCCAGTTGCCTCTTGAAGAAGCACCTTTGGGATAATCTACCATGCTGTCCATCTGCAAAAGAGAGATACTTTTCCATCTGCAAAAGGGAGAAATTTCCTAATGTTCTTATCCTAGTTTTTTAAGATTGCCTTCAATGTCTTTATGTTGAAAGGGTTGAAAAGGCAGTTTTTCTTTAAAAAAAATTACACGGGGTGGAAAGTTAGCAATGAAGACAATGGCCAAGCAGCACTGGTAACTCTAAGCAACAGCTTCTAATCATGAGGAATGGCTAACTCCTGTGGACTCAAAAAGGGGAAGCTTGGACTTTTAAACCATTTAGCAGATAAAAAAGACATGGGGATGGGAATCATTTTACTCAAGTAAAGTGAAGTATTAATACTGTGTTATAATACTTTGGTAAGATCATACTTGGAATATTTACTTTACTTTACTTTATTGTCATTGCACATGGTACAACGAAATTAAATGCCGTCTTCAGTGTACATTATAACTAAAGAATTAAAAACACAAGCATACATCCTTTACATTCTGTATAATTGAAATTGAAAACCCGATATTGCACTATACCGTAGAATTCAATATGGTTATTGCCCTGGGATAGAAGCTGTTTTTCAGCCTATTTGTCCTTGTTTTTATTATCCTGTACCTTCTGTCAGATGGTAATAGTTAAAAAAAAAAGGGTGCCCAGGATGGGATGGATCTTTAAGAATGTTTTAATGTGAGTGCCCCAGGTCAGGTCCTCTTTTATGACAACACTCAGAAACTTAAAACTGGCCACTTGCTCCACTCGGTCTCCATTGCTAAGCAAGGGCTGGATGTCTGATCTATTCCTTCTATAGTCCACTCTAAGCTCCTTGGTCTTATTTGTGTTAAGGACCAAGTTATTTTCTCCACACCACGAAAGCAACCGATCCACCTCATCTCGATAGGCAGACTCACCCCCACCCCCGGAGATTAGTCCCACCACTGTTGTATCAGCTGCAAATTTAGTAATAGTATTACTAGTGTGAGTGGAAATGCAGTCATGCACATAAGGAGTATAGAGTAAGGGACTCAACACGCAACCCTGTGGTGTACCAGTGTTAAGAATAAAGGCTGAAGAGATATGATTACCTAATCTGACCCTCTGAGAGCGGCCAGACAGGAAATCCATAATCCAAAGGCAGATTTAATAAGAATTGCATCCAGTTTTGGTTGCCACAGCATTAAAGAAGGTGTTGAGACCCTAGAAAGAGTGCAGAGAAAAGCAACAAAGATAATTAGGGGACTGGAGAATAAAACATAGAAAGATATGGTTGCAGGAATTGGGTGCATCTAGTTTAATGAAAAGAAGGACTACCAGTGTTCCAATATTTGAGGGGTTGCCACAAAGAAGAAGGGGGGGGGCAACCTATTCTCCAAAACACCTGAAGGCAGGACAAGAAGCAACGGATGGAAACTAACCAAGGAGAGCACCAATCTAGAACTAAGGAGAATTTTTTGACAGTGGGAACAATTAATCAGTGGAATGACTTGCCTCCAGAAGTTGTGGATGCTCCAACACTGGAGGTTTTTAAGAAGAGATTGGACAACGATTTGTCTGACATGGTACAGGGTTTCCTGCCTGAGCAGGGGGTTGGATTAGAAGACCTCCAAGGTCCCTTCCAACTCTGTTATTCTGCTTGGAAGAAAGAGATGGATGAGAAGTCAACTCAATTCTTTGTCTTCTTCTCTGTAGGTAAATATGCTCGTCTTAGGGAAACACCTGGGCATTCCCAAGCCATATGGACCCATCCTCCACGGCCAATGTTGCTTGGAAGTGAAAGTCTGCTCCCTCCTGGAGCCATTGGGCCTCTCTTGCACGTTCATTGATGATTTTTTCTCCTACCACATTTTATCGGGAGAAATCCATTGTGGCACCAATGTCCAGCGGGAACCTTTTTCCTTTCACTGGTGGAATATTCGTCTATGAAAAAAAACTGCCCTGTTATCTCAGACTTCATTTTCTCAACACCTTTGTCTCTGAGGTTGGAGAGAAGCAGCAGCATGGAAAATGGTAGGAAGGAGAAGGAGAACCCTTCCCGGAGATAGTTTCTCAGCACCTTCCCAAAATTTGTTTCAATTTTGGGTCTCTGAAAACACAAGGCACCAACCATGAAGGAAATGCAAGACAGCACATTCGATAAAATTGTCTGGCTTTCTGGAAAAACGTCCAATATAAATATATTTACATTTTCAGTGAGAATTACTCAAAAGCGATCACCAAGAACTTCCGGATAAAACCACAAGGAGGAAATGCTGTCTCTCCTCTTTGTAAGGAGCAAGAAATATTCATCCATTGTATGAAGGTTGACCCAAATTGACTTCCCAAACTTTTTTTTGAAGGAAGAAAGAGGCACTTGTAAATCTTGCAAGCGTTTGTGGTTTCAAGTTGCTCACTCCGGGTTCTAAACAGATGCAAATCCAGCCCAAAGTCTGATTACTTGGCAGAATTTGCATGTGGGAATGAGATGCTTCCCGTCCGTCACTACGCATAGGTAGACATACTAAAAGAAAAGTCTGGGTTTTCTGGAATCCACTGAATAAGTTGCTGATGTGGTTTTGATGATTGATGTGGTTTACCAAAAAAAAAAAAAAAAAAAAAAAAAGGAGAGGGGAGAAGGACAGGAAACCCATATCATTTGAATTGAGATGGGATCGTTATCTCAGCCAGGAATGCAAAATTGTCAAAAATAAAAATGTGCATTATGAAATTGTCTCCGACTCAGTTGTGCAAGCCAATCTCTTTGCAACCTGATGCTTCTCAGAGACTTCCATCGGCACCACACAAGAGGAAGTGTTGATGTGCCTGATTAACTCTGTTTTTCCTTCTAAATGAGGGGCACGGGTGCTTTTCCAATGAAACCTCTTTAGCAACAGGCACATTACATTACAACTCAGTTTACATTATTTGAAATCCTTCACGACTCAATAAATCAGAAAAGTCTCTCATGAGGGTACAATAAGCAAGCAATATACAGTGGCAGAGTTTATATCGTACAGATAGTCCTTGACTTATCACCACGTGTTTAGCGACTGTTCTAAGTTACAACGGCACTGAAATAAATGACTTGTGACTGGTCCTCGCAGTGACGACCGTTGCAACGTGATTAAACTTGGCAACTGCCATGTATTTAGAATAGTTGCAGAGGTCAGGTTATTGCCGTTTGCGACCTTCCCAGGCAGCTTTCCAACAAGCAGTCCATGGGGCAAGCCAGATTCACTTAATGACTGCACGATTCACTTAATGACTGCAGTGATTCGTTTAACAACTATAGACAAAATACCGGTTGTAAAATTGGGTGCGACTTAGTTAACAGCAGCCTTGCTTAGCAACAGAAATTCTAGTCGCAATGGAGTGTGTAAGTTGTACCTGTATGTCAACCCTAATCACAGGTTGGCTTAGAAAGTCATGGGAAAAATCCAAAAACTAATGACAAATCCCCACGAAAAGGAGAACCTGCAGCCCTCTGTGCTTAAGCAGAGATGCCTTGGATTTAAGCCAGAGGTCTTCAAACTTGGCAACTTTAAGACTTGTGGACTTCAATTCCCAGAATTCTCCAGCCTGGCTGGAGAATTCTGGGAGTTCAAGGCCATGTCTTAAAGTTGCCAAGTTTGGGGACCCCTGATTTAAGCCCTTCAAATCTAGCCAGGGGGGCAGAGATGCAAGGCCCCCACCCCATGTTTTATGGGGTGAATGAAATTCTGCAAGGCCCTTTTGCTCCTAAGGGGTGGCTCATACCCAAAATGACACACTCAATGAACAGGAAAGGAGATTGTTTAATTAACAAAACACACCTTAATCAGGCAAGCGTGACCCATTAGTCCACGGGATGCCACCAACAAGGAACACACCGCATAGGACAAAGCAAGTAAAAAAAAGCAGGCATGATCAAGGTCGATAAAAATCACGCTTGGCTTTGATAAAGAAGATCTGGAGAAGGTTTTCTTCTCTCTTGCCAAACGTCAAAATTAGGGTCAACCCACCAACCTTATTGGACAAACAAAATAAGTATTTTTTCCGAACAATAAATCTGTGAAATTCATGATCGCAAGATGTTGTAATGGCTGTATCCCTTTGACAAGGGAATGCACAATTCCATCAAGTCTACTAGTCTTCAAGACTCAAGGTGGCCTCTTATCTCTACATCTCCACTGCAGGTCCTGGCATCTCCAGGGTGTCAGAAACCCAGGGCCATATAGGGAGAAACAGATAATGGATTATGGGGTTTATGAGCAGGGCTATTTACTCCTAAGTCACTTTGAGAACTGAATTGTACAGAAAATTGATAAACTTACAGATTCCTAGTCTTGTTCTTTTTTTTTAGAAGCCATTACAGGTCAGTTATCACACTCACAGGAAACGAGGCCAGCAGTATTAACACTCTCAGACAAAATAACGTTTAACAAAAAGAGAAAGATGGCTGAACCTGTAAAATGAAACAAACAAAATGTTAAAAAGTTATGGTACTTACGTAGCTATTTACCAAGCACATCTAAATTATATTAAAATAATCAAAATATCTTTACAATCCCCAAGGCATGTCACAACCTTTGAGCACCCCTAATGTTTGGAAATTGAAAGGTGAAAAATTCGACACGCCCTATAAACATTTCCCATCAGTCCAACCTCAACTGGGTTCGCTTATCCGCTTCTCTATTTCTTATGGAAGAATGAATAAATATAAATCTAACCTCCAGAAGAGGACCAATCAGAGAAAGGCACCCCAGGAAGCCATGGACATTGTCTGTCTTTCCCAAAGATGATCTGAAACAGAAGCTGGCAAATTTCATCATCACTCATTAAGGCTGTTGGAAAGGGGCCCTGGGTGTACATTCAACACCTTCCAGCATTAGTGTAATTGTCAAAAAAACCCTGTTTGTGTGTGTGTGTGTGCTTGTGTGTGTGTTACAGGTAGCCCTCAACCTACGACCACAATTGAGCCCAACATTTCTGCTGCCAAGTGAGACATTTGCTCTATTTTATGACTTTTCTTGGCAGAGTTGTTAAGTGAATCACTGCAGTTGTTAAGTTGGTCACACAGTTGTTCAGTGAATCTGGCTTCCTCATTGAGTTTGGCGGGTCAGAAGGTCGCAAAAGGGGATCACGTGACTCCGGGACACTGTGATCATCATAAATACGAGCCAGTTGCTAACAATCTGAATTTTGATTACTTGACCAAAAGCTGATTGATACTGCAATGGTCCTAAGTGTGAAAAATGGTCGTAAGTGTAACTTTCAACAGTCATTAAATGAACTGTTGTAAGTCAAGGACTAGCTGTACCTCACTATTCATGTATGCTATACAGTCCCTTGATTCTATAATTGTTCAAGGAAGGGAACATTTGGTGCCTCTGATAAAAGCAAATTAATGTGACAAACTCTAAAATGTATTTCTTTTAAGGCCTCTTTGTTTTCCGAAGCACAGTTTTGCCTGAACTGTTTCTAACATTATGACGATCTATGCAAGTAACATGTGTGGGCTATAAAAAGGAAACGTTTTAGTTAGCGTGTGCACGCCTGTTTTTCTCCCTGCCTGCTGTTAAGGTGGGAGACAAAAAGGGTCGTCCAGTTTTGCTTTCTGCAGAAAAATAAAACTGATTATCAGTAGCCTCGTGTTCAGAGTTTCATTGGATTTATCAGATTCTGAGCTGCATTCGGTGAAAAACCTTACAGAACAATAGGGCTTCCCTCCAGAAGTTGTGGGTGCTCCATCACTGGAGGTTTTAAAGAAGAGATTGGACAACGATTTGTCTGAAATGGTATAGGGTTTCCTGCCTGAGCAGGGGGTTGGACTAGAAGACCTCCAAGGTCCCTTCCAACTCTGTTATTCTGTTAGTTGGTTGCTGAAATTAAACTCATTGAATTGAACTCTGGAGACAGCCTCCTTCTTTGGTGTCTAAGCCAAATCCATTTCGCCAGATGGATGGACAAAAACATTCTTCATCAATTTAAGATGGCAACCTTCTTTGCTTCCCGTCTGCCCAAAATCTATTCTCGACTTCTAGCGTCTTCCAAAAGTGTTTGACTTCTAAACTGGGCTGTGTTTAAGAAACCAAGTTCATTATCCTTCATCTCAAATACAAACCTACCTCTGGGGACTGAACAGGGATATAAAGATACAGGATTTGGCAAGTCCTTATTTACAGACCTCCTCAAATCTCTTTATTGCAGAGGAGGGGGGCGGTTGTCTGTTTTCAAGCACATCTTCTGCGGATCTCAAGTTCTCCAGATAAATCACCGAACGGTCTGGATCTATTCTACGTTAGCGTCTTACTTCTTTCCAACTACAAAAGACAAGGATTAGATGCTTTAATGTTTTGGTTTTTTTGGGGGGGTGTCTTATTGGCTTTTACTGTCTTTATTGTTTAAAATGTTTTAAAGATTTTAATTCTAATCTACGTTTCTGAATTGTGAGCCTCCCAGAGTCGGGCAGCTATAGCAATAGCATTTAGACTGATATACCGCTTCACAGTGCTTTTTACAGCCCCCTCTAAGCGGTTTTTACCTCTTGCCTCTTGCCCCCAACAATCTGGGTCCTCATTTGACTGACCTCGGAAGGATGGAAGACCGAGTCAACTTTCAGCCTGGTGAGATTCAAACTGCCAAATTTCAGGCAGCCGGCAGTCAGCAGAAGTAGCCTGCAGGACTGCACTCTAACCACTGCGCCACCTCGGCTCTATAGAAATCAAATCTAAATAGATAGATAGATAGATAGATAGATAGATAGATAGACAGACAGACAGACAGACAGACAGACAGACAGACAGACAGACAGACAAACAAACAAACAATAAATCTGTTTCAGTCAAGAGTTGGGCTACTTCTAGGAAGTCTCCACGCCTTTCAGCTTCCTCCTCCTCCTCCTCCTCCTCCTCCTCCTCCTCCTCCTCCTCCTTCTTCCTGGGGTGGAAGCTGATAACTCTCTTTGGGTGAGAAGGTGGGCTGCCAGCTCCCAAATCAGCCACCCCAGCCCAGAAGGCGGGGTTAGTGTGTGCACCAGCCTATCAGATGGCAAGATGGAGAGAGGCTGAGTAGGTACCCACCCCATCCTTTCGCCTTTTAAATCTCTCCCTCCAGCTCAGGGATGTTTATTCCAGAGCCAGCAAACCCCTCCTGGAAGACGGGAGAAAAAAATACCCCAGCATGGCTGAGCAGAGATGCGTCCAGCTTTCAACGGAGAAGGTTACCAGCACTGTCCATATTCTGGGCACACCGAACTCTGCCTAGACATCCATGGGTAAGCATCTAGACATTCCCCTTACGCAACTTTTTTTTTTATTTACAGAAGAAAAGAAGAACTTAAAAGATGCTTTCAGTTTCGAGGAAGGCAGCTGAAATTTAGCAGTCAAACAAAAAAAAAATAGGGCGTGCATATGTCTTTTCATTTCACAACTATTTACTGCCGGGGGAGGTGGGGGGGGGAGTGGTTCACTAAACAGCCTGAAAGCATCTTTAGAAGTGAGTGAGGTATCTGAAAAAAGAAAAAAGATGCCCGGATTTCTGTATAACCCTCGGTGTTTGCAAGGAAGTCGTAGACCAGGTAATCTGCAAGGGTAATGGGCGATGCTCTCATTTGTTTTGCTATCTCAAGGAGTTCCCTGAACTGCTGACAGGCAGCAGGAAAAGTGCTTGGTTTCACAGAGAGAAGGGAAGGGCCCCTTAAAATTTCCATTCAGAATTGATGGCAACACAATCCATCTCGTTAGCAAGAATAGGATAGGATAGGAGCTGGAAGGCACCTTAGAGGTCTTCTAGTCCAACCCCCTGCTGAAGCAGGAGATCCTATACCGTTTGAGACAAGTGGCTCTCCAGTCTATTCTTTTCTTTACTTTGTCCTAAAATATCCTAGGTCATTCAGTTACTTATCTCAAACTTGGATAGGAATCATGGCAAAACTGATGAATATTTAAGTTCTTCCTCTTTCTATTTGGTGATTTTTTTTAAAGCTATCTGTGGTTACTGTAATTGTCAGGATTTATTAAAGTAACACCTGTCAGGCTTAGACTGGGCATCTTAAAGGGTTGTTGTGGTTGCCGCAGGGGTGAATATGTGTGTGCACGCATGCGCTGAATAAACACTGGCTCTGATCAGCCCATGACAGTGGGACCCACCTTGGAAATGTCAACCGCACAACAGAATCAGAGGAGGGTGTGAGAGAACCTGGGTGCAGGTAGATGGTGAAGGATGTGCCAATCTGTTTTTCACCACAGGTGTGAATGCAGCACAATCCTTGCCAAAGCCACGCACTTAAAAGCTCTTGCATTGTTGGGTGGGCTCAAAGACGCCATAACCACAAAACCCTTAGGAATGTGATGGTCTTAAGATGATTTGCAGGGAGCAACTGGCTCTAAAAGGCTCTTTTTTAAAACAAGTTTATAGTTCTTCATTCCACCTTTGTTTTTTGACCACGCATCGTGCAGATAAACCTGCTTTATTAAACCGAATAACTAAATTTAGATTAGAAGGGAAGTAAATGTGTGGAGAGAAGACAGACAAAGCAGGAAACGGACAATAAAAAAAGACAGCTCAATGCAGAATAAATGTGTTAATCATTGTCCCCCAGCGTGTGCTTCTACACTGCCACGTTTTCACCAGTTCTCGGTGCAAAAGATAAAATATAGTCACAATTATTCAGGGGATGATTTACTGGTCTTCCTGCACTGGTGCTCAACACTTCCCATCACAGCATCTTCACATCAAGAAGAATTGGTCCCAAAGGTGCTTTTTTCCAAAAGGCAATTGGACTTTCTTATTTTCTTTTAAAACATTTTGCTTCTCATCATAAGAGTGAAACGTTTTCAAAGAAGACAGCAAGGAAGTTCACTTGCCTTTTGGAAAAAGCACCTTTGGCATAACCAACCATGGACCTGGATGATTGAGAATCTCCATAGACATCAGGAAAGATTCCCAGTTTAAAAGAATTGCTAATTGGGATTGTTGGTGGATTTTACCCGGGTGAGATTAGCTTGGAGAAGATAGCTTGGAAACACACTTTCAATTCTGTTTTCACTGCTTCAATGTGCCAGAAGTGGCCAAAACAGCATTTCGGAAGTAAATTCTCCATTGCCAAATTCATTAGGGGTAGATTCCCAGTTTTTGCCAGATTGGAATTAGCCAACAATAGAATTTGCTGTGATATTTCAGAGGGTTTATTCCTTCAGTCGAAAAGTAACTTGGACATTAAGAGTCAGATCTCACCCGTATTTATGCGGAAGTTTGGCAATGAGCCAACAGAACTATTCCTGGGGCAGAAGGCATTAAAGGGAGGCGGGGAGGAAACTGCATATCTTAAAATCTCTTTTATGACTTAAATGGGAACAGTTTTGCAATGAACAGTGTCTTTCCTTTAGGGCAGCCCCGAGGGCTGCGACCTCCTTCGAGATCTGGGCCACCCACGGCCTCAACATCTACAAAATCGAAGGTGACATGACAAAATCGAAGGTCTCCTGCCATGACTCAAAATGGCCGCTGGACCAGACCGTCAAGTTCAGGGCCACCATGGACGCACCAAGCGACCAGGTCGATGACGAAAAGGTGAGCATAGAAACGGAGGCCAAAGGTTGCTTCTCAGCGCCAACAGATCCTGGGAATTGTAGGCCTCATTTTAGACCTACAAATGGATTTCCTGAACAAAATCATCATAAATAAACCAGCGGAATGACTTGCCTGCAGATATTCTGGGTGCTCCAACCCTGGAGGTTTTTAATAAGAGATTGGACAACCACTTGTCTGAAATGTTATAGGGTCTTGAGCAACGGGACTTGCTGGTAAGACTAGAAGACCTCCAAGGTCCCTTCCAACTCTGTTATTCATCATCATAAGCTCCAAAATTAGCCTGGTTTATGAAGTTCAGATATTGACAAAGTGCTTAAACCTGGTCACAGAAACCAGTGGAGAATTCTAGCTAAGGAGACAAAAAAAAAATGAATTCATTCGGTAGGTTCTCAAACTCCCCTCCTTCAGAGGAGCCTTGTGAAGATACAATGGAAGAATTGTTTTAAAAGCCGAGTGAGATAAAAATGCAGGGTAGGGTTTATTAGAGCCGTGGTGGTGCAGTGGTTAGAATGAAGTACTGCAGGCTAATTCTGCTGACTGCCGATTGCCAGCAGTTCGATCCTCACCAGCTCAAGGTTGACTCAGCCTTCCATCCTTCCAAGGTTGGTAAAATGAGGACCCAGATTGTAGGGGGCAAGAGGCTGACTCTGTAAACCGCTTAGAGAGGGCTGTAAAGCACTGTGAAGCGGTATATAAGTCTAAGGGCTACTGCTATTAATCCATGAAGAAGCAAGTTAGAAATTTCCCAATTCAATGTTCCTTTGTGCACAGGCGCCCTGATAGATTATAAAGTTGAAAACAGAGGTGTGTTAGAGGAGGAGGATTTTAAGGGGTGCCACCCCCAATATCCTTTGACTTAAATTTACTGTTTGATGGTATATTGCAGATCAGAGTTTCCTACTATGAAGATACCGGCAAGGTCCCCATCGCCAAAGCGATTCTGCATATTACCTGCATAGGTAAGCTGGCAGGGATGCAGAGGCGTGGCATGGCCCAAAGGGTGAATTGGGGGGCAGGGCTGTAACTCAGCACATCTGGATCATTGAACCCTGCCTTGATCAGACTGGGATCAAGCAGGGAAAAAGCAAAAGCAGACAACTAACCAAAATGGCCTGAGATACACTTTTCTCACAGAAAAATGAGACTGGGATTCAAGCAGAGGCTTTGGATGGGAATAATGAAAAGTTTCTTTGTTTTAAACACACACACCCTCTTTGTTTTCCTGCTGCAGAAATGTCCTTGGATGCTGATATAAACCGTTCGGGAACGGTGACCAAAGGAGGGAGTCAAAAGGTTAAATTAAAATAAGATTTTTGGTTGGAGCAGAATGACAGGAATGAAAATATTTGTAACGTAATGCGGCGAGGTTGGGAAACTGATGGTTTTGTGGACTGTTTCTCCTGCTGGCAGGGGAGGGATTTGCTAACACATCTGAGGCACACCTGGCTGGGGTGGTGCTGTAATGAACTCACTCGGCTAATTACAATCATCTAGATGTAATGAATAAATACATAATAAATAAAATTGTCGCTGGATCACTTGGGAAGCAGGAGCTGCTTTTCACAATGGCTCCCAAGACCACAGATTGGTCATCTGGAGAGGAAGGTGATTATTTTTCATGGCCTCCACAAAGAGGAGGAGGAAGAGATCCTGGCTGGGGGGAGGCAGAGCCGAAGAGGGACCCCACCTTTGCTGATATCCATCCTGACACAGCTTCCCGTCCCTGCAGGACCAGTGGACGTGGGGGCCGGATGGAAAAGGCGCCATTCTCTTGGTGAACTGTGACCGAGACAACCCTACAGCCAAAGAGGAAGACAACAAGGACACCAAGCTGACGTCCAAGCAAGGTAGGCGAGAGGAGCACCCATTGTTAAGGGCAGTTTTTCTCATCCTCCGAAGCTTGAAGAGGTGTGGACATCCACAACCTGTAAAAGCAGTGTTGTTGTAATGGAAGGACACGGTGCTTAACTACAGATAGTCCTCAGCTGATGACCGGTTGCATTTACGCTGGTCACAGAATTTGTGCTTGATGGTCTGTATAATACCCCAAAGTTATCATAAATGGTCATGCCATGCTCCCATGGTCACGTGAATAGCTGAGGTCATCAAGATTGTGGTTAATAAAAGTGTGAGGCCAGAAGTCAAGAGTTTCTGGCTCAACTGGAATTGAATTGGTTCTCTTTTTAGACCTCCAGGACATGTCCCGTATGATCCTGACAACTCAGGGACCTAATGAAGTTTTTGCAAATTACCAGCTGACTCTCCACATCTCGAAAGCTGATTGTGACAAAGTGGGGGTCTTCTACACTCAAGGTAAGTTTTGAAGGCCAGCAGGCCATTGGGCTTCAGGGCTGAGGCCGAAGGCGAATGAAGCAAAGACCCAAAGGAGAACGCTTATTCTAGATTCTCCAAGCAACCATGGTGTCCAGTTTTCCTTTTTATGCTCCTCATCTAGAGAAAACAAGGAAGTAGTGGTGCGGTGGCCTAGAGGTGGAGCTCTCGCCCACGATCAGGAGGCT
This sequence comes from Thermophis baileyi, assembly GCA_003457575.1. NCBI lineage: Eukaryota > Metazoa > Chordata > Lepidosauria > Squamata > Dipsadidae > Thermophis > Thermophis baileyi. The sequence continues at coordinate 16,520 of QLTV01001487.1, read as the reverse complement.
GTGAGTTCAATCCTAGGTAGAGGCTATTTCTCTCTCTGGGCACATTGAGAATATATCTGCTGAACAAAACTCTGCATTGGTGACAGGAAGGGCATCCGGCCATTAAAACACTCTGCTGGCTCCATTCAATTGCCCAAATTCCACCCCGCAAGGGATTATGGGGTCGTTAAATGAAGATGATGATGATCTAGAGAACACAAGGGAGCATTTTTGAGAGGATCAAGCTGATACCTATCTTCCTTGTCCTGCATCAAAGAGGGCAGCCATAATTTTGTTATGACAGATCAAAAGTTTGACCAGCTCTCTGGTCACCAATGATAGCCAACCACAAGTCCCTTTGGCTCTCAAAGGGTTAATGTGCTTGGGTTTAATTATGCAGATTGCTTAAAACTTCCAGATCTGGGATAAAGGTATGTATGTTTTCTTTCAAGAAACAAAGAAATGAATAAAACAAAATTGGGTTTTGATTCACAGACAAGAAGAGATATTACAAACACATTCTAGGATCTGGAAAGATCTCCTACCATGTGAAACAGAACCCTGGTCAAGTGGAGAGCGTCTTCTATGTGGAAGGGTTGACATTTCCTGACATTGACTTCTCAGGGCTTGTCATTTTCCACGCTTCACTCCTGGAGCCCAAGAAGGTATGGAGAACATCAAAGAGAACATGGGGAAGAGGGAGAAAGAAGCACCTTTCACAGGGAAACGGAGAAAGCATCTGGAATGCTTTTTCAATCGTCATCATAGGACCTCTCTCTAGGACCTTCTTCACTTCTTCTTCATTTATCAGCTATTCAAGGGAAGGCAGGTCAGGAAACAGACCCCCAAAACTGCAGGAATTCTATTTTATTATTGTAGAAAGTACAATGAACAAGCTCTGTACTCCTAAATCTTGTAACTTTTAAATGTGTACATGCATCTTTCTGGAATTCAATATATTTCTTGGTCCTTGTCTCCTGTATTTTCCTGCTTCAGGGGGTCCCAGAAACTTCCATTTTCAGGGATACATTGGTCTTCCGGGTTGCTCCATGGATTATGACCCCAAACACCTTGCAGCCAGTTTCTGTTTACGTCTGCAGGTAAGGAGTCATGGACCAACTTACATGTCTGAAGTTTTCTGTACACCCACCATCAACACCTGAGCCCTTCTCTCTCCTCTATTTCTGTCTTCTAACATCTCCATCTATTCTTCTGAATGTACAGTGTCGATGATAATAAGGATTTTGTGGAACATATAAGGAAGCTTGCCACAAAAGCTGGATGCAAATTTATTATCTGCCCGGAAGAGGAAAATCGTGGTGACAGATGGATCCAGGTAGGTTACAGACCAGAGGCCGTTTGGATGAGGTGGTCTGCCAAACGAGATCATGACGCTACTGGAGAAGAAACTGGGGTAGTTCTTATCCTGTACATCTCTAGAAATAATTGGAGGTGTTTTTAATCAATGTTATGTGGCATCTGTTCCTCGTAGTGCATCCATTGGTGTGGTATGCACCAAAGGTTCAATTGAAATTCTTATCCATATTCACGGTTCCCAATATTTTCACTCTGTTGCAATAAAATCTATGCCTATAAAGAATATTTGTAGCTCAGGGTTGACACGAGGGGTCCTTGTTGCTCTCTGAGCTTCCTTGTTTTCTTGCAGATGTTTCATAACCCTAACTAGGTAACATAATCAATGCTAGGAGGTTTGAGATGTGCAGAGAGGAAGAGGAGGAGTACTACAGGGTCCTTGGTGCTCTCTGAGCTTGGTTGTTTTCTTGCAGGTGTTTCATTACCCAACTAGTTAGGGTTAGGGTTAGGATGTATGTTAGTTAGTTAGGATCAGGGGTGGGTTCCTCCTGGTTCGGACCGGTTTTCCCGAACCGGTAGCGGCCGTTGGTGACGTCATGATGATGTCACTGAACTGGATTGGTTGGTGCCGGTCCGTGGGGGTCGCCATCTTTTTTTAAAAAAATTTTTGAATTTTTTTTAAATTATTATTTTTTTCTTCTGAGCATGTGCAGAAGCCGAGTTTCTGGCACTGTGCATGCGGTCGCCATCTTGTTTTTGGCTTTTTTTAAATTATTGTTTTTTTCGGATTTTTTTGGCACTGCGCATGCGCGCGTCCACACAACGCGGGAGGAAGCGAACCGGCAGCGAGGTATGTTAGAACCCACCCCTGGTTAGGATGTATTCCAGTGAGACTTGGACTGTATACAGGAGGCACGCTAGGCAATTGAACCACTTCCACATGCCCTGCCTGAATTCTGAGGATCCGGTGGCAGGACAAGGTGCAGACACAGAAGTCCTCTCCAGAGCAGGCCTACCATCAGTTCACACCCTGCTGATGAAAGCCCAGACACGCTGGGCAGGCCATGTTGCAAGGATGCCATACTATCGCATCCCCAAACAGCTCCTCTATGGTGAGCTGTCTCAAGGAAAGCGATCGCACGGGGGACAAAGGAAGCGATACAAGGACACATTGAAAGCCTCCTTCAAATCCCTGGATGTCGACACCACCTCCTGGGAAACCCTGGCACAAGATCGATCGACATGGCACATGTTGATCCACCGAGGCTGCCAGATCTTTGAAGACAGAAGAACACCCCATAGCACAAGAGAAGCGAGCACTCCGCAAAGCCAGAGCTGCAAATGCTGCAACAATGGTGCCCACACATGTCTGCCCGACATGTGGCAGAACATTTCATGCCCATATAGGCCTTGCCAGCCACCTGCGGACACACCGTGGACAGCCCACAACCTGTTAGATGATCAAGGTCCTCTTCGAACACGATGGACGAACATCAGTTAGCTTCATCAGTGCTAGAAGGGAGTATGCAGAGAGGAGGACGACCTCTATGGGGTCCTTGGTGCTCTCTGAGCTTGCTTGTTTCCTTGCAGACGTTTCATGACCTAACTAGGTAACATCATCAGTGCCAGTAAGGAGTGCTGTTTGCTGTCAGTTTATATTCTGGTGTCTTGCCTGTCTGTGTGGGTGGGGGCAGTCTTAGAGATTCTTTGGTTGGGCTGTTTACTGATGGCTCTTTGGCAGTTTCTTAATTGGGATATTGCTTACTTGATTGTTGGTAAGCAATACCCCAATCAAGAAACTGCCAAAGAGCCACGAGTAAACAGCCCAACCAAAGAATTTAAGACTTCCCCCACGCACCCAGACAGGCAGGTCACCAGAATATAAACAGACAGCAAACAGCACTCCCTACTGGCACTGTTGATGCTACCTAGTTTGGGTCATGAAACGTCTGCAGGAAAACAAGCAAGCTCAGAGAGCACCCAGGACCCCTCAAAACTATGCCTAAAACATTTTTTTTTAAAGAAGTAACTTCAGTAGACAAATCGGATTGCTTTGCCTTGAGTTTCAACAGATTGAAATCCAAACATAAGTTTCTATAATCGGTTGCACACCATAAAGAGGCGACACCTTTTTAATTTTGCTTCAACTCTTCTGTCAATTTAGGATGAGATGGAGCTTGGGTACATCCAGGCTCCCCACAAAACATTTCTGGTTGTCTTTGACTCCCCAAGGAACAGAGGGCTGAATTACTTCCCCTTTAAGAAGGTTTTGGTAAGTGTTTTTTTTTTCCTCCCCTCTGCTTTGATCTTGGCTGTTGAAAAACCACAGCTCTGCATTTTATCCTCAGCACTTATTCATAAAAACATCAAAATTCATGGTTGCCTTACTGATGTTCCCTTCATCAAAGATGAGACTGATAGGTTAGAAGGACTGGAGCAAGTTTAATATGCATTTGTCTAACTCAAATACAGGATGGATAAAAAGAGGATTGAATAAGGTGTGTTTGACGCAACTGTTCGTTTTCCCTCCAAGGGTCCAGATTTTGGGTATGTAAAACGGGAACGATCCTCCAAAGAGTCTGATTCTAGCCTGGACTCATTTGGGAACCTTGAAGTCAGCCCTCCGGTGAACGTCAAATGCAAGGAATATCCCCTTGGGCGTATCCTAATAGGGGTCTCTTTTCCTAGGTAAGTGATGACAGGAGGCCATAAGAACATTCCCACGTACCTGTGGTTTAAACTCAGAAGAGCCTGTAGGGGTTCCTCTTCCCATATGGAACTTCTGGAGAAGTTTGCCATAGCATCCACACAGAATTGTACATTTCTCCAAGTTAATGACGTTCAACCTTCACAGCGAATGCCAGTAGGGATGTGCACGGGAAATTTGATTGTTTTCCTAGCAAGACTCTCCCCAGGAACAGGCTCAAGAAAAAGCTTCCAAAAAAGCAAGCAGAGTGAAGATTTTAAACAAGGCTATGGAGATTTTTAAAAATATTGTATTTTTCAATGGTTGTAAATTGGATGAAGAGGGATTGAATAAAAGGGAGAGTGTCTCTTGGTTGGATGCCAACCTTAATCAAAAGCTGCCCTGTCTCATAAGATGCTCAGACATCCCCTGACCGGTTAAGTTTCGCATCAATTCAATAGAAGACACATTTATCACTGTGGCTTATCTTATAATGGATACTGTTATGACTGAGGGTGGCGTGAATCCATCAATTTTGGTGCATTAAGAAATCATGGTTTAACACACCATGAGAATTCAGATCCTACCTTTTTTTTTTTTTTTAAGGAATAACCCAATGTCCAAACGGGTCACGGACTTCCTCTACGGCCAAGTTGTACAATCTCCCATTGAACTCTACACGGATTGGCTCTACGTGGGACACGTAGATGAATTCCTCAGCTTCGTACCTGCCCCAGACCAGAAGGTATGGATCCATACTCTTCTTTCAAACCTGAAAGAGCTTAAAGCATAAAGTCCATTGCGATCTCCTCCCATGGTCTTGTTGGCTCCGCTACTGGTTGTAGCAGTACAGGGGTTTTTCCTGGTCGTTTCTTCATTGTGGCGCAGATGGTGCAACTTTTCACATAACTGTCCACATCTTTCTTTACGCTGGGCCACCAGAATTGTCTCCGTGCTAAGTGTAATGTCTTTAGGAACCCGAAGCGGCCTGCCAGCTTGACGTCGTGGCTCCTCTGGAGGATTAGGGTGCGTAGGGATTCTGGGACATAGAGTTTCCTCCCCTTCCATGCTAGGTCATCTCTTTACCCAAGATGCCTCTGATAAGTGACCAATTTGCATAATTAGTGAACATGTCAAGGCAGCTTTGGAGGCTGGTCAACAGCTACAGCCAGAATTGTTTGACGTTCTGCATTTCCACCCAGTGGTGCAGCTTCTAAGTCTTCTATAAATTGTCCCACCAGACCCTTTGATTAAATACAGTTGTATTTACAGTATTCACTACCAAGAGACGTTTTCTTTATGGGAGACCCTAGTCCAGGGTCCCCAACCGCCCCTGGTCGTTGAACTGGCTCCGGGCCGCGGCATGCCAGAAACCGGGCCACGCAAACAAGCAAAGCCCCATCGGTGGGATGCAGGTAGCACACAAAACCATGCCCCCTCTGGTCCATGCAAAACTTTCTCTCCACGGAACCAGTCCCTGGTGACCAAAAGCTTGGGGGCCACTGCCCTAGTCCCTCTTATCCCCTCAAAGAAATTGGCCTAACCAAATATTTCAACTTGCCATTCTTAAGAGCCTATAAGGTTATAAATCAACCCACACTGGTATATGTTCTCAGTCATCCAGGTCATGGTTGTCCCAAAGGTACTTTCTCAAACAACAACTGGACTTTTGCTTCTCATAGCAATAGCATTTAGACTTATATACTGCTTCACAGTGCTTTGCAGCCCTCTCTAAGAGGTTTAGAGTCAGCCTCTTGCCCCCAACAATCTGGCTCCTCATTTCACCGACCTCGGAAGGATGGAAGGCTGAGTCAACCTTCAGCCTGGTGAAAATCAAATTGCTGGCAGTCGGCAGAATTAGCCTGCAATACTACATTCTAACCACTCCACCACCACGGCTCTTAGAACTGAAGACAGTATAGAGAACGGCTGATAGAACTGAAGCAGCTTCTTGGATGAGAAGGGAAACGTCTTCAAGGAAAAACAGAGTCCAGTTGCCTTTTGAAAAAGCTCCTTTGGGAAGACCCGTTGGTATATTGCAATTCTGAGCTCTTTTAGGGAGCTTCACTGAAGTTCTAACTCAACGGAGAGCCTGTTTTGCTACCAAAGGAATAACAGAGTCGGAAGGGACCTTGGAGGTCTTCTAGTCCAACCCAGGGGAGGGATATTCACAAGGATCATCAGTCCTAAGGTTTGAGCAGATGACTTGTTTTCAAGGTGGATCTCTGATCCAGCTGTTAATCTCTAGGGTTTGCAGAGACCAAGAACTGGAACTGATTAAACAGCAGAGCTCTACCACAGAATACCTCTTCCCTAAAAACCTTGATATGAGAAAAGGCTGAAATATCTTATCACTCTTTCCTGCACGTGTGTGATGGACGAAAACCTGTTATGGCGATCAAAGTGTCCGTTCAGCAGTTTCTGGCTGTCTGCCCTGCGTGAAGCTTCTCCTAAGCTGCTAAATTCTTATTTTCAGGCTGCTAGTCCTCTCTCTGTCCTGTAACCTTTTTCCACCTCTCTGCCTTACTCCCTTTTTTACTCCCTCGTTCCAGGGTTTCCGCCTGCTGCTGGCCAGCCCGACAGCCTGCTTCAAACTGCTGGAAGAGAAGGAAAGGGAAGGCCACGGGGAAGCCAAAATGCCCGAAGGTGATTCATCGTCTCCTCTGCAGGAGTTCAGAACTGAAACGAAAGATAACTGGGGAAAAAGATTGCAAACAGGCCCCTTTTTATGAAAAGGATGAAGTCAATCCTTGGGCTGGGTTGCATTAAAAGGGCTTGTGTTTTCTCCCTTCCAACATGGTCTTTCTCCCCAGTGGGGACAAGTGAGGCTCTAAACCAGGGGTCCCCAATCTGTGCATGCATTTACTGGACGCTCACACGGAACCATCCCCCCCAGGGGTGAAATGTGAAATTTTTCCCTACCGGTTCTGTGGGCGTGGCTTATTTTGTGGGTGTGGCTTGGAGGTCAGGTGGGTGGGGCTTCAGGTGGGCGTGGCAATGTGGTCATGTGACTGGGTGGGCATGGCTATGTGGTCATGTGACTGGGTGGGTGCTACCAATTTAGCAGTCCATTTTGCCAGGGAGCAGGGGGTTGGACTAGATGACCTCTGAGATCCCTTCTAGCTTTTGCTGTGCTGTTTCAAAGCATCTGAAGCTGTGTCTAGTGCCAGCCAGGTTTGTGGTCCTTCCTTCCTTCCTTCCTTCCTTCCTTCCTTCCTTCCTTCCTTCCTTCCTTCCTTCCTTCCTTCCTCCCTCCCTCC
>QLTV01001486.1:59833-82960 GCA_003457575.1 Thermophis baileyi | reverse complement strand
AGGTATAGAGGTGCAGATGACAGACGCAATAATTCCTCTGTAGAACTGTGTCAGCAGCTCCTTGGGCAGTTTGAGCTTTCTGAGTTGGCACAGAAAGAACATTCTTTGTTGTGCTTTTTTGATGACGTTTTTGATGTTAGGTGTCCATTTTAGATCTTGCGATATGGTAGAACCTAGAAATTTGAAAGTCTCTACTGTTGATACTGTGTTGCCTAGTAGTGTAAGAGGTGGAAGTATGGGCGGGTTTCTCCTAAAGTCTACCACCATTTCTATGGTTTTGAGTGTATTCAGTTCCAGGTTGTTCCGGTCACACCACAAGGTTAGTTGTTCAACCTCCTGTCTGTATGCGGATTCATCATTGTCTCGAATGAGGCCGATCACTGTTGTGTCATCTGCGAACTTCAGTAGTTTAACAGATGGATCGTTAGAGATGCAGTCATTGGTATAGAGAGAGAAGAGAAGTGAAGAGAGCACACAGCCTTGGGGGGCCCCTGTGCTAATTGTATGTAACATAATTGTATGTTATGTTGTATGAATTGGAACAGAGAATTGGCTAGTAACCTCATGCTTCTGCCCACTGTTGTTTCAAGGGATCAGGTGAGAGAGCAACTAAATAAGAGGCAGCAAAATGAGGAGTGTTGAGTTGTGGGAATAATGACAGGAGACAGACTTCAAAAGGAGCTTCTTTACTAGGCAACTTCTCTGTACAACCAGCAACTTGCAGTCTGACAGCTAGCCCTTTTATAGGGAGCTGTCAGATGCTTTAACCAATAGCGTTTGAGCATTCTCCCGCTCAAATGCTGGACCTGGGTGAAACCATGTATAACTTGTCAGTACATAACACCCCTCCCTTCCTCAATGGAGCAATCCATGCGGCATACGTAATCACGCAGGTAGGCGGAGCGTTTTGGAGCCCTCATAGACCTGCGCAATTCAGTTGGTGGTGAAGCAGCGGCCTGTGCGGACAGGTCTGCTGCCGCTCCGGGGCTCGAGCATGGAAGCTCCTGGAAGGTACTGGGGGTGGCCTCCCCGGGGGGGGGGACAGCTGGACCTAGATGAAACCATGTACAACTGTCAGTACATAACACCCCTCCCCTCCTCGATGGAGCAATCCATGCGGCATACGTAATCACGCAGGTAGGCGGGGTGTTTAGGAACCCTCCCTGACCTGCGCAGCTCAGCTGTTGGTGAGGCAGCAGCCTGCGCAGACAGGTCTGCTGCTGCTCCGAGGTCTGAGCTTGGAAGCTCCTGGAAGCTTGCGGGCGTGGTTTCTTTTGATATTGGGACCGGTTCGCCATGCGATCTCTGCTGGACTCCCGGTGCCTCAGGTAAGTCTTCCGGCTCCATCGGGCTTGAGTTAGCTAGGGAAGGAGTATAATTATTTTCAGATTGTTGATTTAGTAGTTCGCCCATTACACGCCTTCTAATTTGGTCGATGTGCCTTTTCCATTGTCGGCCATCGTTAAGCCTGATTAAATAGGACATTGGGCCTAGGATTTTTTCAACCTCCCCAGGTAGCCATAGGGACCCCCCGGGGTAATTTCGTGCGAATACCAGGTCTCCCCTGGTGAAGGACCTGGTGGTTTGGTCTGGCTTGCTGTTCTCTTTTGGGGTGTAGTTTGGGTGCAGGCAGTCTAAAACCGAACAGAGACTGCGACCCATGAGTAATTCGGCTGGGCTGCGACCGGTGGCCCCGCAAGGGGTAATATGTTGGGTCAGTAGGAATTTGTCCACCCTGGCCTGCCATTCTCCTGGGCCTAGCCTTCCTAGGGCCTCCTTGGCTGATCTTACAAATCGTTCAACGAGGCCATTCGTCGAAGGGTGGAACGGCGCGGACAGGGCATGGTGGATCCCTAAGTCTGCTAGGAACCCCTCAAACTGGGTAGCCATAAACTGTGGCCCATTATCGGACACCAGGACATCTGGAAGTCCGTGAGTAGTGAATAGGTGCCTGAGGACCTTGATTACGGCCTCGGCAGAGGTAGAACCCATTAGAAATATCTTGACCCACTTGGAGTATGCGTCGACCAAAATCAGGAAGGTTTGGTCATGAAAGGGGCCAGCGAAATCAATATGCAAACGTGACCATGGGGCTTTTGGTTTGTCCCAATCGTGTACCGGGGCCCTTGGGGGAGCTGGCCTGGATTCCTGGCAGGGCCGACAGCGTTCTACCCAATTTTGGATTTCCAAATCCATATTTGGCCACCAGACATAACTTCTAGCGAGGGCTTTCATCCGGACAATCCCCGGATGGCCCTCATGCAATGTCCTAAGTATGCCAGCACGCAGGCTGGGCGGAATGACCACACAGTTGCCCCATAGGAGACAGCCTCCTTGTTCTGACAGTTCGTGCTGCCTCTGGGCGAACGGCCTGAATTCGGTTTTGACAGGGTCCTTCGGCCACCCCCTCCACACCCAGTTCAAAACAGTCTTGAGTGAGGGGTCGTTGGCCGTGTGCCTAGCCACCTCAGCCGAGGTGACGAGGCCAGAGTCTGCGAGGTCAATGAGCAGGACCGGAGCGTCCGGAGAAATGTCAGTTAGCAAGTCAGGCAACGGGCACCTGCTCAGAGCGTCCGCGTTGCCCATGTCCTTTCCGGGCCAGTGCACAAGCAGATAGGAGTAGGCCGACAGAAAGATGGCCCACCTGGCAAAACGAGGGGACAAGGCCACCGGGGTGGGGCGGTCCCCTGCAAGCATCCCCAGCAAAGGTTTGTGGTTCATTACCAATTCAAAATCCCTCCCAAAAAGATATTCATGGAATTTCTTGACCCCAGCCACGGCAGCCAACTCCTCCCTGCCCAGCTGGCTATAGTTTCTCTCGGCACTGGACAGGGTCCTTGAGTAATAAGCGACTGGGGCCTCGGTTCCATTTGGGAGTCTATGGCTCAATACTGCCCCGACGCCGAAAGGGGAGGCGTCACACACTAGGACCAGGGGCAGAGTGGTGTTGTATTGTATCAGAAAACTGTCAGTTGTCAGAAGTAGTTTGACAGCCTTAAAAGCCTCCGCTTCCCTGGGCCCCCAAACCCAAGGGGTATTCTTTGCCAGGAGTCTGTGCAAAGGATCGGCAATAGTAGCCTTGTTTTTCAGAAAAATTTATTTATTTATTTATTTATTTATTTAGTTATTTATTTATTTATTTATTTGTTGCATTTTTATGCCGCCCAACTCCCAAGGGACTCTGGGCTGCTTACAACAGAAGTATAAAAACATTAAAACAATATAAATATTAAAAAACGATTTAAAAAGCCATACACACCATTCGTGGCCGGATCTCACAGATTGTAACATTGAGATCAGCGGCCCCAGGCCTGCCGGAAAAGCCAGGTCTTCACAGCTTTCCGGAAGGCCAATAGGGTGGGGGTAGTCTGGATCTCAGGAGGTAACTGGTTCCAGAGAGCTGGGGCAGCCACAGAGAAGGCCCTCCCCCGCGGGCCTGCCAGCCGGCACTGTTTAGCTGACGGGACCTGGAGGAGACCAACTCTGTGGGATCTTACCGGTCGCTGGGAGCTATGTGGTAGAAGACGGTCTCAAAGATAACCTGGCCCTGAGCCATGCAGGCTATAAAAGTTGAGGAGCCCAAGGAAGGCTTGGAGCTCTGTTTGATTCTTTGGGGTAGGCGCTTCGTGGATGGCCCTGAGCTTGCTTTCCGTGGGGTGTATGCCATTTCCATCTATTCGGTACCCCAAAAACTCGACTTCAGACACCCCCAACAAGCATTTACTGCGCTTGGCTTTAAGCCCCGCAGCGCGCAGTTTTGACAGGACCATTCTGACTCGGGAACGGAGCTGGTCAGGGTCACAGGCTGAGATCAGGACGTCGTCAAAATACGGCACGACCCCAGGAATGTTCTGCAATTCACTCTGGAAAAGCCCCGGGGCCACGCTGACTCCAAACTGCAGCCTGTGACACTTGAATGCCCCCCTATGAGTCACAATGGTCTGTGCCTCAGCAGTAGCGCCATCTACAGGCAGCTGCTGGTACGCCTGCGCCAAGTCGAGTTTCGCAAAAAGGCGGCCAGGGCCTAGGGAGTGCAGTAGATGGTGCACAATCGGCATGGGATCGGCGCTCTGCTGCAATGCCTTGTTCAGCGTGCATTTGTAGTCAGCGCATATCCTGACGGTGCCATCCCCTTTAACGGGTGTCACTATCAGGGTCTCCCATTTAGCATGGTCGACTGGTTCAAGAATCCCCTGCCGGATCAGCTTGTCTAGTTCCCTATCAATTTTTGGCCGCAGAGCCAGCAGAACCCGCCTGGGCTTTAACCTGATCGGGGCAACCTTGGGGTCAAGGCTAAAAGAGATAGGGGTGCCCACATACTTGCCCAGGTCTTGGCTAAAAACGTCCTGGAACTCCTCGAACAGGTCGTCGAACTCAGGGTTGGCGATGGAGTTGATGCTGGTCACCCCCAAACTGAGGGCGTCGAACCAATCCAAGCCCAGGAGGCTTGGAAGGTTACCGCCAACCACAGTGAGCTGGAGAGGCCCCTCAAAATGGTTGAACTTAACCAGGAACCGGCCTTGGCCGATGACGGGAATGCTACATTTCCCTGTAGTCGGACAGCTTGATGTGGTGCTGCTTGAGGCGGCTCTTCTGGATGCTCAGGAGGGCGAGCTTCAGGGTCTGCCAGGAGACGATGGAGACCGCGGAGCCGGTGTCCACCTCCATGAGGCAAGGGGTGCCGTCGATGGACAGGGTGACGGTCAGCTTGTTCTTGCTAGGCAGGCTAGCCCGAGCAACGCCAGTCTGGTTGGTGTCCGGCTGGTCCTGCACTGCGGTTTTTCGGCGCAGTTTCCAAACTTCCCGCCGAAAAGGTTTTGACAGGTTGTTGCGTGCGGCGTCAGGCGCATGCGCATGGGTGGCGGGCAAAATGGCGCGGCAAACTTTCGCCAAAAGTCCTCGCCGCTTGCACCGTTTGCAAATGGCGTCACAGAAACGGCACGTCGCCCTCATGTGCTGACCCCCACAGCTGGCGCAGTCAGCCCTCCTGTCCTCTCTGTCCGATCGGTGCCTTTGGTCCGTGTGGCAGACGTCTTCGTCGCTGCTTGCCGAGTCCTCGTAGGTGCCCTTGTGCACCAAGGCCGGCGGTTTGACTTCAGCTTTGGATGCAGCAAATTTGTGAAGCGATTCTGCGGCTTTAGTTGAAGATTCTGCCGCCCTGGCTTCGTCCAGCACGACAGCCAGGGTCAGATTGGTCTTCGCAAGAAGCCGGCGCTGGAGGCGGATGTCCTGAACGCCGCATATGAGCTGATCGAGCAAAATGTCATTCAGATCACTGAATTGACTCCAAAGAAGTCAATTATTAATAAAATTTAGTCAATCCCAGAATTATTCCTCCAAGTCCCCTAAATTTTTGTTCCTTAAAAGCTATAAATTGATAATTTACAATCTTTATAATTTTCCAGTTTACACCTTCCCAATTGTCCAAATTTTAAAGTCTTATTTATTTTTTCTTCTTCTTTCTTTTTTCCCTTCTATCACCTTTCTTCTTTTGCCTCGTAGAATGTTCTATCAAGTAGCATTAGTAATCCAAATCCAAATTGGCCCACCAAGTTCCCTCAAGTCTTTCAAATCCACCTTCCAGTAAACAATTTCAATAGGGTTTTAGTTATTTGCAATTCAATTTGTCTTAAAGATCTTCAAAAAGCTCACAAGATATTTGACACAAGTTCTTGAAGGGTATACTAATGAAAAAATGGGTTGGGTTCACATAGCACATTACACCACAAAAAAAATCTAATGAAGGTTAACCCATAAAATGCTGGACACACCTAAAGAGCAGGAGATTAATTTATTCACACCTACACCTTTCAACTCTCAGGGAGAGAGCTTTAAAACAAATACACCACACTTAATATATTATATGAATGCAGCTTCTGGGTTTTCACCAGCATAGTTCAGTACATGCTGGGAACACAGCCACAGTGATACCCCCTTTTCTTTTTAATCAAGACTGCTAAGCATCCGATTACTGTTGATCAAACAAGAAATCAATAAATGAAGTTCTTCCCCCATGTACATACACAATGCATCTATTAAATTACTAAGATCTGTTATTTTGCTTCAATTCTCAAATCTGTATCAATCTATCAAATGACTGATGTGACCAGGCAATCAAATAGCTGACCCTTTTCATGTACATGCAATGTACACAGCCCACATTAGGCAACAAAAGTCCTGCTCTTTTTTAATCAAGCCCTCCATATTGATGCTGTTGCGCCCCCCACCCCCACGGTACTGTCCTGCTAGCAAACAAGCGTGTCTTGCAGCTACTTGGAAGTGTGAGGTGGGGAAGGTGACCTTAGCCATGGACATAGGGGTCAAATGATGCTGAGATGGTAAGTCCAGTGAAATTTGAGAGAACTTCTCCAAGTCCGATTTTGAAAGTTCCAGTGTTGGTAGTATGGGAGGTGTGCCAGAAGATATTTGACAAGTGGAAGTCCACCCCCCACCCCACCCACACTCTTTGATTTCTGAGTTGGTAGCTGCAACAACTGCCCACACATTTGCAAGGTTCATTTGCAAATTTCAACTGCTACTGTCAGTGCAAGACAAGTTGGGTTGTGACAGTTGGGGTGGGGAAGGAGGGCTTTGAGATGATTCAAAAATGCCCTTTGGAATCTGTTGCTCAGAAGCAAAGAAAATTGAGGGTATATATTACTGATAAAACCAGACTCTCTCCAGGAATATCTATAGAAGAAAGTAGTTATCCAATGTCAACCCTAGCATTTGGCATTTTCAGACAACTGCTTGAACCCAGCAACTTTGGCTCAAGCTCTGAAGGACCCTGCTTAGTTCAGGAGCAACCATTTTGATTTTTCACAAATTAACTATTTAGAATACCATGAAAACTTTAATGGCCAGTCAGCTGCCCAGTACAGGTCATTTCTTTTTGTAGCATGTATTAGCTTCATATTCTGCCTTTCCTCTGGAAGCTCAAGGCAGCTTAAATGGAAATTGCCTTCCATTTTATTTCCCCCACCAATCCGATATGGTAGGACTTTGGCCCAAAGTCATACAATCATAGGGTTGGAAGGAACCTTAGAAGTCTCTTCAACATGTAAATAGGTTATCTATTTAGATGAGGGAATAGAAGGGGAACTCATCAAATTTGCACATGACACTAAACTGGCAGGAATAGCCAACACCCCAGAAGACAGGCTTAAAATCCAGATGGATCTCAACAGACTTGAACACTGGGCCCTATCTAGCAAAATGAAATTCAATGTAGAGAAAAGTAAGATTTTACACTTAGGCAAGAAAAACCAAATGTACAGATACAGATTAGGTAAAACCTGGCTCAATAGCAGTAACTGTGAGAGGGATTTTGGAGTCCTAGTAGACAATCACTTAAATATAACCCAGCAGTGTGCAGCAGCAGCCAAAAAAGCCAATGCAATCCTAGGCTGCATTAACAGAGGGATAGAATCAATATCACGTGAAGTACTAGCACAGCTTTATAAAACCTTAGTAAGACCACAGTTAGAATACTGCATCCATATTGGGTCACCATAATATAAAAACGATGTTGAGACTCTGGAAAGAGTGCAGAGAAGAGCAACAAAGATGATTAGAGGGTTGCAGGCTAAAATATATGAAGAACGGTTGCAGGATTTGGGTATGTCTAGTCTAGTGAAAAGAAGGACTAGGGGTGACATGATAGCAGTGTTCCAATATTTGAAGAATATCAAGCTATTTTCCAAAGCACCAGAAGGCAAGACAATAAGCAATGGATGGAAACTGTTGAATATGCTAATACTAAGGGTACTGAATATGTAAATATGAAGGAACAGCTAAAGCCGCTGTGTTTGGTCCAATCTCCTGGCAGGAGATTGAAGCAATCCCAGTGGCTAGCCGAGGCTGACAACTCTCGATAAAAGAGAGAGCTACCGGGATTTCTTCCGCTTTTTGTTTCGGCTTGTAAATAAACAGCATTCTGGCATCCAGCATCCTGCCTCTTCAGTCTATTACCCATACTTAACACTGGCGACGAGGGTGGGATTGTGAGGAGAACAAAGGACAGCCGACCAGACAAAAGAACTGACCAGCACCTCGTGGCAAGCCGCGGCCATCATTAAAGGAAATTCTCCATCAGAATTCTGAGATGGCTTCACACACCATGCCAGCACTCGTGCCTTTTAACCCAAATCAGGAAGAATGGTCATCATATATGTCCCGGTTTCGGATGTACTTGGAAGCTAACAATTTCCAAGACTTACCGGACAATCGGAAAAGGACACTCTTCCTCAGCTATTGCAGATGGCAAAAACACTAGCCGCTCCAACAGACATCGAATCCATAATGTGGGGCACCCTACAACAGATACTGAAGGAGCATTACGCACCCACTCCAGCACCCATGGTAAGGCAAAATGAATTATATCGCAGAAATCAATGAGCAGGCGAATCGATCAATGATTTCGTCGCCCAGCTCAGAGAGCTCGCCACTGAATGTGAATTCAGCAATCCAGAAGAGATGATGAAGGACCGGATAATTTTGGGGATGAGAGATCTATCCCTACAAAAGAAGTTAATAATGAAGCGGGGAGCCACATTCAAGGATGTCCTAGAGCAGTGATGGCGAACCTTTTTCTTCTTGCGTGCCAAAAATGGGAGCGCGTTTCCAAACTTCCGGTAGGCCCGTTGGGCCGTTTTTCGCACTCTGGAGGCTTCAGGGAAGCCTCCTGAAGCCTGGGGAGGGCGAAAACAGCCTTCCCCAAGGCCAAAAATCAGCTGGCCAGCGCGCGCATGCGCACTGGAGTTGACATAGGGCAACGCCTCACGTGTCCTCAGATATGGCTCCGCGTGCCACCTGTGGCACGCCTGCCATAGGTTCGCCATCACGGTCCTAGATGAAGCCCGTGCTGCCGAATCATCAGACCAATCCGCAGCAGATGTGCAAAAGGCAAGCGGGGACCATCGCGCACAAGGAACGGTCAACGAACTACAGGGGGACCCAGAGCTGGATGGATACTCTGATGGGGAGGAGGATATCCACCGAATACACCACGATGAGAAGGTAGGAAGCACAGAAGAGAGAAGAAAAAATTTCCTGTGTGCCGGGTGTGGGGGAAACCATCCCAGAGCCGCATGCAAATTTAAAGAGGCTATATGCCGCCGATGCCAACGGCTGGGTCATATAGCCGTAGCATGCCGGGCCACCCTCCCCAGTTTCATCCAACAGAGGTCCACCACGTTCCCCAACAGACCGGGTAACCCCCGAATGGACTCTAGGCGGGCGCCCGGGGCGAGGAACAAACAAAGGAATGACCAATACCCGGAAACAAGAGAGAGAAACAATTCAACTGTGGGACATTCCGATGCATGCAATGATAAAAAGTTCCATGTTACTGTAACCATTGAAGGCATTCCCTGCAACATGGAGATTGATACGGGATCAGTTTTCACTATTATGTCCTGGTCAGTGTTAAAAAGACTCAAACCGGGAGTGGAGAGAAGCCATCTCACACCACAACAAATGATCTTAAATGACTTCCAAGGAAACCGCATCTCTGTCCTTGGAAGAGCCTGGGTCCAAGCATCCTTTAATGAATTCAGCGGACCCTTACAACTGACCATCGTGAAAGGCCAACGGCCACTCCTACTGGGGGTGGAATGGCTCAAGCCCCTGGGACTCGCAATTACTGGCCTCAATTCCATACAAACCGACGCCTTTGAGAAACTGCTGGCTGAATTCGGAGACGTTTTTGACGGAAACCTAGGCAAGTATAAGGGGACTCTTTTAACCTAGACCCAAACGTAGCCCCTGTCCGGATAAAGCCCTGCAGGGTCCCATTTACTCTCCGGTCCAAAATAGATGAGCAAATAGACAAGCTACTTGCCCAAGGGGTCTTGGAACCGGTAGACCATGCTAAGTGGGAAACACCCATCGTGACCCCAGTCAAACCAGATGGGTCGGTTCGCGTATGCGCAGACTATAAATGCACCCTGAATAAGGTGTTACAACAAAGTGCCTATCCAGTGCCCATTGTTCAACATCTGTTGCACTCACTGGGAAATGGGAAAACTTTCACAAAGCTTGATCTGGCCCAGGCATACCAGCAGCTGCCGGTGGACGATGCAACTGCTGAAGCTCAAACCATCGTCACACACCAGGGGGCGTTTAAATGCCACCGGTTGCAATTTGGGGTGAGTGTGGCACCAGGGTTATTCCAGAGTCTGATGGAGCGCCTCCTACAGGGCATCCCTGGAGTGGTGCCATATTTTGATGATGTCCTCATGTCCGCAAGTGACACAGAACAACTACTCCAACAATTAAGAATAGTACTAAGCCGGTTCCAGGAAGCCAGACTTAAGGTGAAAAAAGAAAAATGCCAAATAGCAGTTAAGCAAGTTGAATTCCTGGGGTACCTCATTGATGGGTTGAGAATTTGCCCCACGGATAGCAAGCTGAAGGCTATCAAGGAAGCACCTATCCCAAAAAATAAAACAGACCTCCAAGCTTTCCTTGGCCTTTTAAATTTTTACAGCATTTTTCTGCCACATAAAGCAACAGTTGCGGAGCCGCTACATAGACTACTTGATAAAAAGGCGGACTGGACCTGGGGGCACAAAGAGGCATCTGCCATCAGGGCAGTGAAGGACTTATTAACATCAGAAAGCATTTTGGTGCAATACCATGAGACTCTCCCTCTCGTCCTAACTTGTGATGCGTCCCCATTTGGCATTGGCACTGTCCTAAGCCATCGAATGCCCAACGGAACTGAAGTGCCAATTGCATTCTATTCCAGAACCTTGTCTAAAACGGAGAGAAATTACAGCCAATTAGATAAAGAAGCCCTGGCTGCAGTTGCCGGCATTAAACGTTTTCATGAATACTTATATGGCCAGCATTTTGACTTAATCACGGACCATAAACCTTTATTGGGAATAATCGCAGGAGATCAACAAACACCTATGATGCTGCCACCACGCATGACAAGATGGGTCGTTTTCCTAGCGGGCTATGACTACAGACTGCTCTACCGCCCCGGGAAAACCATCACCCATGCCGACGGTCTCAGCCGCTGCCCTCTCCACTCGTGGAGGACCCAGCCCCTGTAACACAAGTGCTACTCATTGAAGAGCTCAACATGGGGCCAGTCACCGCAACAGAGATCGTGAGACTTTCCGCTAAGGACAAAACCTTGGCACGAGTTATGAACTGGGTGTGGAGGGGGTGGCCAGGACAGGAAATAGACAATGACTTTAAACCGTTCAAAACGCGCCAAATTGAATTATCGGTGTGCAAGGGATGTTTGTTATGGGGGGAAAGAGTTGTAATTCTCAAACAATTGAGGCAACAGGTACTGGAAACACTACACGTGGGGCACCCCGGGATTGTACGAATGAAAGCATTGGCAAGGGGATATGTATGGTGGCCAGGGATAGACAAGGACATGGAGGAATGGGTTGCCACATGCCAGCCTTGTCAGGAATCTAGACCATCCCCCCCCCCAGGGCATCCCCACGGGAATGGGAAACTCCCAAGGCTCCTTGGTCCAGGGTACATATTGACCTGGCAGGCCCGGTGCAGGGACACACATTTCTAATCGTAGTGGATGCATATTCCAAGTGGCTGGAGGTAATCATAATGTCCACGACCACCGCCGAGGCCATCCTGAAGGTCCTACAGAAAGTATTTTCCATGCACGGACTGCCTGATTTGGTGGTGTCAGATAATGGTCCACAATTTACAGCAAACATTTTTGAGGCATTTCTAGCGGAGCAAGGGATCAGGCATGCCCTCTCAGCGCCGTTCCATCTGGCATCAAACGGAATGGCGGTACGAATGGTCCGATCGACCAAGGAGGCATTAGCTAGGATGGGCCCCGGGGACTGGCAAGCCAATATTGACAAATTTCTATTAGCACAACATATCACCCCCAGTGCAATTACACACCGCAGCCCAGCCGAACTGCTAATGGGGCGCAAGCTAAGGTCAGCCTTAGACAGATTGCACCCGAATTACAACGCTGACACAACCCCGGATTTAACTAAACCGTCCTGGGCATTTTCCATAAGGGATTTAGTTTACGCCCGAAGCTATACCGGGGAAGAAACGTGGGTGCCAGCAAAAATAATAAATATCACAGGACCCAGATCATACCGGGTAGAGTTACACGAAGGTACGATCTGGAGAAGACACATCGATCAACTCCGGGGTAGAAGGGAAAACCTAGACAGACCCCAGAAGGAAGACGCAACAACCGCATCTCGGGGGGGCACAACAATAGCACCAACCGTCCCTATCTATAACTCAGATAACAATCCCAACCAAACACAAGACAGTCCTACACTATGCTCAAGCCCGAGCCTGGCGCGCACAAACTTACCTGAGTGCCCGGGAGTCCAGCGAAGTTCGTACGAGGAAGCGGGCGGAGTCGTGGCCACGCCCCAGGCCAGGTTCCCGACGTTCCCACCTGAAGACACCGGAGTGGCAGCAGGCCTGACTGCTCAGGCCGCCGCCACTGGAACGACTGAACCACGCAGGTCCAGTCGCGCCCACCGAAGACCCGCCTACCTACGTGACTACATACCCTAAATTGATACTGGTTGGCTAACGCTCAGATTAGGAGGGGAGGGGTGTTGAATATGCTAATACTAAGGGTACTGAATATGTAAATACGAAGGAACAGCTAAAGCCGCTGTGATTGGTCCAATCTCCCAGCGGGAGATTGAAGCAATCCCAGTGGCTAGCCGAGGCTGACAACTCTCGATAAAAGAGAGAGCTACCGGGATTTCTTCCACTTTTTGTTCCGGCTTGTAAATAAACAGCATTCTGGCATCCAGCGTCCTGCCTCTTCAGTCTATTACCCATACTTAACAGAAACTAATCAAGGAGAGAAGAAACCTAGAACTAAGGAGAAATTTCCTGACAGTAAGAAAAATTAATCAGTGGAACGGCTTGCCTTCAGAAGTTGTGGGTGCTTCATCACTGGAGGCTTTTAAGAGACTGAACAGCCACTTATCTGGAATGGTATAGAGTCTCCTGCTTGTGCAGGGGGTTGGAATAGAAGAACTCCAAGGTCCCTTCCAATTCTGTTATTCTGTTGTTCTGTCTTCTAGTACAACCCCCTGCCCAAGACAAGAGTCCTTATACCATCCCAGACAAATGGTTGTCCAATCCTTTCTTGAAAACCTTCAGTGATGGAGCACCCACAACTCTGGGATGCAAGCTGTTCCATTGATTAATTGTTCTCACTGTCAGGAAATTCCTCCTTATTTCCAGATTGTATCTTCTTTTGATGAGCTTCCACCCATTGCTTCTTGTGCCGCCTTCAGGTGGTATGGAAAATACATCGATGCCCTCTTCCCTATGACAGTCCTTCAAGTATTGGAAGACTGCTATCATGTCTCCCCGAGCCGTCTCTTCCTTACGCTACACATATCTAGTTCCCTTAGTTGTTTATATGATTTAGCCTCCAGATCCCTTATCTTCTTTGTTGCTGTTCTCCGTGCTCTTTCTAGGGCCTCAGCATCTTTTCTGTATCATGGTGACCAGAACTGGATGCAGTATTCCAAATGTGGCTTCACTAGTGCAGTACTATTACTTCTCGTAATCTTGAAGCTATCCCTCTGTTGATGCAACCTAGGACTGTTGGCTTTTTTTCATAGTTGCAGCACATTGCTGACTCTTTTTTCTTAAACACTGGTCCACCAGGACACCTACTGTAGAACCCTATCACAGGCACTACTGTTGAGCTAGGTACTGCCTATCCTGTACCTGTACATTTGGTTTTTCCTACCTATGTGCAGTACCTTACTTTTCTCACTGCTGAACTACATCTTGTTGGATAGGGGCCAGTGCTGAAGTCTGTCAAGATCTATCTTGAATCTTCAGTCTGTCAAGATCTATCTTGAATCTTCAGTCTAACTTCCAAAGTGTTAGCAATTTCCCCCCAGCTTGATGTCATCCACAAATTTGATGAGCACCCCTTCAATCCCCTCATCTAAGTCATTTATGAAGATGCTGAAGAGCACTGGGCCCAAGACAGAACCTTAAGATACGCTACTAAATGCTTCCCTCCACGTAGATATAGTTCCATTGAAGACCACATTCTGGATGTGGTTTGTCAGCCAACTGCAAATGGTGGTGGTACTATCTATCCCACATTGTTATTTGCTGCAAGTCTGATTCTGTCCTTGGAGATTTGGGCTATTTGCCGGTATTCTGATCTGTTATATGCCCCTCTTTCCATTTTTTATACCTGTCCTTTTTGTCCCTCAGTTTGTCAGAGAGCTCTTTGAGCAACCATGCTGGTCTCATCTGGAATATCTTGTTTTTCTTTCTTTTTGTTTGGGCCTTCATTATCCCATTTTTCAGTATTTCCCATGCACCTTGAACTGTTTTTCCCTTTAGGATTTCCAGCCATGGAATCCTTCCTATTCTTAGTTTGTTGACGTCAGCTCTCTTAAAGTATAAAACACTAGTCTGACTTTGTTCAGTTACCTGTGTCTGCATTATGGTAAATACTAATACGACATGGTCACTCTCCCCCAAAGTTCCTACAACTTCCACTCCCTCAACCATTTCATCCCTATTAGTAAGAATTAAAGTCCAGTAGAGGCTGTGAGGGTCTGGATGGGAGTTAACAGGCTCAGACTTAACCCAGACAAGACCGAGTGGCTGTGGGTATTGCCTCCTAAAGACTATGTCGACTGTCCATCCTTGGTTCGGGGGGGGGGAATTGTCCCCCTCAGAATGGGCTTGCAATTTGGGTGTCCTCCTAGACTCACAGCTAAAATTAGAGCAACACTTGGCAGCTGTAGCTAGGGGGACCTTTGCACAGGTTCGCCTGGTGCACCAATTGCGACCCTGCTTGGATCAAGAGGCTCTCCTCATAGTCACTCATGCCCTTGTCACCTAAAGGTTAGATTATTGCAACGTGATCTACATGGGGCTACCCTTGAAGAGTTATCTCATCACTGATTTTAATACCTTAAATACCAGTTTAAAGCCCTATATGGCTCAGGGCCAGGTTATCTTCGAGACCGCCTTCTACCTCATAGTTCCCAGCGACCGGTAAGATCCCACAGGGTTGGGCTCCTCCACGTCCCGTCAGCTAAACAGTGCCAGCTGGCGGGCCCGCGGGGGAGGGCCTTCTCTGTGGCTGCCCCGGCCCTCTGGAACCAGTTACCTCCTGAGATCCGGACTACCCCCACACTGTTGGCCTTCCGGAAAGCGGTGAAGACCTGGCTGTTCCAGCAGGCTTGGGGCCGTTGATCTCGCTTCTGCAATTTGGCGAGATCTGGCCATGAAAAGGTGTGTATGGTTTTTTAATTGTTTTTAAATGTTTTTATTATGTATCTTTTTAATAAGCTTTTTATATTTTAATAAGTTTTTTATATTTGCTGTAAGCCGCCCAGAGTCCCTAGGGAGTTGGGCGGCATAGAAATGCAAATAAAAGTTAAAAAAAAAAGTAAAAAGTAAAGCTGACCCTCTAGTTTCCTCCTCCACCTTTTGGATGACAAAGTTGACAGGTAGGCACATCAGGAACCTGTTCAATCTCCCACTTGCTGCAGAGTTTGTTTCCCAGTTGATGTCAAGGTAGTTAAAGTCCCCCATTAGTACAGTGCCATGTTTCCTGCACACCTAGATGATTTGCAAAAAAGTTCATCTATTTCCTCAGCTTGGTTGGTTGGCCTGTAGTACAGACTTATAGTAATGTCTCCCCCACCCCAAAATATTCACCCAAATACTTTCAAGAATGCTTTCATCCTTGGAAGCATGTATTTCTGTAGAAGTGTAGTAATTCTTTACATACAATGCAACTCCTCCTCCTATTTTGTTGGGTCTGTTTCTTTTGAAAAAAATATATCCTTCTAGTAATATGTTCCAATCGTGTGTTCCATTCCACCAGGTTTCAGTAATAGCTACAATATCATACCTGCCCTCATGTACTAGGACTTCAAATTATCCCTGTTTGTTCCCCATACTTTGAGCATTCATGTACAGGCAACTGAGCCCTTTATGGCTGAACCTGCATTGCTTCCTGTGTCTCCTGTTTTATACCTGAGTGCCCCTTCCTTCTCACCACTCCCTTTATTTTTGTCTGATTTGTTGTCTTGGGGTTTATGCTTTGGGTTTGGTCCTAAAAATTGGCTTCCTTCCCCCTCCAGTTTTAGTTTAAAGCCATATGGAAGAGTGGAGCCAGAAGTCTCCCAAACACATGAAAGAGGAGAAAGGGGTAATAATCAGTTTCCTTGATTATTTGGATAAGCCTCTCTGTAACATCTCTGATCTTTGCACCTAGGAGAGAACATACCTCCCTCGATAGGTTGTCCAGTCTACAAATTGCTGATTCTGTTCCTCTGAAAAGTGAGTCACCAATCACCACCACATGCCTTTTTCTCTTTGAGGAACCCAGCAGACTCCTCTGTTACAGTATGAACTACTTTTCTTCCTGTCACTGGAACACTTGATGAAGACCCTGTCAAGCGTAGGAAATCAGGAGCCAAGGCGGTTCAAAAGAATACAGGTTTATTGCATGCTAACACTCTTTACAAGAATCTGAACTACTAACAGTCAAAACAAATTGGTGGTAGATACGGGTCAATGGAATTCAAGGTAGGCTGGATTTAGATCTAAAATAATCAAGACGACAGATTACTACCCCTTTCTTCCCCTTCATGTAGGGACAAATGACATGACAATGAACCTGAAAACAACATTGAGAAATTACAAGCAGCTAGGCAAGAAAGTTAAGGACTTTAGGAGCACAAGTAGTGTTTCCATCTGTACTTCCAACGATAGGTCAACAGCCAATGAGGGAACAAAGAATTTTAGAAATGAACCACTGGCTTAAGAGTTGATGCTGCCAAGAGAACTTCGGATTCCTAGACCATGGTCTGCATTACCTACATGAAGGGCTTCTGGCAAGGGATGGGCTGCACCTCACAAGAACCAGGAAGAATGTATTCGGAAAACGACTTGCTCAACTTATTTGAAGGGCTTTAAACTATAATTGAGGAGGGAGGGTGACCGATCCTTAGGAACTTTTGGACCTAATCCCAAGCATAAACCCTAAGACAACCAATTAAAAAATAAGGTAGGGAATGATGGGAAGGAAGAAAAACTCAGAAATAAAGTAGGAGATATAGGAAGCATACCCAGGGTCAGCCATACAGGACTCAATTGCCTATACACAAATGATCAAAGTTTGGGGAACAAACAAGGTAAACAAACAAGGTGAAGTACTAGTACATGAGGGCAAGTATGAGATAGTTGCCATTACCGAAACTTGGTGGGATGAAACTCACAACAGGAATGTACTGATGGAAGGATACAAACTGTTCAAAAGAAACAGACCTAACAAAAGAGGACGTGGAGTTGCATTATATGTAAAAAATCACTACACCTCTACAGAAATGCACAAAACCAAGGATGAAAGGCTCCTAGAATGCATATGGGTCAATGTAAAAGGAAAAAAGAATGACATTCCCATAGGTGAGTATTACAGGTCACCCAACCAAGCAAAAGAAATAGATGGACTTTTTGCTAGCCAGTTAACAAATGTATGTAGGAAACACATCACAGTAGTAATGGGGGACTTATCTACCCTGACATCAACTGGGAGACAAACTGCAGTAAATGAGAGATCAAACAGGTTCCTGACCAACCTAGCTGACAACTTTGTCATCCAAAAGGTAGAGGAGAGAACTAGAAGGATAGCTATACTGGACCTAATTCTTCCTAACAGAGAAGAAGTGATAGAGGGGATTGAAATTGCCGGAACTTTGGGAGAGAGTGACTATGTCATATTGGAATTCAACGTAATGCAAACACAAACAATAGAACATAATCAAACCAGTGTCTTAGACATTAAAAGAGCTGATTTTAACAAACTTAGAGCTTGGGAAGGATTCCATGGATGAAAATCCTAAAGGGGAAAACAACTCAAGAAGCTTGGGAAACTAAAGAATTTGATTATAAAAGCCCAGTCCACTACAATACCACTTAAAAAGAAAAACAAGAAATCCAAGGAGAAACCAACATGGTTGCACAAAGATTTCTCTGATAAACTGAAAGACACATAACTAAGGCAGACTATCAGCAGATAGCCAGAATTTGCAAAGATGAAGTCAGGAAAGCAAAGGCTCAGAATGAAGTAAGACTTGCAACTGTCTTTGCATATGTCTTCACGTAAAAAGATAATACAGCCAAAAACATAACCATAAAAGACAGACTAGAAATACAAATTAAAATAAGCAATAAAATGGTAAGATTACATCCCAGAGTTCTGAAGGAGCTGGCACATGTGATCTTGGAACCATTGAACCATATCTTTCAAAGATCCTGGAGCACCAGGGAACTACCAGAGGACTGGAAAAGAGCTGATGTGGTTCCCATTTTAAAAAAAAAAAAAGGGGGGGGGAACCAGATCGAGAAAACTACAGATCAATCAGCCTGACATCAATACCTGGGAAGATCCTGGAAAAGATAATTTTCTTGGTAAGCTAGAAGAATGTGGGAAAGACAGCATCACCACCAGATGGATTTATAACTAGCTGACAAATTGCACTCAACGTGTAGTCCTCAATGGAACTACATCTACATGGAAGTAAGTAAGCAGTGGGGTACCACAAGGCCCAGTACTCTTCAACATCTTCATAACCTATTTAGATGAGGGAATAGAAGGGGAACTCATCAAATTTGCACATTACACTAAACTGGCAGGAATAGCCAACACCCCAGAAGACAGGCTTAAAATCCAGATGGATCTCAACAGACTTGAACACTGGGCCCTATCTAGCAAAATGAAATTCAATGTAGAGAAAAGTAAGGTTTTACACTTAGGCAAGAAAAACCAAATGTACAGATACAGGTTAGGTAAAACCTGGCTCAATAGCAGTAACTGTGAGAGGGATTTTGGAGTCCTAGTAGACAATCACTTAAATATAACGCAGCAGTGTGCAGCAGCAGCCAAAAAAGCCAATGCAATCCTAGGCTACATTAACAGAGGGATAGAATTAATATCATGTGAAGTACTAGCACAGCTTTATAAAACCTTAGTAAGACCACAGTTAGAATACTGCATCCATATTGGGTCACCATAATATAAAAACGATGTTGAGACTCTGGAAAGAGTGCAGAGAAGAGCAACAAAGATGATTAGAGGGCTGCAGGCTAAAATATATGAAGAACAGTTGCAGGATTTGGGTATGTCTAGTCTAGTGATAAGAAGGACTAGGGGTGACATAGCAATAGCAATAGCACTTAGACTTATATACCGCTTTATAGTGCTTTACAGCCCTCTCTAAGCGGTTCACAGAGTCAGCATATTGCCCCCAACAATCTGGGTCCTCATTTTACCCACCTCGGAAGGATGGAAGGCTGAGTCAACCTTGAGCCGGTGAGATTTGAATCGCTGAACTGCAGCTAGCAGTCAGCTGAAGTAGCCTGCAGTACTGCACTCTAACCACTGCGCCACCTCGGCTCTGCGCCACCTCGCCACCTCGCCATGATAGCAGTGTTCCAATATTTGAAGAATAGGGGGTCAAGCTATTTTCCAAAGCACCAGAAGGCAAGACAAGAAGCAAAGGCTGCATTAACAGAGGGATAGAATCAATATCATGTGAAGTACTAGCACAGCTTTATAAAGCCTTAGTAAGACTATACTGTATGCACAATTATTAGGCAAGTGGGTATTTTGACCATATCATCCTTTGTATGCATATTTTCCACCTCCAAGCTGTATAAACTTAAATGCTTAGTGGATATAAGCAGATCAGGTGATGTGTATTTGTGTAATGAGTGAGGGTGTGGCCTAAGATCAACACCCTATATCAAGGTGTGCATAATTATTAGGCAGCTTCTTTTCCTCAGGCAAAATGGGCTAAAAAGTAGATTTAACTGACTCTGAAAAGTCAAAAATTGTAAAAAGTCTTTCAGAGGGATGCAGCACTCCTGAAATTGCTAAGATATTGGGGTGTGATTACAGAACCATCAAACGTTTTGTTGCAAATAGTCAACAGGGTCGCAAGAAACGTGTTGAGAAAAAAAGACGTACCTTAACTGCCAAAGATTTGAGAAGAATCAAACGTGAAGCTACCAGGAAATTGCTAAGATATTAGGGCGTGATGACAGAACCATCAAACGTTTTGTTGCAAATAGTCAACAGGGTCGCAAGAAACGTGTTGAGAAAAAAAGACGCACATTAACTGCCAAAGATTTGAGAAGAATCAAACGTGAAGCTACCAGGAATCCATTATCCTCCAGTGCTGTCATATTTCGGAACTGCAACCTACCTGGAGTGCCCAGAAGTACAAGGTGTTCAGTGCTCAGAGACATGGCCAAGGTAAGGAAGGCTGAAATCCAACCACCACTGAACAAGACACATAAGTTGAAACAGCAAGACTGGGCCAAGAAATATCGGAAGACAGATTTTTCAAAGGTTTTATGGACTGATGAGATGAGAGTGACTCTTGACGGACCAGATGGATGGGCTCGTGGCTGGATCAGTAACGGGCACAGAGCTCCACTTCGACTCAAACGCCAGCAAGGTGGAGGTGGGGTGCTGGTATTATGAAAGATGAGCTAGTTGGACCTTTTCAGGTTGAAGATGGACTCAAATTCAACTCCCAAACCTACTGCCAGTTTTTAGAAGACACTTTCTTCAAGCAGTGGTACAGGAAAAAGTCTGCATCTTTCAAGAAGACCATGATTTTTATGCAGGACAATGCTCCATCGCATGCATCAAAGTACTCCACTGCGTGGCTAGCCAGTAAAGGCCTTAAAGATGAAAGAATAATGACATGCCCCCTTCTTCACCTGACCTAAACCCTATTGAGAACTTGTGAGCCCTTCTTAAACGGGAGATTTATGGTGAAGGAAAACAGTACACCTCTCTGAACAGTGTCTGGGAGGCTGTGGCTGCTGCACAAAACGTTGATCGTCAACAGATGAAGAAACTGACAGACTCCATGAATGGAAGGCTTATGACTGTTACTGAAAAGAAGGGTAGCTATATTGGTCACTGATATTTTTTTTTTTGAACTGTCAGAAATGTTTATTTGTAAATTTTGAGTTGTTTATTATTCTCACTTTAACAGATGAAAATAAATGAGTGAGATGGGAAAGTTTTCATTTTTAATTTAGTTGCATAATAATTCTGCACACTAACAGTTGCCCAATAATTGTGCACACATATTCTCCTAAGAAAGCCATAACCTCACTTTTACTTTCTTAAATATTCAGGTTTGAGGTTTATTAACATTTTGGATTGACCGAGAGCACTGTAGTTGTTCAATAATAAAATTAATCCTCCAAAATACAGCTTGCCTAATAATTGTGCACACAGTGTACACTTAGAATACAGCATCCAGTTTGGGTCACCACAATATAAAAAAAATATTGAGACACTAGAAAGAGTGTAGAAGAGAGCAACTAAGATGATTAAAGGCCTGGAGACAAAAGCATATGAAGACCGGTTGCAGGAATTGGGTATGGCCAGACTCGAGAAAAGAAGGACTAGGGGTGACATGATAGTGTTCCAATATTTGAGGGGCTGCCACAAAGAAGAGGGGGTCAACCTATTTTCCAAAGCACCAGAAGGCAAGACAAGAAACAATGGATAGAAACTAATCAAGGAGAGAAGAAACCTAGAACTAAGGAGAAATTTCCTAACAATGAGAACAATTAACCAGTGGAACAACTTGCCTTCAGAAGTTCTGGAAGCTTTTAAGGAGAGACTAGACAGCCATTTGTCTGAAATGGTAAAGGTTCTCCTGCTTGAGCAGGGCATTGGACTAAAGACCTCCAAGGTCCCTTCTAACTCTGTTATTCTGTTACATTCTCTTAAATTCTTGTGGGCATGAAGGGACTCCAGACTGATGATGCACTTGACCCCTCCCTTGGGCTCAGCTTGGTCATCTCCTATAGACCCTTCTCCAGAATTCCCCCTGGCTGGGGAATTCTTGGCGTTCAAGTCCACACATTTTAAAGTTGCCAAGGCTGAGAAATACTGGTCTATAAAATTGTTCTGCCTTTTATAAACCAGTGCTACATATGTTCACTTAAAATTAGAATCCATTTGGGTGTGTTTCTAGAAGGTGCAAGACTTAGGAGAGGAGTATAAGAACATAAGAAGGTCCAGTTCACAGAACACACTAAATAATGTTTATTCAGCTGTGGCATAAAGTGTATTGTGTGAACCTAGCCATTATGTTTCATGGCTTAAGGTGTTCTATGACCCTAGCTTATGTACCATGACTAAGGAAACCATACCTTAGTGTGCTGTCTGAACCCAAGCAAACCTACTGTTTGATCACATTATAATCCTTCCAACCCAATATCCTGTTTACAATTGCAGCCATCCAAATACCTATAGAAAACCCACAAGAAGGCAATAATTCTTTCCCACTCTTGCAACTGATAAACTGCCTCCAAACATGCATTTACATTTAGCCATTATAACCAGCAACTAAGATATTGGTTTATCTTTGAATAATTTGTGGCACCACCACCAGATCCCATGCCAGCAAATCTCTTACATTCTTATATGAAGTGTATTTCCATTCACCACTCTTGATTCTTTGTAAATCAGATTCTTTTACAGATAAAATTGGAGCCTCTTTTCTAAATATTAAAGCACTCCTGATTCTGGCTGAAGCTTCTGCTTTTCCTGCATCTTACACACTCCATGCAAGGATGTTAAATCTCTGAAAGGGATGTAATTAAATGACTTGAGGTCTGGGCTATACAAAAAAAAAGTATCATGTGAGAAAAGTGCTACTGAGTCTGTGCAAAAGGAATTAAGCCAGGAGCTGGACGTGTTTTCCAGTCTCGGGTCTGTCTCTGTATCTCTCTGTGTGAAGACTTCATTATGCTATGTTGCTGTAAAGAATGTATGGTACTGTAAATATTTTGATATGATTATACAGGCTATGTTGCTGTAAAGAAGAATGTATGGTACTGTAAATATTTTGATATGATTAGAAAGAAGTTATTTGATTCAGCAAAATGCAGTCAACTGTGAGAGCTTCTGATTTATTTTTTCTACAACAGAGAAAAAAAATTCTCTAACAGGTTATGGGCCCAGAGCTCACTAAGGACTACATTGTAATTTAAAGCTGGAAGAAATTGCCTGTGTTTAGGAAGTATAAAAATAAGGGAGGATTGGCAGAA
>QLTV01001486.1:40926-51768 GCA_003457575.1 Thermophis baileyi | reverse complement strand
GTCGGGGGGATGAGTGAGGGGGGCGCTAAGAGGCAGGGGGGTGGCAGGAAAGCATGACGGGGTGGCGGGGAAGGGAGGTAGCAGCCTACTCCCTTCCCCGCAGCCCTGCCATGCTTGGCGGCCTTCCACGCGGCCTTCCCAGCGGTCCCCCACACACGCTTGCCTTCCGAGGTCGGCGTCTGGGCCGGCCCGGCCAGTGGGTGAGCGGGCGGCCCTTGGTGGAAATGCAGACGCTGAGAGGGGCGGCGGAATGGCAAGCGGATATCCCGGGGCTGCTGCACATGCACCAGCCCCATTTCTGCAAAGGCAGAGCCCCCCCACTTGCAGGGCGATCCAAAGAGGGGAGGGGGATGCTGCAGAAAAGGCCGCCTTCCACCCGTGCCGGCTCCGCGGCGCTTGGGGCTCCAAAACAGCCCACTGGCTTCTCACCCGGCCACCTGCCTGCTCTCTTTGCGGATCGGCCCGGCCGACCGCCGGTGCCACTCTGGGAACTCAGCCCGCGGCGCCGTGTTGGAAGCCAGTGGGCTGCTTCGGAGCCCCAAGTCCCACGGAGCCGGCACGGGAGACACGGGTGGACGGCGGCCTTTTCTACAGCATCCCCCTCCCCTCTTTAGATCGCCCTGCAGGGCTCTGCCTTTGCAGAAACGGGGCGGGTGGTTTGTACGGAGGATTGGCGGGGGGGATGCGCGGCCCTCTGGGATGGAGAGCGGGGCAAGAGAAGGCACAATAGGCTGCGCTGCCCTGGCCCCGCTCAACCGCACTTCTTTGCTGGGCACCGGCTTCCAGCCCACCCGCCCTACGAACGAAGCGGGCGGCGTGAACGAGACCGCTCGGCAGCAGCAGGTTGCACGAAGGAGGGGGGCCGGGGGCGGGGGACCCCCTGCCCTCCCCTCACCTGACAGGAGGAGCACCGTTTAACAGGCCCGGTGCGCAGCCGGGACGCTCTCTCGCCCATCCCATCTAAGCTGCTCCCCGCTTCTCCCGGTGCCATGGGCCGCAGACGCGAGAGCGCGGCGCACTCTGCACCCGTGAAAATCCCCAGGCTGCTGTCGCGGGTCTCTCTCGGATGGTTCTTCGACCCTTCTGATGATCCCAGACTTAGCAGCGGGATCGGATACCATTCACCCGCCCACCCGCGAGAGAAGGGCTCGCCCCTTAAACCGAATGAACGAGATCGCTCGGCAGCAGCAGGTTGCGTGGAGGAGGGGCGCCTGTGTGTCCTGTTCCCACTCCGTCCGGCAAGCCACGCGTGAATGGCTTCGGGGAGTTCCCACCTCCTTTTCCTTTTTCCCTCATTCTTCTCTTCCACGAGCACGCGGGAGTTCCAGCCCGCCCGCTGCCCTGCCGCGAGGTGGATGGGTGGGTGGGTGGGTGGGTGAGTGGCTGGGAGGGGAGAATGATTGACAGGACGAGAGAAATGAAAAAAACAACAAGAACAACAAAAAAAAGCAGCGAACANGAAAACGGATCGGCTTTGTCGTGTCGGTGTCGGCCTCTCGCCTGCCTGCTCGCTGTCTCCAAGCCATTTCCCAGGCAGAAGCGGTCTGTATTTTTAGCACCGAGGTCTGGCGGCGGCGGCAGTGGGGGCAATCCCCGTTTTGGGGGGGGGCAGCAAGAGTCAGGAAAATTCTGCAGCTCCCGCAGCTCTTGATGAAATGGGGAGGGAAGCGGTCTCTGCTTGGTGGGTCTGGGGGAGAGGAGGGTCAGCATTGAGCTGGGGGGAGGGGTGCCAAGTGAGACCCTGAAGCGTTCAAGGGAAGGGAAGGGAAGGGAAGGGAAGGGAAAGGAAAGGAAAGGAAAGGAAAGGAAAGGAAAGGAAAGGAAAGGAAAGGAGGAAAGGAAAGGAAAGGAGGAAAGAAGGAAAGGGAAAGGGAAAAAGGGAAAGGGAAAGGGAAAGGGAAAGGAGGAAAGCCGGTAATTTAATATTCCTATGGTGTTTCTTCCAGTAAGCGACGGTCCAGAGAGAATATCTCGGGTTTTTTGCATCGGAATTGGGGTGCGGGAGTTGGAAGCCACGGGGAGTACACGAAGGAGAATCGGAGGGGGTCTTTTTGTGTGTGTGTGTGTGTGTGTGTGTGTGTGTGTGTGTGTGTGTGTGTGTGTTGTTCGTTTGTTTCTTTACTACTTCCCTCCCCCCACACCTTAGCTTAGAAACCCGGCTTGCTCTGAACGTTAAGCTCCCGATAAAAGAGAGCGGAGGCCGCGTGGATTTATTGCCTACTGATAAGAGTCTCCCCCCCACCTTCGGAATCAGGCGACTGGGGTGGAATAAAACGCCCAGGTAGAAGCCGTTTGAAAATTGCCTCCTTCCCCAAACAGAAAGAGGAGACGCGCAAACTTTATCCTGCGCAAATATTTATGCAAAGATCCTATCACAAGATCATTGTAAGAGTGTTGTTATTTTATGCACCCAGCTTTCCTGTCTCGCAAAGGCTGGGAAAGGCTAAGGAGAAAAGATCGCGTCCTGGGGTCTCGTTCCAGTTCCCAATGGAGTGATTATCTGAAGATAGAGACACGTGTCAATGGCGTAGGATTCCCCCCCCCCCGGCCAGAAGGAAAGAGCTAAAGTAAAGACGAGGGAGGGAGGGAGGGGAAAAGAAAAAAAGGAAGGAAGGGGGCAAAGAGGAAGGAGGAAAAAGAGAAAGAAAAGAGAAAGGGAAGGGAGGGAAGGAGGAAAGGGAAAGGGACAAAGAAAAAGAGAAAGAGAAAAAAGAAAGAAGGCAGGAAGGGAGGGAGGGAGGGACATAGGAAACAGAAAAATGCAAGGGTAGAACTCTTCAGCTCAACAAATGAAAAAAAAAATGACCTACTTACTAAATATAGCTCTGCTACTTTGTCTGTAACCTTCTTTCCTTCCAGATTCCACATTTTGAAAACTATTAAGAAAGAAGAAAGAAAGAAAGAAAGAAGAAAGAAGGGAGGGAGGGAGGGAGGGAGGGAGGAAGGAAGGAAGGAAGGAAGGAAGGCTTATGACCACAATTGAGCCCAAAATTTTGGTTGCTAAGCAAGAGCGTTGTTAAGTGAGTTTCACCACATTTTACAAGTTGGCTACGCCCACCCAGTCACCTGACCACCAAGCCACGCCCACCTGAACGGGGTGGGGGGCACTGAGGATGAGTTTGTAGCACCAAGGGGGCAGTGGACTGAAAAAGTTTGGGAACCACTGCTCTAAAACATCGTTATATTTCCTAGTGCTTTTTGATTTTCTTTATAGAATTCCGCCGGAATTCCATCTGGCCCTGGGGTTTTATTATTTTTTTGTTTTTGAATTGCCCTTTTTAATTCTAATGTTGTTATCTTATCATTTAATGCGTCTTTTGTTACATCGGGTAATATAGGAAGGTTGGTTTTCCGTAAATATATTTCGATATCCTCCTCTCTTATATTTTCCCGATTGTACAATTATTGGAAATATCTTAATGCTATGGTTTTTTTATCTTCATTTTGATGTTGTATCACTCCTTCTTCATCCTCTAATTCCAATATTAATTTCTTTTCTCTTTCTTTTTTAAGTTTATATGCTAGCCATCTCCCTGGTTTATTGGCGTTTTCAAAGTAATTTTGTCTATTTAATCTACGTTTTTGTGCTACTTCTTGTGTGATCAAATTTAATTTATGTTTAATTATATCTTTTTCAGCCTTGATTTCCTGATTCTGAGGTTCTTTTTGCATTTTAGATTCTACTTTCTCTAGTTTCTCCTGTAACTTCATGTATTGTTTCTTTTTATTCCTATTTCTTCTAATCATATACGCTATCGTTAAGCCCCTCACATACAGTAGGCTTTCATAGTATCCCATAAATTTTGTATAGTTATATCATCATTCCAATTTTCTTTTAGAAACTGTATCTATTCTTTTTCTATGTATTGAGTGTATTTTTCTTCTTTTATAACCCTCTGGTTCATGGTCCATCTCCCCTTCCTTTCCACCTCACCTTTCAACTTACATGTTATCGGATTGTGGTCTGCCCAAATATTTGGTGCTATCTCTATCTCTATGACGTCCTTCCACAATTCCGGGTTCATCCATATCATGTCGATTCTGGACCATGAACCATGAGGGTTAGAGAAGAATGTGTACTGGTTTTTTTGTGGGTTGGCTTCTCTCCATATATCTCTTAAATTCATTTCTCGTGCCATTTCAAAAAATGATTGTGGTAATTTTCTCCTTTGATAACTTCTTTTTTTCCCTGTTTTGTAATCCTTTTTGGAGTCTACTACAGCATTATAGTCTCCTACTATGCATATATTTTCCAATTCTGATTTTATTATTTGTTCGTGTAGCTTACTAAAATATTCCTTTTGGTTTGTATTTGGCGCATATATAACCACTAATAATATTTTCCCGTTTGATCAATATTTCCACTAATAATATTCTCCCCTCCTCATCTGCATACAATTTTTTAGGTTTTAGCCAATCCTTAATATATACTGCTATACCTCTCTTATTTTTTCCCGCCAGGGCCAAATGGAGTTTCCCTAATTTTGGGAATTCTAAAATTCCACTGTTTTCTTTTTTGATATGAACCTCTTGAAGGCATATAATGTCCATATTTTGCTTTGTAAGTTTAGTAAATGTTTGTCTCCTTTTAATTGGAGAGTTTAGTCCATTTATGTTGATGGATATTAAATTAAGTTCTTTTTCCATTTTTTATTGTCTGGTTGTTGCCCTTGTCGCTATCTTTGATTTTGCTCCTCCCTGGTTTCTTGTCTTTACCCCTTCTCTTTCCTGTCCTTCTGTTTCTATTTTTTCTATCTCCTCTAGGTCTGGTTCTTTTTCTTCCTCTCACTGTTCCTCTTGACTTTTAGTCTCCGATTCCTCTCTACTATCTATCTCTTCTTCTTCCTCAATATATTTTCCGTAAAATTCTTGAGCTTTCTCTAATGTATCAATTTTAACCTTTTTGTCTCGCCACGTTACTAACATCCCCTCCAGAACCAGCCAACGAAACATTATTCTTTGTTTAATTAATTTAGTGGAAAGGAAGCTATAGTTCCTCCTCTGTTCTCTTATGCTTCTAGGAACCTTGTTTAATTAATTTAGTGGAAAGAAAGCTATAGTTCCTCCTCTGTTCTCTTATCCTTCTAGGAACCTGTTTTAAAACTATAACCTCCTTTCGCTTATACATCATTTGTTCGTCCCTGGTTTTTCTATAAATTTCATCTCTCATCATTCTTTTTGTACATCTGAAATGTATCTCCCTCGGCAATCTGTGGCGTCGTGCATAATTTGTATGCACCCTATAGATCTCATCAATGTTATTTTGTATTTCCCTTTTTTCTATCTCTAACAATTCAGCCAACAGGTCTGTCATCAATTTTAATAAATTTTCTTCTTTGGTCTCTGAAATATTTTGAAACCTTAGATAAAATGCTGATTTTTCTAATTCAAGATATGTAACAGCCTCCTCTAACTCCTTATTTGCCATCGACAGTCTTTCCTCCGTCTCCTCCAACTTCTTTTGTTTTTTCCTGTTCTTTCTTCTATTATTTTTATTTTCTGTTCATTGTTAGCTATTGCCTCTTGAATTCTCTCCATTCTATCATCCAATTTCTTTATATCCTCTCTTACTCCTCCAAAATTTCCTTTCGTATCCTCATGATTATTAGTTATCGTTGATTGTTCTTACTCTCAGGAAATTTCTCCTTAGTTCTAGGTTGCTTCTCTCTTTGTTCAGTTTCCATCGTTTCTTGTCTTGCCTTCTGGTGCTTATAAAGTGGTATTAACACTTCTCATGATCTTGATTCTATCCTTCTGTTAATGCAGCCTAGGATTGCATTGGCTTTTTTGGCAGCTGCCACACACTGCTGGCTCATATTTAAGTGATTATCCACTAGGACTCCAACATCCCTCTTGCAGTTACTGCTGTTGAGCCAAGTTTCACCTAGTTTGTACCTGTACATTTGGTTTTTGTTGCCTAAGTGTAAAACCTTACTTTTTTCTACACTGAATTTCAATTTGTTAGATAGGGCCCAGTGTTCAAGTCTACAATATGGATCTAATAAAGCAGTACGAAGTCATGATGTTACATATGATTTCACTAGACACCAGAAAATAAAATCATCCCCATTCAGGATCTGGCAAAATGGTTTTGTCAACAAGGACAAATTAGGGCACTGTGCATAAATGCTTAATTTTTCAGCTACCCATCAATTTTCATGACCATTTTTGATTGCTTAAAATTATTCCCCATCCATTGATTTCTAAGTACCGTACTTGCCTTCTTTCTCAGTTGCCCTCATTGATGCTCGTTTGCCTAATCTTATAAAGTGCCCTAATTGTCTAATTGTATAACTAGATTTTTATTTTAATGATCAATAGCTACTATGAAACTGTCCCATCAGATGTAGCAGGGTGTGCATCCTATTCACTATGTGATCCCTGATTGGATAGGATGCCCAATGTCTAAGTCAGCAAATCAGAAAAAAAAGAATGAAATTATTGGGGGGGGGAAGAGAAGATGAATATTTTCATACTGTATATCCACATTTGTCCCAAAGGTGCTTTTTCAAGAGGCAACTGGACTTTCTGGTTTTTCTTTTTTTTTTTTTTTTTAAGACATTTCACTTCTCATCCAAGAAGCTTCTTCAGCTCTGACTGGATGGTGGGGAATGGAAGGATTTATACTGAGTGGTGTAAACTCTGTCAGCCCTCCACCGCCTCCATCAGCTCAGTCGAGCCCCGGGCCGCAGCGGAGCCCTCCTAGGTGTTGGAGACCCGCCAGTCCATTGGGGCAACCCCAGATGCCGCTGGCAGGACAGGTGCCGCCCGGATGGGCTTACTACCTGGGTCAAGGCTGGGTCCAGGTCCAGTGGACACCTGCTCCTGTCCCCGCACCGCAGCCGCCTCTGCCACCTGCGCGACCAGCCACCCCACCTCACTTCAGGGCTACCTTTGACAGAAGTATAGACAAACTGGCCTTTTATCTAAACCGAGTTTGGGCCCACATTGACCGCTACGGGGACGACTACCTAACTGACCAAGAGATGATCTCCAGCATCACAGACAACCTAGAGGGCGAAGCAGCAGACTGGGTGACCCAACTCCATGACAAGGGTGCCCCAGAACATCGATGACTTCCTGCAGGAGCTAAGAACGAGGTTCGAGGATACGGTCCAGGGCCATGAAGCAGAGGCGGAGATCAAGGCGATTAGGCAAAGGGGCCGCCCGGCCAAAGAGTACGTCGGAGAGTTTCGGAGACTCACTGGGAAGCTGCATTACTGGCCTGAGCGCCTCCTTGTGCACTATTTCAAGGAAGGCCTAGACAAGGAGGTACGCAGCGCCTGTGTCATCTGGGTGTCAGGGTTCCGACCGATGCCCTAATTAAATCATGAGCCTCAAGCCAAGCTTCAAAAGAAATCCAGTTATTTATTAGGAGCTTCATGTCGGCATGAACCAAGTGAAGCCAACTCTGACCTCACTTAATTCGCGCCTTGGCTCTGACCCTGTTTTCCCCTCCCCCCAAGGTGTGTCATCAGTCACATTCCCCAACAAAGCAATTTTGCGGGTTGTAGAAGTCACTCCCTCTGGCCACTGTGGATCTCCGTGGAGATGACCTTGACGTTGCCGGCTGGAATGTGCTTTGATTTGACTGAAATGCAAGTTCCTCGATGGAGCTGCGAGGCTCGATTCCCCATCCCCCTGCCTATGGCAACTCGAGAGCAGGTCAGGAATGCTTTGCGAGTTGACACCGGGGGGTCCCCAACCGCATCCATGGCATTGGCCATGGACATCGAGCTTCACCCGCACCCAAAAGAGGCACCGGAGAAGAAACCCAAAAGGCAACTCGGCCGGCGACCTGCCTCCCGCTGAGTGGAAGAGCAGCCCAGAGGAACCTCAATGACATCAATCAAATGTTTTCGGTGCGGTCAGCAAGGCCATTGCGCATCAGAATGCCTGGTGCCAGCTCCCGTCCCCCAGCCGAGAACCCCTGCACCGGCAAAGCCCAAGAGGCCGCTGCGGAGACTCACAGAGGAAGGGAAGTTAGCCCATCAGGCCATTGACGTCTCCCCTCCTCCCCAAAGGGAGGGGGGAATTCCGGCTCAAGAGGCATCGCCGCTGGCAGCAGACGACAGCAGCGATGAAAGCAAGGACAACCCGATGGTAAGGAAAACCATCCATCTGTTCGCTATCAAATTGAGACTAGTGGTGCCTTGGCACCGCTGTGTGCCACCCAGCACAAAGGAGGCGAAGTGGCCAGCTAGAAAGGCCAAGTAGAGGTGGTAGAGCACGCCCAGGCCCAGCAGGTAAAAGGCAGCCACCACGAGCGGGGAAAGCCA
Organism: Thermophis baileyi; assembly: GCA_003457575.1. NCBI lineage: Eukaryota > Metazoa > Chordata > Lepidosauria > Squamata > Dipsadidae > Thermophis > Thermophis baileyi. Next base: position 43,489 of record QLTV01001486.1, on the reverse strand, counting down.
GATCCCCATTGGTGCCATGGCTGCCCAGGCCCAGCCGGGATCACATGCCTCCCCCTTGTCTCTGCTGGGCCTGGGTGGCCATGGCGCCGATGGGATCCGGCTTTCCCGGCTCCCGGTGGCCGTCTTTTGCCTGCTGGGCCTGGGCGTGCTCTACCACCTCTACTCGCCCTTTCTAGCTGGCCGCTTCGCCTCCTTTGGGGTGGATGGGTCTGCCAAGCAGCAGTGGTGGGTGTGCCAAGCGGCAGCAGCAGCCCGCGCCGGGGCCAAGGTGCATCGGGTGCGCGAGGGGAACACGCTCCACACGCAGGCCAAGGGCAAGACTCGCGAGGGGGCCGAGGAGAAGATGACCAACGGAGACCTGCTTTCCAGCCACAAGCAAAAACAGACAATGGGGTGGAGTAAGCACATCCAGCGGTCCGCATCATGTGCCTCCGCCTGCTGCTGATGCCGCTGCCGTGCGTGCTGCTGAGATGGCCAGCCCGGTGGAGCGGGCTCTGGAGCCACAGAGTGCGCCAGCTGAGGGGCCGGCAGGCTGCCGGTGCTGTCGGAAAACATCAGCCCCGCGCACAAAGGGTGGCGAGCGCGGGATGGCCAACGGTTTTCAGCACCAGCCACTCCACCCCCTGCATCGCCTCATGGCGGTGGCACCCGCACCCCGCCCCCTGCATCGCCTCACCTCACCTCATCCTATGGGACGAGCCTCCTGCCCACCGCCCCACCTGCCGGAGACCCCTGGATTCCCTCCCCAACACCGCCCAGCCCACATGAGCGACGTCGAACTGGCCACGCCCAGTCAGCCGTGACCACCCTGGCCATGCCCCCCCCGGCCCCCCAAGGACAACCACAATGCTGATGCAGCTCGCAATGAAATCAAGTTTGACACCCCTGCCCTAGATGATAGGCTCAAGATCCAGATGGTTCTTGACAGACTTGAACACTGGGCCCTAACTAACAAAATGAAATTCAATGTAGAGAAAAGTAAAGTGTTACACTTAGGCAAGAAAAACCAAAAGTATACATATAGATTGGGAGAAACTAGGCTTAATAGCAATAACTGTGAGAGGGATCTTGGAGTCTTAGTGGACAACAAATTAAATGGAAGCAAAAAAAATAGTCACCACTTTGATGAACCAGCTGGACTTCTCAGCTTTTTGAAATCAATTAAATTTACATCCAAGGAAATATGTTTAGGGTGTGGTAAGGTCTAAAGCTGTTCATCTCACCATCTCACTAAGGATGAAATGTTTACCAGAGTTGGATTTAGTATCTTTTGTACGGTAGTACTCTGTAAATTTAATTAAATTAAATTAAATTAAATTAAATTAAATTAAATTAAATTAAATTAAATATGAGCCAACAGTGTGCAGTGGCAGCCAAAAAAGCCAATGCAATCCTAAGTTGCATTAACAGAGGGATTCAATCAAGATCACGTGAGGTACTGACACTTCCGGTAAAGACATGGCCGGCAACTGACACACCCAGAGAATCTCCTCTCTCTGGACTGTCATTTTTCCAACTTAACAACAGAAGGAACAGTTTTCGGGCCGTTTTCCAGGCCATTTTTCGGCCATTTTCAGGCCGGTTTTCAGCTGTTTTTTGGGCTGTTTTCGGGCCGTTTTTTGGGCCGTTTCCTGCTGTTTTTTGGGCTGTTTTTTGGGCCGTTTTTCAGGCCATTTTTCAGGCCGTTTTTCAGGCCATTTTGGATGTTCAGTAGTAGTAAATAAATAGAGAGGGAAATTGAGTCAAAGGCCTCAACAAGGTACAATTTCCCTCTCTATTTATTTACTACTACTGAACATCCAAAACGGCCCAGAAAATGGCCGAAAAACGGCCCAGAAAATGGCTGAAAAATGGCCCGGAAAACAGCCCGAAAAATGGCCTGAAAATGGCTGAAAAACAGCCCAGAAAACGGCCCAGAAACGGCCCAAAAAACGGCCAAAAACAGGCCAAAAAATGAAGATTTCAAAACTTCAATTACCTCTCTTGAAGCTGTACAACAATCTGGATTTGAAAGGGGAAGAGGAATTCATAGCTTGTGTGGGCACACACTTCAGACCTCTTAATACCTCACATCCATTGTGCTTTTTCCTGCCCCGCTGCACAAATCTTTTAAACATTTGCTGGCAAACACAAAGTGAGCCTCACCCCAAAGCATATTCCCCCTTCTGAATTTGGATTATTACACAACCATATGAAATAGTATAAAATCGCACTACTAAGCACAGTAACACCTGGACTATAGCAAAACTTTGTGAAAAAATTGATATAAGCTCCCATACCCCATATATAGATTATGTTGAACAAATGGAATGTCTTTGGGTTGATTTAAAGCCAAGATATGAAAATAAAGAAAACAAGAAAACTTCATCAAACACTTGAATTGCCATAATGTTGTCTTCCTAAAGTCCCCTGCTTCCTTCTTTGCTCCAATTACAATTTCTAATTACTGATTAGAATTACTAATAAACTTTACATCCAGTTTTAGAACCAATTCTGAGAAAATAAGCTTGAAAGAGGGTCAACAATCCTTCCACCCACTTGGACCTTTTCCTCATAGCAGTAC
>QLTV01001486.1:23806-40821 GCA_003457575.1 Thermophis baileyi | reverse complement strand
AGAGGGTCAAAAATTCTTCCACCCACGTGGACCTTTTCCTTCTATCAGGACATCTCTTTGCAAAACAGGTTGTGCTTTAAAACACACATCTGTCTCTAGCACATTTAGTTGGACAACAAGCAGACTCTTTGGAAAGAAATCAAGGAAAGGAAGGAGGAAAACCAAGAGGACCCCCCCACACAAAGTAATGGGGTGGGGTAGGGAAGGAATCTTAAGTATCAATGTAAAAGTCTCTTTTTTCCAGTGATAACAGTTCTAGGATAAATCAGATCAATAATAATGTCTGTCCATGTATCTCTCCAGCTTTTCCTCATTCTGACTATTCCAGAATAAAGACAGAGGAGCGTAGTTTTATGATTGGGAGAACTTTGTGTCTATTTTTAGGGTCCCATACTATAAATAAAGAGAATGGAGGACAATTCTTGTGATTGAGAGAACTTTGTGTCTATTTTTAGGGCCAGACTGATCACAGCTCAATGACAGAGCATAGATATTACATATTCAGGCAAAGCAGAGCTGAGGAAAACTTCTGTTGAAATCATTGCAAACTTCTCATAAATTATGGTCCATGAAGGTGGGGAGATTAGTGATCCTTAGATGCCTTTCTATATTTTTATGCATAAAGCATGTTTCTATTAGAGTCTTCCTTCATAGATATGCTGCACAGGATAATCTGTAATATGTTTTTTTTTAAGGAGACCAAAGCACAGATCCCTAAAAAGGATCTTAATTTGCCCATTTTTGACAGGGTTTTTCAAACTTGCAAGATGTGTGGACTTCCAGAATTGCCCGGACAGCATTCTGGAAGTTGAAGTCTACACATCTTAAAAGTTGCCAAATTTGAAAAACACTGATCTATCAGAACATCTAGCTCAGGGGTATCCAACCTTGGCAACTTTAAGACTTGTGGACTTCAAAACGGGCCGAAAAACGGGCGGGGCCAGCCAGTGGTGGGATTAGCCCAAACTGGGCCGAACCAGCTGAATACCACCTCTGCCTTTGAGGCGAGTGGCTGGGAGGCAGGGCTGGGTGTGATGAGTGATGTCGAGTTGGCCACGCCCACCCAGTCACATGACCACCTGCCCACGTCTACCAAGCCAGTCATTAGGGCAGAGAACCGGTTGTTAAATTATTTGAATCCCACCACTGAGTCCTGGATATTAAAATAGAACAAGAGACACAATTAGGTGTAGAAAATTACCAACCTACTATGTCAACTTTACAAATACTGGATAATGCAAATAACCTTACTGTAACTTCAGAATATAAATCTGGCATTAGCTCTTCTTATGATGATGGTGCGAGTACAACTCTCCCAGTGCAACTGAAACAAGAGTATCAAGTAATTTCACAATTCCTAAGAGGTCAAGTTTGGGACTATTGCTTTATGGATACTAACAAGGTCGAGAATTCTTTGAGAAAAGAAGATATGATAGCCATCTCAGTGAAGGAAATTTTAATCTGGGAAGATTTGCTTCAGACTAACTTATGTCGTCTAACAGAACAACTTTGGGACTTTTTTTTTTTTTTGTGGATATAAATAAAGCTGAGAATTTTTTCAAGAAAAGTCATCTGATAGACTCTCCTGAGAAGAAAAAGACCCTATTCTATGAAGATAAGCTGGAGGGAGTGACCTAAATTTAATGTTTTAATTAATTAAGATGAACTTTTAAAAGTCTGATATATGTACTGATAGAAAGCTTTAAGTTAGTTGTGTATGTATAAAATGAGTATGCATGTAAACACATGTCCTCAGGTTTTTTAAATAATGCTGAAAAATATTCCAAAGTTTGTAAAATATTATCGACTAGATTTGAAAATATGAGAATGAATGATATATTATCCCTCACAGCAAAGAGAAGCAGAGATGGTTAAACTGATTATTTTATCCAAAGAAGAGAATATATTTAATTTTGTCTCTATTTTATTATTATTATTATTTATTAAATTTGTATGCCGCCCAACTCCCAAGGGATTCTGGGCGGCTCACAACAATATAAAAAACTGTTAAAAGAAAACATAATAAAAACATTTTGAAATTGCTTCTGGATTTTGTGCTTACAATGGGGAAAAAATGAAATGTTGATTTTGTTTTTGTAAACTAGACAGGCTTATTCTTATAGAAATGGCTTGTACATACTGTTGTGTAAAAGCAAAAAGTTGTGGTTGTAATGCTGTTGTCAGGGTTCCGAGCGATGCCCTAATTAAATCATGAGCCTCGAGCCAAGCTTCAAAAGAAATGCAGTTATTTATTAGGAGCTTCATGTCGGCACGTTCCAAGGGAAGCCAACTCTGACCCCACTTAATTTACGTCTCGGCTCTGACCCTGTTTACCCCCTCCCCCCAAGGTGTGTCATCAGTCACATTCTCCAACAAAGCAATTTTGCGGGTTGTAGAGATCACTCCCCTCCGGCCACTGTGGGTAACCGTGGAGATGGCCTTGACAGAGAGGTGGCTGGAATGTGCTTTTGTTTTGACTGAAGTGCTCCTTCGCTGCAGCTGCAAAGTTCATTTTCCCATCCCCCTTGCCTATGGCAACTCGAAAGCATGCCAGGGATGCTTTGCGAGTTGACATTCGGCTCCCCTCACTTCCTGAAGGTGACCTGTGCAAAGCAAAGACAGTTTGAGTACAGGTATAGATTTTAGGGTTGCGATTCCCCCTCAGGCTTGTTTGGGTTGTCTGCGTGGAATTTAGCTATGAGGCGGTCAGCCTGGATGTTTCTACTCTTTACCCAAGACGCCTCTGATAAGGGGTAGCCCTTCTACTTGATTAGGTATTGGAGCTGTCTCCTGTGCCACCTCCAGTTGAGGATTCGTTGCACCTCATAATGGGTTTGGCCCCCTATGACCACAGGGTCCGGGGGCTCACGGGGTAGTGGCCTCAGGGTCGATCCAACCACGGGTTTTAAGAGGCTGCTATGGAATACCGGGTGTATCTTCCCTAGTAGTCGGGGCAATTTTAATTGCACCGTGATCGGGTTGATGATCTTCACTATGTGGAATGGCCCCATGAACTTGGGTCCCAGCTTCTTACTGGGGAGTTTCAGCCTCAAGTATTTTGTGGAGAGGTAGACCTTTTCCCCCAGCTGGAATGGCCGTTGCAGGGCTCAGTATTTGTCTGCCTGTTTCTTATAGGTCTGCGCTGCTTTAGCTAGCGCTTTCTTGACATTCTCCCATGCTGCTTTCAGCGTTGACAGCCAGTCTGTCAAGCTGACTGAGGAGGGGGGATCCCTTGGGTATTCTGGCATTGGGACAAAGTCCATGCCGCTCACTACCTTGAACGGGGTTAATCCCATGCTACTGTGAACAGCATTATTGTATGCAACCTCAGCGAAAGGCAGAAGGTCCACCCAATTGGATTGCTGATAGTTGACATAGCATCTCAGGTACTGCTCTACCATGGTGTTCAGTCTCTCTACCCCCCCCATTGGTACTCGGATGGAAAGCCGAGCTAAGGCCCTGGGACGACCCAATGTACCGCAGGAACTCCCTCCAGAACTTAGCCATGAACTTGACTCTATGTCTGAGATAATTCTTCGTGACACTCCATGCAGGTGGTAGATGTGCTTCAGGAACAGTTTGGCTAGCTGGTGGGCTGAGGGTAGTCCACTGCAGGGTATGAAGTGTGCCTGCTTGGAGAATAAGTCTATCACAGTCCAGATCACCGTGTTCCCCCCACTTTTTGGCAACTCCACTATAAAGTCCATTGCAATTTCCTCCCATTGCCTCGTTGGCTCTGCCACCGGTTGGAACAGTCCGAGGGGGGGTGTTTCCTGGTTGCTTTTTCATTGTGGCACAGATGGTGCAACTTTTCACATAACTGTCCACGTCTTTCTTTATACCAGGCCACCAGAATTGCCTCCATGCTAAGTGTAAAGTCTTTAGGAACCCGAAGTGGCCTGCCGATTTGATATCGTGGCTCCTCTGGAGGATTAAGGTGCATAGGTACTCTGGGACGTAGAGTTTCATCCCCTTCCACGCTAGGTCATCCCTTTTTGTCAAGATGTGTTGGTTGTCACGGAACCAGGGGTCTGCTCGCAGTTCGGTTTTGAGTTTCATGCTTAGATCGCTTGTGGGTTGGTCTTGCCAGTCACGGCGTTGTCGTCTGGTGGTCACTTGGGCGGCTGTTTGGGTAGGGGGGATGATGGCGTCTACTACCTTCTCCCGTTCGCATTTGTACTGGGGCATGCGGGAGAGGGCGTCAGCTAGGAAATTCCTCCCCCCTGGAATGTGTTTTAGCACGAAGTTGAACCGGTTGAAGTATTGAGCCCAGCGGACTTGTTTGGGCAATAGTTTTCGCGGGGTCCTCAGGGCCTCCAGGTTTTTGTGGTCAGTCCAGACTTCGAACGGTTTCTGCCCCCCTTCCAGCAGGTGGCGCCAGGTCAGCAGTGCCCATCTTACCACAAAAGCCTCTTTTTCCCATGCGGCCCATCACCTCTGTGTCCGTGAGTTATTTATTTATTTATTTATTTTGTCAAATGTGTATATGATTACAGATAACTCTCTCTCTCAGACTCCCAACTCAAAGCCAGCAGCTCCACCCCCAGCTTCTGTGAAGTTAAAATGTAATGGAGGAGTTTCAATCTACCTTTCTCCTTTGTACTCTCTCTCTCAGAGTCCAACTCAAAGCCATATGTCTTTGCGTCTTTCGCATATCTTGATTGTATTTGCAAGTATGGCCACCATGCTAGGTCCACCCTAAATATCCTCTTTTATTGTAGTATATAATTGTATCTCCAGCAGTCTGCAGCCTCCCTGGCTTCCAGCACTATCATTAAATTCCTAGGGAAACTTTTCCCATGAGTGTTTTTCAGGAGAGATGTTACTGTTGCTGCCAAGGAAGACTCAAGGCCATGAGAATCCTCTTTAATCCAACCCAACTGATAAATGGTATCTTGAAAAAAGCCAAAGTGCAAGGTTTTATGTCTTGCAGGGGACCATTTTCATGACAGCTTTGTATGCAGAAATCCCCAGATTCAATCCCAAACTTCTGTTGTTGTTGTTGTTGTTGTAAAAATACATATCGCCTAATATGTTATGTGTAAGAGCTTAGCTGAAGATCTAAAATGATTGCTGATAGAAGACTACATTGTCCTAGAGACTGACAATATTTTAATTGGGCATAGAATTATACAGCATAGTAAAGCCTAAAAATATAATTATTGTATTCACATAACATGAATGCCAAACAAAGAATATGAGAAGCTGGTTCCCACAACAAACTGTGCCACAAAGAACTTCCCCCAAGATGGTATGCTAAGCGGTGGGGTGACTTTTTTTCTCCTGCCAACAAACAGCTGATTATGCCGCCAAAGCTGGTTATTTGGTAGTACGCTCCCCAGATTTGAACGGGAGCAAATAGGAATGACCCAAGACGACTCTCGGATGATCGTGTACTTGCCGGGAAGACGGATCTTGATTATCACAATTTTCAGTAGGAGCAATTGGAGGGTTGGGTCTTCCATCTTTTCCTTTCAGCTGTTCCTTATCTTTAGGCACACTTTGGTTTTAACTGCACTTTTAAATTTTTTCTTTACTTTTTGATTTATATTTTTAATGGTTAATTGACTGGTTGAATACTGACTTATCCTACAACCCCTTACTGCAGGGCTGTCAAACTCCCGGCCCGCGGGCCGGATACGTCACGCGCTGGCCACGCCCACGCCTGGTTTAGGAAAGGGGGGGGAATCCTGATACATCACATGACGCCACCGTGACGACGTGAGTTTGACACCCCTGCCTTACTGGATTTTAACACAAACTTTTTTTTACTGTTTATTTAGGCATTTTAAATCACGTGACGGAGAGAGGATTCATCCCTGGGTAGTGAAAGTCATCTGATTTACCTTACATTTATATTGGATTTGTACTACAAGAATTCTGTATTTTACTACTTTTTAAAAGCTCTGGGTTTTTTTCTTAACTTCTGATGGGAAATTTCCGTTTTTTTTCTAACTACTTTTTAGTGTGGGAAATTTTATCTCAATTTTTCTCTGTGGTCATTCTGTTATGGTACATTTACTTCTCTTGTCCTTGAGAGTGAAACTCTTTATGCTTTTCTTGTAAAAGCTCAGCTACAAAAGAGTTTTGGACTATATTAAAATGTAAACAACAATAAATCAAGGATTTGAATACTATACATTATATTCTTTAAAATATCTACAAAAAGAGATAAAGCCCTTTTTTAAAAAATGCTTTTTAACTTACAAACGCTAACTGAAAACTTGGATAAAAAGTTTGATAAATTAACAACGGTTTTAAATCAACCCCAAGACAACACCCAGATACAAATAACAGCAGCTGAACTAGACTTACAATCAAATGGACTGAAATCTAATCTGTTGCTGGCAGATGTGAAGGAAAAGGAGCCTGGTTTGAGAATTGCAGGCTTGGTGGAGAAGGCTGGAAGGGGCACGAATACAAAAGATTCAGAGATGACAGAACTGATGAGTGATGGATTGGACTTTCTTAAGAAAATGGATGGAGTTTGGAGAGTGGATTTATTATGGTATATTTAATCAGAAAGAAATTGACAAGAGAAGCTGTGTTTTTATTTACAGGGAGATTCTCTGAACAACAAATGCTGTGGAGATACCCTGTTTCCCCCAAAATAAGACATCCCCTGATAATAAGCCCAATCGGGCTTTTGAGTGCATGGCAATAAGGCCAAGCGCTTATTTCAGGGTTCAAAAAAATATAAGACAGGGTCTTATTTTTGGGGAAACACAGGTACTTACAACATAGACGTATGACTGGGGAAAGAGATACAATTGTTGGGAAAGATCACAATCAAAGTCTTAAGCAAAAGTTTTATTATTAATAATCAAATGAGGATATTTGATCCTGGGCAGATCAGAGATAAGGATCATGGTAATTTGTTGGTAGATAAGAAGCCGTTGTAGACTTTCTACGAGTTAAATACAATAATAGATTGTTAACAGAGAATTTTGAAGTTTAACTTTGCTGTTGGTTTACCTGTTAACTACCTTTTTTAATACACAGTAGATAGATGATAGGTCAAATTGGTTGTAAACAGACTTGTAGAAGTTTAAAAATTGTGGGCCTGTTTTGCAAGGGGGGAAATTATTACTGCTGTAATATACTTATCAGTATTCAACTGGGGGAGCCAATATATGTATTTGCGTCTTTCTTTTCTAATGCACATTTTTAATGTTTTGCTTAGCTTTGTTTTGTTTTTCTAAGATTTCTTTCTTTTTGGGGGGAATTTGTATTTTAACTTTCTGAATAAAATAAAATATTGAAAACAAAAAAACAAACTGAGCCACAAACTATTTAAACCCCATTTTAGCTTACTTTATTGTATGTACCTGTCCATATAGGCGGTGATTTAATCCACTGAGGCCAATCCCCTATTCCATGCAGAAAGGCAGATAGCCGCTTTCATCCCCATGAAGATTCAAATCCCACACCATCCTTTATAACATATTTATTGTAGTTTCCTTCCCTGCACTTAATACTGTATGAGACAGTTCCTTCCATAGCCTTCGAGATAAAGCACACGTACAATGACAAGATAGAGATTATTCATGGAGGGGGAGAATCAAAATTCCCACCTCCCTTTTCCCTAAAATGCAGCCATATCCCATTGGTGCCTTCCAAATGCATTGAGCTACGTTTCCCATTATCAGCAGGGGATAATGGGATTGCAGCCTAACAGTTTGGAGAACCCAGGTTAGATAATACTTTTTGACCCTGTTGTAGTGACTGTAGATGACCAGGCATAGCCTGAGGGTGGGATCAAATGCATCATCAGTTTGGAGTCAATATGCTCCCACAAGAGACCTAATTTCAGCCCCCTGTGAATTTCATTGACTCTTATCTAGCGCCAGTTTGTCTTGACCTTTAGTAGATCAAATTCTTGTGTATAGGTAGCATGTAATAAACTTGAAGTGCTTTGAACTCAACTCCTGTTCCTGGTTACTTGCACCTGACAGTAACTAACATAAACTGTCTTGTATCTTATGGACACAATGTTGGGAAGAGAAAATGAGAAAGGGAGAAGCAGCAACCAAGGCAACATATACTTAGGGTTCTCACTCTTTCCTTTCCATCCCTTTTTTTCTAGCTCCCATTGCCATGGTAACTGTTTCTAGCACATCCTCTTGGCCACTTTTTCTAGTAGCTGTAGCTATGTAGAGAGTTTTATATTTTATACATATATACAGAGGTCAAGCAAACACACTAAAAGAGATGGCCCAAATTTATGTGTACAGGCCAAAGCCTTCATAGTTAACAATTCAACTGTTTGCAATACTAATTAATCCTGAAAGCTTCACCATGCCTCCATCAGGGTCTGCCCTGACATTAAGCAGCAAAAACGGCCTGTACCTCTGCTACCCCCCACTTCCTCCTTGAGTCACAGCAGCACTCAAGGTTGTAAATGTGTGTCACACAAAGACACACACATACCCACAGCATGGTCCTTATCAAACGACTGCACAATATTCCATATTCATAAATTGCCGTAATCTATAAACACTGGAATACTTTCCTCCTCCCTTCACAGGGCTGTTGAGGGCCCCTCCAGGGAGGGGGGGAAAAAGAGACTGACCTTGTGTAATCATGGTAGCCCCTCCCCCCCAAAAAATAATAAACCTGCAAGAAAGACAAAAGTAATTATCAGTTGAACCAGAACAGCCCACTCCAGTGCCCCTTTCCCAAAGGTGTTGGAGTACATGGCCACCTTGTCCATGGATGATGAGAGCTGTTATCCAATTCAGTGACTTGCTTCTACTAACATGTTACATCTCAGTTCACAAGATAAAATGGCTGTGTCCATATTACATGCTACACCCAAATAAACACACATTATGGCTTGCTGGATGGGGCTCATTCATATACCATGTCAAGACAATAGTTGGGTTTCCACAATACAGTGAAGCACCAGCTATCCAACTCAATTGTAGCTTACCCTAAGCATATTGTGGGGAATGAACCCTGCAGAAGATGCCTACATTTTAATATACAAACATATATACATACTGTACATACATGCAACTAGTCTAAATATAGCAGTAGTCTGTTTCTAAATACAGGTAATACTCGAGGTACGACAGGTCATTTAACGAACATTCGAATGTCAACTCTCAAAACAACTTTAGCTGAAGCCATATTCTCTTTTTCTTCGTTTCTTAGTTGCCATACATATAGTGGGGAGGGGGGACCAATGGAGTGTGAAATGTTTTCTTCTAATGTGCCAGACATAACAGTGATAGGGCTCATGGGAACCAAGATCATCTCAACAAGCGCTCGTAACAGCCAGAGGGAGCAGCTGAGAAGCCTGCCGCTTACCTGGTTGGTCAACGAGATCTGTGACACTGGGGGGTGGGGAATAGCTATTCTTTTAATTATACCAAACCACGAGAAATATTTAGAGTTGGATTCACATCTGAACATGCCAATATGATGTACCCAATAAAGGAAATCTTTGAGAAAAGCTACAGCCTCAGAGTCCTGAATTGATTGGGATCATTACTCGGAACCATGACATCGAATTTACAACAGAGCCCCCCCGCAAAAGCTACATATGACCCCATTTCAAAGTTATGACAGCTGCAGCCGTTCACCCTTACAACTGACCACAGGGTTGCTGCAAAAAGCTCTTCAAAAGATAAGTGAGAAGGGTGTTTTTGGTGGGGTGGGAATCAGGCCTAAGGTCTGGGAGGACCCAGTAGAAGTGGGGAAAAGGCCTGTTGGCACCCAAGGCATGGGAAGTGGAGCATAGGGCATCTTGAGAGTGGGGGAGACCTTGGGAGGGCCAGGGCAGGTGGACCTGTGCCTGTACTAGGCCTCCAATGGACTTCCCCACCCAGGAAGAACCCCACACTCTGCTTAATGACCCACACATTTGTTTTATGTTTCATTGGGGAGAGCAGGGATGGGCGGTCATTAGGTGACACATTTCACCTAATGACTGCCACAACATGCAACTGTAATGGGCAGGCTCAATTACGATCGTAACTTCTTCTTTTTTTAGTATTTTATTAGTTTATCAAAATATAAAATACAGAAGTACAAAGAAAAATGAAAATGGGAAAATAAGGGAGGAAAAGTGGAAGAGAGAAAAGTGTAGGGGAAAGAAAAAGCATTGACTTCCAACTCCTTTTGGTGCAGTAGAATAATGTAGTAACATAAAACCTCAACTTTTTACTTTTATGAAATATATACTATCCATTTCTATAACAACAAACCTATCTAATCAGCAAAACCCAAAATCAAAGTTTCATTTTTTTCCCACCTCAAGCAAAAAGTCCAAAAGCGGTTTCCAAGTAGAAACAAAATTACTGTATTTTTTGGAGTATAAGACGCACTCCCCCCCCCCCCAAAAGTGGGTGAAAATTTCTGTGTGTCTTATACATCAAATGTTGCATCAGCTGGGGGTTTGCCATACCTGGGGGGAGGGGGGAGGGAGTTGGTGCGGTGACGACAGGCAGCAGTGATCCCCGCTGCCTGGAACAGCTGATTGGCGGTATTCTGGGAGGCCGATCCAACCGCCAATTGGCTGCGAAGGCTCCAGCGTTCCCCAGCTGAGACAGCAACACAGAGGTGGGATTCAGCCAGTTCGGCCGAACTGCTTGTTAAAGTTGTGTGCAGTTCGGAGAACCAGCTGATCCCACCACTGGCTGGCCTGGGCGCGCTCTACATCTGCCTGCCCTGTTTGTCGAGCAGTTCGCTGAAGACGCCCTGCCGCCGCCTGCCGCCACGCCGCAAGTGCGCCCTTCCCGGCCTGCATGGTGGACTGTGAACCCAGAGACATGGAGAGAGAGAGAGGTATGGCTTGGCTTCCAGTGCCAGAGAGGGCGGGCAAGGGAAGCGGCCGGGTTGCCGGGTTGCCGCCGCCTTTCATTGGGGCGCGCGTAGCAAGACGGGGCTCCTCTTGCCGTCCCTTTCCCCACCATCGCTGGGCTTCCTGCCCCTCACTTACCGCATGGCTTCCTGCCCCTCACTTACCGCAGCCATCGATGCAATTTGGGGGTGGCAGACTCTGTTTTATTAGCACGGGCAGGCATGCTAGATTCTGCCTGTTTGTCTTTGTAAAGATAACATCGCTAGATTTTTTTTTTTCCGGGAGGAGGAAAAGAATCACCAATGTCCTAAAATTCTCAGCTTGCTATTGTTACTTTAGGGCGGGGGAGGAAGGGTACCCAACTCCTGGGCCGACTGGCTTCTTCCCAGCAGCTCTTTCTCTGCTTTGGTGTCAGCCATCAAAGACGAGGCTTTTGTGGGCAGAAGAGCTGTGCTGCAATGGAGAAATGGGCAACGGAGCGGCCAGCTTGAGGGAAGGAGGCTGCTTTCTCCTCTTTCCCTGCTCCTCGTATTTCCCTCGTAATGAGCTAGTGTGGCATGTACTGTATACGGTATACCGGTATCTTGTGTATGAATGTATGAACATGGTTTCAGCTACAGTGCTCTCATAACAATAAAGGACACATTACTGACAGTTCTTTCTTGCAGAAAAATACTACGCTATCTCCTCATGCTACATACCAGTACAAGGATATCAAAGAAGAAAAGACAAGCATATAAAATTTCTTTTAAACTGGAAGTAGTAAAATATGCTGAGGAACATGGAAACAGAGCAGCGGAGAAACATTTTGGACCACCTCCAACTGAAAAAATGATAAGAGAGTGGAGGAAACAGGTGGATCAGCTGCAAAAAGTAAAAGATAAAAGCAAGCACAATTTTTGTGGGCTTGCTGCAAAGTGGCCACAGTTAGAGGTGGACATGAAAGAATGGATCACACGTCATCGCCTCTACGTCTAACTTAAGAAAGCGAGAACTTCTGAAACAATGTAGTTCAAAAGGATCTTTTATTAAGCAGAAGTGAAAGCATTCCATTCAAAGCAACGTCTGCACTGGATCACCATCGTGGTGCTTCAGATTTGAGGTGATATGGCCTTGCTATGCGCACCAAAACTAGAATTGCGCAAAAAATGCCAAAAGAGTATGAATCTATGATTCTGTCTTTTCATACTTTTGTGATAGACTCCAGGAAGAAAAATAATTTTGAAATTGGCTAGATTAGGAATATGGATGAAGTCCCTCTAACTTTTGATGTGCCATCAAATAGGACTGTTGATGTGAAAGGTGCCAAAAGCATAACCGTGAAAACCTCAGGACATGAGAAAACACATTACACGGTTGTGTTGTCCTGCTGTGCAGATGGCACCAAATTGCCACCGATGTTAATTTTCAAAAGGAACAACTTTCCAAAAGAAGTGATTCCACAAGGAGTTGTTGTGCATGTTCATGAGAAAGGACAGATGGACGAAAATGGAATGAGAGTATGGGTTGAAAAAGTGTGGTCCAAACGTCCTGGAGGGCTTCTGAAAAAACCTGCTTTATTAGTGCTCGGCCAGTTTAGAGCACATATTAGTGAAACCACAAAAAAGTGATTTAAAGAAGTGAAGATTCATCTAGCTGTAATTCCTGGGGGTCTTACCAGCCAGTTGCAACCTCTTGACGTTTCCATCAACAAACCATTTAAAGTCTATATGCAAGAAGAGTAGAACAAATGGATGGCTGCTGGTAATCATGATCTGACACTGGACTAATGAGGAGGCCCACTATCACTCAAGTTTGTGAATGGGTTAAAACATCATGGCACTCAGTGAAGGACGAAATCGTTGCACAGTCATTCAAAAAATGTGGCATTAGCAATGCCTTGGAACTAAAGATGATATCATATATGAAGATAGTGAAGAAAGTGATATCAGTGATTGTGAGCAACTGAGCTTCCTAAATTCTGACACTAGCGATGATGAGTTCTTGGGGTTTCCAGAAAATTAGAAGAGTGCTTGAACCTTAAAGTTTCTCCTCATTTGTTTTATGACAGTGATGATGGTTCTTAATACCGCTGTTGACTTTACATGGTTGAAATATTATTCTGCTATACTGTATTTTATTAAATATATTACTACACCATTTGGTTCAGAATATTTTTTTTCTTGTTTTCCTCCTCTAAACCTAGGTGTGTCTTATAGTCAGGTGTGTCTTATAGTCCGAAAAATACGGTAATTGTGTTCTCTTTAATCAAAGCACTCAATTTAGCCATCTCTGCTAACTCCACCAACATTTGCAGCTGTGGGAATCAAAGTATCCTTCCATTTTTGTACATAAAGTATTCTTGCTGCTGTCAACATATATAACATCATTATGGTCATATCTTGAGTACTACCTATAACCACTTCTTTATACCTAAAAGCCGAGGTGGCGCAGTGGTTAGAGTGCAGTACTGCAGGCTACTTCAGCTGACTGTTCAGCAGTTCAGCGGTTCAAATCTCACCGGCTCAAGGTTGACTCAGCCTTCCATCCTTCTGAGGTGGGTAAAATGAGGACCCAGATTGTTGGGGGCAATATGCTGACTCTGTGAACCGCTTAGAGAGTGCTGTAAAGCACTGTAAAGCGGTATATAAGTCTAAGTGCTATTGCTATTGCTATTGCTATTGCTACCTTCTTTTATCAGCAGTCCAATTCTTTTTTTCATCAATCTATGTAGAAAACTTCATCCTGTCCCACTGCAAAACAATTATCTTCAAGCAGTGTATCGCCCTGTGTATAATTCTTGAATGTCATTCCCACCTTTCACTTCCACATAACTTTGTAGGATCCTAACTCAAAGATCCTCCACCTTGGCTTTCTATTCATATTATTCATATTCCTATTTGTATAGGGGATTCTTGCTTTTCATCTCAAGTGGTGCCTCATGAAAGTGTCCCAAGCAATCTCAGTTTCCCAGCCAAGCACTGACCAAACCCAGATCTGCTTAGCTTCAGCCAGGGAACAGCATTGAAAGCCCTTACTACAGGGGTGTCAAACTGGACAGCTCCGTGAAGGGGAAAAACGTTGCGATACATCACGTGATGGCAACGTGACACTGCGAGTTTGACACCAGTGCCTTAGTCCATGCTTAAGGAGCCCCTCCCACCTTGTTACTCTCAAGGGGCTCTGCTGCTAAAAATGGCAGCCACACAAGACAGATGCAAGTGGAACAATCACTCATATGGAGAAGTTTGTGTTATTAGCACTGACAAATAGACTAAGATAAAAGAGAAAGGAAAAGAAGCCTCCAGATCAGTCTTCCTCATTCTGGGTATTCTTCAAGGGCCTGGACTGCAACTCCCAGAATTCTTAACAACCACACTAGTTTGAGATTGTGGGAGATTCTCATATCTGGAGGGCAGCTGGCTTGAGGAAGTCTATTTTAGATGAATATTTTGCTACAACGCCCCTCCCAGAGAGTTCAGAAAGATCTTACTGTGAATCCCCATAAATCCATGGACCCATATTTATTCCCAAGTCCCTCCATTAATGTAAGATCCTTCCGGACCCAAGCATGCCTTTCAATCTTTGCAATAACTCGGGAAAACAGATATGCACACAAGCTGTAGTCACACAACACTATATACTTGAACAATGTCTGATTCATTTGCTGTGATTTTGTGACTTAGGGTGTTGTTTGAATCCAACACATTTGGTTACTGTTCAATATGTTATGCAAATCTGGAAAATGGCTTAATTTGGTAACCAGTGGGTGAATATTAGCAATTTCTGGCTAAATTTGCCACTGCAATATAGCCATTCCTTTCAAATGCCATTATAGCAACATCCCACCAAAATCTTAACACAAAGTAGACCAATGTTTGTCAACCGTGGCAACTTGAAGATGCTGGCTGGGGAATTCTGGGATTTGAAGTCCACACACCTTCAAGTTGCCAAGTACACTAACGTAGACTAAAGTTAATGGGATAACAACATAAACGTTTACATTAGCTTTTAAGTTGTCCCAACTCTCTTCAGATTTTTTTTTATTGCAAAAGACTAGCATGGCTACCACTGAAATTTCACCCAAACTGACACTCTCAAGAGATTAAAATGAGATGAGATGAGATGAGATGAGATGAGATGAGAACTTTTATTTCATTTTTTACTGTGAGCACACTGGCACACATTAAAAATGAAATTCTGTTCCTCTCCTCCCCTCGCCTCCCCCCTCTCTCTCTCTGTCTCTCTGTTAGAGTTTGCAGCAATCCAACCAGCACACAAGTAAATAATTCAGCAGGATTCATTTATATAAGAAACTTCTTTATATACAATACCATACAGCAGAAGCCAGAACCAGAACTCAGAATCCAGAAGTACAGAATCAATAATCACAGAAGCACTCATATATATATATATACAGATCAGTGAACCTAAGCCACGCCCAGGCTCCGAGCCGTCTGGGTCACCAAACAGTCCCCATTGGCTGACCTGTTACCATGTCTATTCCAATTCATGAACCCTTATACACTGACACTCTCCATACATAACACACAAAATTGCTGTGGGTGACATAGAGTACTTTAAAAAGTGTGTGCTACACACACACACACACACACACACACACACACACACTGTCCATTTTGAATAAATAACGGAAGGAAATCGAGGAAACTTGAGAGTTCACAAGGTTGATACTATATGGAACAAAGCTGTGACTGAAGCTAGATGTTCTGTTTCGCATACCATGAAGGCTCTTCCCAGAAGGTAACAAGAAAAACTGGTCATGGAGAGGATGTGTAGCGTCCCTGACAATACTGTGGACCCTACTCAAGCAGCGCTTATATGTTATGTCCTGGATAGAAGGAAGTGAACTACCAATAATCTTTTCTGCTGTCCTCACCACTCTCTGCACTGCCTTCCTGTCCAAAGCAGTAATGCTTCCAAACCAGACAGTAATGCAATATGACAGGATGCTCTCAATTGTCCCTCTATAGAAAGTGGCAAGGACAGGGGAAGGAAGATGTACTTTTCTCATGCAATCCAGAAAGTGGAGGCGCTGCTGTGCCTGCTTCACCAGTGTCTCACTGCTGAGCGACCAAGCTAACCTACTTGTTAGCTGCACACCCAGAATCTTGATGCTGCTAACCACCTCCACAGCTGAATCATTAATACACAGAGGTGTATGGCTGTGCCTGCCTTTTCTGGAAATGACAATTTCTTTGTTTTTCCAACGTTTAAAACGAGGCTGTTTTTATTACACCAGTTCACCAAACCCTCTACCTCCTTGCAGTAAGCACCCTCATTGTCATCTTGAATAAGGCCCACTACTGTTGTATCGTCCGCATACTTCACAATATGGTTGGTGGCAAACCTTGCACAACAGTCATGGGTCAACAGGGTGAACAACAATGGACTTAGGACGCAGCCCTGAGGAGAACCTGTGCTCAAGAAAATTGTGTTAGAAATATTAGTCCCAACTCACACATACTGGGGCCTATCAATAAGAAAATCAAGAATCCAGTTGCACAAAGGAGGATTAAAGCCTAAAAGGCTAGATGCTGAGGAATGATTGTGTTAAATGCTGAACGGAAGTCGACCAACAGCATTCGCCCATGAATATTTCTTTCCTCTAAGGCACCAAGCTCAGATGGAGAACAGAAGAAATACTGTAGCATCTTCTGTAGAGTGATTTGGATGATAAGTGAGGCAAATTCTGGAGGGAGGCTGGCTACAATAATGTCCTTTATCAGCTTCTCAAAACATTTCATAATAATGGATATAATGAAGAGCCGAGGTGGTGCAGTGGTTAGAGTGCAGTACTGCAGGCTACTTCAGCTGACTGCTAGCTGCAGTTCGGCAGTTCAAATCTCACCAGCTCAAGGTTTGACTCAGCCATCCATCCTTCCGAGCAGGGGTGGGTTCCTACCGGTTCGCCAGAACCGGTAGCGACCCGCTAGTGACGTCATCTGAACTGGATCGGTGGTTGCCGGTCTGTGGGGGCTGCCATCTTTTTTTTTTAATTTTTTCCGATTTTTTTTGTTTTTTTTCTGAGCATGGTCAGAAGGTGACTTCCAGCACTGTGCATGCGGTCGCCCTCTTTTTTTGGCTTTTTTTTTTTTTTTTTTATTTTTTTTTTTAATACCTTTCTGGCCTGATTGTACATCATTTTATCACCTTTTCTGTAAGCTTCCTCTTTGGAACGACGTTGCTGCTTAAGTTTAGCTGTTAA
>QLTV01001484.1:4784-18140 GCA_003457575.1 Thermophis baileyi | reverse complement strand
TTCTTCTTCTTCTTCTTCTTCTTCTTCTTCTTCTTCTTCTTCTTCTTCTTCTTCTTCTTCTTCTTCTTCTTCTTCTTCTTCTTCTCTCAGTTCAACTCAAGAGCTTGTGAGCTGTTCCTTTCTATTTAACTTTGCAATGGATCTGGATGTTATATAATTCTTTACAATATAACTCCGTATGAACATTTTATGCCCCATATTAAGGATGATACTATATTAAACTGGTGATACTTCATGGAATCATTCTTGTGCATTTCTTGGGATATAAAATTTTTGGTCACTCTCCAACTTAAATCCAAAATAGACTTTGGGGGTCAATTAATAAGAGATAGGGGAAAAAAGGGAACAAGAATGAATTTGCAGATGAAGGAATTCTTTCATTTTCACAGAATTCAAAGTTTGGCATTTTTCTATTTATTACAGATTAGTCCTAGTAAGAGGTTAAGACTCATAATCTTTTTTTCAGTGCCAGTCTCTTTCAGCTCTTGAAACATGAAATAACAGCACACCCCCAAAAAAGTTCAAGGAGCCTAGAGACAGTGTTTTCCATTGTCCACAGCGTAGCTACAAATTCCCCAGCAAAATATATGATGTCTTTCTCAAAAGAACATTATTACTCAGGCTTCTCAGTCTGATGCCCTGCAGATTTGCTGCCTTCATATCCCATCCTTGCCAACCAACCTGAGCTTTGGGGGGACATCTGTTTGCAGAACGTAGGTTTACTTGGTCAGTGGTCATCTACCTAGCAATAGGAGGGAATGGGACAACTTGCCACAGACAACTTGCTGCGGCCAACTATCACAAATAGAATAACAGAGTTGGAAGGGACCTTGGAGGTCTTCTAGTCCAACCCCCTGCTTAGGCAGGAAACCTTGTACCATTTCAGACAAATGGTTGTCCAATCTCTTCTTAAAAACTTCCAATGTTGGAGAATTCACAACTTCTAGAGGCAAGTTGTTCCACTGGTTAATTGTCATCACTGTCAGGAAATTTCTCCTTAGTTCTAGGTTGCTTCTCTCCTTGATTAGTTTCCATCCATTGCTTCTTGTCCTGCCCTCAGGTGCTTTAGAAAATAGCTTGACTCCCTCTTCTTTGTGGCAGCCCCTGAGATATTGGAACACTGCTATCATGTCACCCCTAGTCCTTCTTTTCAATAAACTAGATACAACCAATTCCAGCAACCGTTCTTTATATACATCTTTATATATATCTTTATATATATTTATAACTCGCCATGGCCAACTTGCCATGGCCAACTCACCACGGCCAACTTGTTGCGGGACAACTCGCCATGGCCAACTCGCCACAGGACAACTCGCTGTGGCACAATTTAACAATTCTATTTAATGATTTAAAATAAATAAAAATTATTTTAATTTTTGCCATTCACATTTCATTCTGTCCCTCCTTTTGCATCCTTTCTTTAATGATTCTGTTCCACCATTTCTTTGATATTAGTAGTAACTCTTGTCCTGCAGTGAGTTGTCCTGCAGTGAGTTGGCCAAAGCGAGTTGGCTGTAGCGAGTTGGCCATGGTGAGTTGTTCATGGCGAGTTGGCCATGGTGAGTTGGTCATGGCGAGTTGGCCATGGTGAGTTGGTCATGGTGAATTGTCATAGACCCCAATAGGAACAGCTACATTGCAAGTCAAGATAAGTTAATGATTTACAGTAGGTGTTCCACTATGACCAGAGAAATCTAAGTTCAAGGCTACCTTCAACCATAGAATCTCACCAAGTAGCTTGGTCACAAATAAATAAATAAAACCACCAGCTTTATTCAGACAACATAACTAAGTCAATTAAAAACTTAACAGCTGCATGCGAACTGTGCTAAAAAAAAAGTTTGTAAAGTTGAGGGCACAACTTTAACAACCGCCTTGCTTAGCAATGGAAGTTTTGTTCCTAATTGTGGTTATAAGTTGAGGACTGGTCAGGCACAAATGTTCAGCACCATATGTTAAATTGCTGTACAAAAATTTTATTGCAAAGAATCTAGTCAACTAAAGTTCAACACTAAATTGGAATTCAATGGAATTCAAGGTGGGGTTGGACTGGGACCGTTTGTGGTAATGTAATGATTCTAAGCTGATGACTCACTTAATTCCACTCCCCCAGCTCTGCCTACTCTTCTCCTACAAGACTACTTGTAAAACTCTCCCATAATATTTGACAGGAAAACTCATGACTGAAACCTGTGGGGTGGGGAGGTCTCCTTTACTAGATGTGTTTAAGCAAAGGCTAGACAGCAATCTGTCAAGGTATTTTAATTTGCATTCCTGAACTAAACCGGGGGTTGGCTTCAATGGCCTGAAAATGAATAGAATAATAGAGTTGGAAGGGATCCTGAAGGGTCTTCTAATCCAACCCTCTGTTCAAACAGCAGACCCTTTACCATTTCAGCAAATGGCTGTCCAATCTCTTCTTAAAAGCCTCCAGTGAACAAATTCAGAGAAGAGTAACCAGGATGATCAGGGGTCTGATGGAATATTATGGATAATGGCTATCTTTAGCTTAGAGAAAAGAAGTCTGAGAGGGATTCTTATTTTTCTGTTTTTAATTATTTTAGCAACTTTGTCATCTGTCCAACGAACTGATTAGATCGGGGTGAAATCCAGCAGGTTCTGACAGGTTCTGGAGAACCGGTAGCGGAAATTTTGAATAGTTCAGAGAACCGACAAATATCACCTCTGGCTGGCCCCAGAGTGGGGTGGGAATGGAGATTTTGCAATATCCTTCCCCCACGAGTGGGGTGGGAATGGAGATTTTGCAGTATCCTTCCCCTGGAGTGGGGTGGGAATGGAGATTTGCAGTATCCTTACCCTGCCACGCCCACCAAGCCACGCCCACAGAACCGGTAGTAAAAAAAAATTGGATTTCACCACTGGATTAGATGGTTTGAAAGTAATTTAAGTAATATAATTTGTTTGATTGGTTTCTATCTTGCCTTTCATTCAAGAGCTCTAAGTAGTGCATGTATTCGTGCTCCTGCTTGTTTCCTTCCGCAATTATTTTGTGAGGTATTAAATAAGAGAGATACCCAGATAGAGATTGGTCCAAAGTCACCTAAGATGTTTCTGTGGCTGAGTGTGTAATTTGGATCTCCCTGCTCATGGTCCAACAGCTTACTGACCATACAAGATCAGGGTGTCCAATCTTGGAAACTTTAATATTTGTGGACTTCAATTCCCAGCTATGCTGGCCAGGGAATTCCGGAAGTCCACAGATCTTAAAGTTGCCAAGATTGGACACCCCTGGATTAGATAGTCTTCCAACTACTTTTCCTCCTCCTCCTCCTCCTCCTCCTCCTCCTCCTCCTCCTCCTCCTCCTCCTCCTCCTCCTCCTCCTCCTTCTCTTTATTATTATATCCCATTGTGAACTTTAGTCCTAGGCTAAGCAATGCAAAGAAAGTGACAGCCACAACTAGTCACGGGTCAATCTGAAAATGTAAACACAAACCATGACTTTAAAAAATGACCCATTGTCTCCATCCCAGTAATGACACTGGAGACAGATGTCCAACTTTCCAGGTGTGTTGTACCTGAAGCTCAAACTTGGCTTCTTATCGGGCGATTCCACTCACAACAAATGAATAATAACGGGAGCTAGAAATACCTTGGGGGAGGGGGAACGTGAGAAAGCTAATCTATTCCACCAACAATTTCCCAAATACTCCCGCAATGCTAAAGGGTTGTACTATAAACATCTTCTAATGGCCAGATATAAATCTAAGCAGCTGTCCTTATAACAGCAGCAGACTTCCAAATATAACACCAAAGAACTTCCTTCTTCATAGGTTCATAATTAGATACTACCCGTAGGAAGTCTGCCCAATTTTAGCTGTGTGGGTGGAAGAGATTTGAATTCCCAAAGTAGATTTTAAGATGGCCATTGTTTTTCTCCTCTCTCCCTTCCTCACCCATCTTTGATTCCCTGCTGTTCCTTATCTTGAGGGAAAATTTGTCCCCGGGACATGAGATTTCCATTTGAGTGCCCCTGAAGTGAATGGCTGTGTTTTCATGGGGCCATGCTGCAAAGTTGTTTTGGAAATCACTGGAGCACGGTGTCATTAGGGAGAAGCACAGGGGAGTTATACAAAGAAGGACTTGCCAAATTACTAATCGGCAAAAAGCCTCATCCATCTTAATGAGATGGGGTTAAAAAAACAGCAACCTAAGCCGGACACAAAGGAAGCCTTTCTGAGCTGTTTGTTTATTGTGCTCCGAGTAACTCTAAAGTTGGAGAACGGGTCAGTATAAAGACCTATAGGGAGGCTCTCCCCAGAGAAATAGGTGTTTCACACAGTGCCCAAATCATGGGGACAAAAATTGAGAGATTGGGAGAAACCATCTTTGGGGTTTTAATCTTCTCAGGGCAAATACAGGACAAAAAGTTGCAAAAGACGTTGGTTAAACCCAGTGGTGAAATCTAAATTTTTTTACTACTGGTGTTGTGGGTGTGGCTTGGTGGGCGTGGTGTGGCTTGGTGGGCGTGGCAGGGGAAGGATACTGCAAAATTTCCATTCCCTCCCCACTCCTGGGGGAAGGATATTGCAAAATCCCCATTCCCTCCCCACTCCTGGGGGAAGGATATTGCAAAATCTCCATTCCCACCCCACTCTGGGGCCAGCCAGAGGTGGTATTTGCCGGTTCTCTGAACTACTCAAAATTTCTGCTACCCATTCTCCAAACTACTCAAAATGTCCGCTACCGGTTCTCCAGAACCTGTCAGAACCTGCTGGATTTCACCCCTGGTTCAACCTCTTCATCCTGGCCTAAATGAAACAGCCTTCTTGACTCAAGGGTCCATAAAACTGGTAGTCTTCTTCCAGACTCTGCTATTATTATCAATATTAATGCTAACTCTTCTAGGAGTCATACAGATTTCATGGATAAGAACTTCTACAGCAATAACAATAATTGGCCAGAAGGTCTAGGAAGTTGACAAGCAAGGCCAGTTAAAAATAAGTGCCCTTGCTTTTGTCCCCAACTTCAGGTGTTCTGGAGAGTGCGTGGAAGGTGTATTTAGATACAGCATCTGATCCTTGTTGATAAAGGTAACCTCCATGAACATTTCCAGTGCCTTTGTGAGGCTCTACCATCACAGGTTTTGGAATGGAGGTCATAAAAAAATATTTTCTTTTGCTTCACACTGAACATATGTTGCTTCATAGGGTCAGCTGCTCTCAATGAAGAAATAATGCAGTATTGACTCTGTGCAGACAGCAGAACAATTTATTGGCTATCCGTCCTGCAATATTCGTGATTTATTGCAGTGGATTTGGAATCTGTGAAAACTCAGTCCACCCTTCAACATCTTGGGTACCTTCCAGAGATGTGGATTCCAACATCCATAATTCCCAGCAGAGGCCATAGTACAGGGGTGAAATTCAAAAAATTTTCCTTACCGGTTCTGTGGGCGTGGCTTGGTGGGCGTGGCAGGGGAAGGATACTGCAAAATCTCCATTCCCACCCCACTCCAGGGGAAGGATACTGCAAAATCCCCATTCCCTCCCCACTCCTGGGGGAAGGATATTGCAAAATCTCCATTCCCACCCCACTCTGGGGCCAGCCAGAGGTGGTATTTGCCGGTTCTCCGAACTACTCAAAATTTACCCTACCGGTTCTCCAGAACCTGTCAGAACCTACTGAATTTCACCCCTGCCATAGTAGCTAGGGGATCCTGGGAGCATGAGTTGAAATATTAGGGAATGCTCAGTCTGTAATAAATGCATTGGCCGTTATGGCAGGGGCTGGCATGGAATCTGGAAGATTTAATGCAGCCACTAGAACTTCTCTATTTTTCAATATATTTTGGCTCAAAGTTCTGCAGGAAACTTTGTCACTCAACTCCAGCAGCAAACGATACAAAATGGGGCCAAGGAGCTAAGAAATAAAAATAACTCAAGGACAGACATTCAAAATAGTTCTGTCCCAACAGCTGAAATAGCAAACATTTGTGTAGGAATTCAGTGTTTTGGAGAAAGCGTACACACTAACAATTTGTACCTATTAGAATCATTGCCCTTACAATGCAGCAGGATAAATGAAATGTTTGACGTGCCTCCATTGGGCAATAGGTGACCATGGGAAGAACTTTCCATTTGCTGGAGATTTTGGTGAAGAGACATTTGTGTAGCTGAGGATGAGAAGTGGAAAACACAGAAGCTGCAAGCAATCTAATGTTCCAGAAACTTTTACCTCAGAGTTGTCCAACCTTGGCAATTTTAAGACTTGTATAGAGATGTAAAATTTCCAGAAATTTTGAAGCTCAGAAAAAAACCCGGTTTTTTTCCGTTTTTTTTTTTTTTTTTTGGGAAAAAATGGAAATTTTTGGAAAAATTGAAAAAAATGCTACATTAGCACTTCTTTGTCTTTTTAAGATTGAAAGTCATTCTGTTACTTTAGGAACATAAAATATGACTATGGACAATTTGACTTGGCATAAAATTATCACAAGTAGCATATTAAAAATACAGTGTAGCCAAACAATTATCACAAACAGAATGATCACAAACAGAATTTACTTTTTTATAATATTTATTTGTAACAAAGGGAGCAACAATCTTCTGAACTGCTTACTAGTTTATGTGGAACAGCCAAAAAGCCTCCACAAAACAATTTTCAAAACCAAAAGTAACAATTTTTCATATTTCCTCTCCACAGTATTAAATAAAGATAAAAATAAAAACCCCATTCTCATAAAAAGAATTGAAGATGGGGGAAGTGTTAAGAAGAGAGTGGGACTAAGTTTCAATGGACATTTAATCAGAATCATTGCTTGTCCTCACTCAGTGCACAGAAATTAGAATAATCTGATATCATACTTTTTTTTTAGAAATGATTTGGAAAATATTTGAACACCCTGTCTTAAAATATTTTATTCATCATGTTAAAATAAAATATTCCACAATGTTTTTTTTCTTCTTTTTTCAATTTTTCCAATTTTTTGGAAAAAAACAAAAAAGCCTTCAGGGGAAAAAAACGGGAAAAAAAACGTTTTTTTTTTTCCGAATTTTTCTGGTTTTTTTCCGGGCCTTCACATCTCTAGACTTGTGGACTTTGACTCCCAGAATTCCTCAGCCACCATTGGCCCTATTTTTACATAATTAAGTGAAAAGCTATCGTAGATCCTTAATCAATAGAATCTCCCTGTATGTTTAAATTTTTCAGCGACCTAGTGGTATTATTTAAAATCCTTGTCATATAAAACAAATGAAACCACAGAACTGATCTTTTGCATTCATTTTTATAAATTGTCGTGAATAAGAAACAATGAAGTATCCATCTTACTGATTGGTCATCCAGTGTTCATATTTAGGATAAATCAAAAGTGTTTGCAAACCATCTATGGGTAGACTGCCTTGCTCGGTGAAATGATGCACACTCCAACCATTGTCCTGATATGATTTTCTGTTTAAAATGTAAGTTAGTTTGGTCTAGTGGTTAAGGCACCAGACTAGAAGATACCAGGAGATTGTGAGTTCTAGTTCTACTTTAAGGCATGAAAGCCAGCTGGATGATTTTGGGACAATCACTCCCTCTTGGCCCAACCCACCTCAGAGGGCTGCTGTTGTGGGGAAAATAAGAGGACGAAGGAGTATGTTTCCCATCTTGAGTTCTTTATATCTCTCTGTGTGTGTATGTGTGTGTGTAGACCAAAGTGATCCAGTTTTGGTTAGAGCACTTGGGACTGTGGCTCCACAGATCCCAGATGCAATGGTAGGAACAGTTAAGATACTACTTAGAACCCTCAAACCCACAAGGATTTGAGATTAAGGAAGATACATACCACTGATAGGGGTGAGAAAGGAATGAATGAATGAATGAATGAATGAATGAATGAATGAATGAATGAATGAATGAATGAATGAGTGTGTGTGTGTGTGTGTGTGTGTGTGTGTACACATCTTATTTATTAAATATTTATGCTGCCCATCTCACTGTCAGAGAGAGGGGGGAGGGAGGGAGAGAGCATCTTTGGTGCTCTCTGAGCTTGGTTGTTTTCTTGCAGACATTGGTAACATTGTCAGTGCAATTATCAATCAGAATAGAGCTGGAAGGGACCTTGGAGGTCTTCTAGTCCAACCCTCTGCTCAAGCAAGAGACCCTATACCATTTCAGATAGGTAGCTGTCCAGTCTTTTCTTTAAAACTTCCAGTGATGAAGCCCTTACAACTTCTGAAGGCAAAGCTGTTCCACTGGTTAATTGTTCTCACTGTTAGGAAATTTCTCTTTAATTCCAGGTTGTTTCTCTCCGTGATTAGTTTCCATCCATAGTTTCTTGTCCTGACTTCCGGTGCTTTGGAAAATAAGTTTGACCCCCCTCTTCTTTGTGGCAGCCCCTCAAATACTGGAACCCTGCTATCATGTCACCCCAGTTCTTCTTTTCTCTAGACTGGCCATGCCCAATTCCTGCAACCGTTCTTCATATGTTTTTGTCTCCAGGCCCTTAATCAACTTAGTTGCTCTTCTTTGCACTTGGGGGGGGGGAGCGTGGGATTTGCTCCATGTTTACATGCAGTAGCTTACCCTGCTATTGTTAGTGGGGATGTGATTTTCTCCTTGGTGGATCCTTGATTAGGGTATTGTCTTCTACTTGATTGTTTATCTGGTGTTAATCCTCGCTTATCTGAGTGTGGGCTAATAGTGAGGATATCTTTTGGTCTTTTTGTTTCTTTCTTCTGAGGACAAATTGCAAAGCCAGCATCCCTCCCAGAATGGACATTTGTGGATTCAATTAAAACATTACGAACTTTCTCCCTCGCAACATGAGCAAAGATTCATCAGCTGATCCCTCAACCTGCCTTATCCTGAACAAACAGACTTTTAATATTGGAACGAGGAAATGACATTTCCAAGGAAGCAAGTTTGCAGTATAAATTGGTCACAAGCATTTTCTAGGCGAGTCGAAGCCAAGTAAGAGCAGGGCTGTGGTGGGCTGAGCTGGGTGGGGGCTCCATATTCTTTAGCTCTTAATCATTAGAATGGGAAAATGCGGCCTTGTCACATTCTGGGCTCTAAGAGCTGGCTCCATTTAGTCCTTTCAGAAAACAGGGTCAGACATGTCTTTTGACCTCCAACCTTGTGCTTCCCTGGTCTCCATAATTATCTTCTGCAGCGCTCTCCACTGTTCCTTGGGACAATGAAACAATTTGTCACTTCAATTGTCCATCAGTCAACAGTGGAGCCCCTTTTCAACGGGCTCAACGCATGTTTTTTTGAGGACTTGTCAGCAAGACCTATCTAGCCAGACACTATAACCATGGAAAATGGACGCTTTGTTAATTCTCCTCCTTAGAAAAAGTAAATCCATTCACTTTCCTCTCTCTAACACCACCTCTCTCCCATTCTCCCATTCTTCTTCTTTTTTTTTCTCTCCGGGGCCTTCAGTTCAGTCTTGAATCATTCCTGATCCTTAAACGATTGGTCAAAGGATTTGCATGAGGAAGCAGAAATTAATTATTCTTTTCTTTGGCTTGCTTTTTTTTCCCCCTCTCTCTCTCTCTCTTTTCTCGTCCCATAATTGTGTGTGCCCAAATGAGATTACATTATGGAAGGGTGCAAAAGATCTCCGAGGAACTGCTTTGCATTTATTTAGCTTCTAGATAAGGTCCCAGCCTAATCATTCTCAAGCTTTTCTTAGAATCGTTCCTTTCTCTTTTCACACCAACTATGAAACAAAAATTAGACTTTGTTCCACAGGAATTTTCTTGCCAAACGTTCAGCGGAAGTGGTGAGTGGAACGGGGGAGTGGTTGTGTGGGACTTGACAATTCATCCTGGCAATGACATAAAAAATGCCACTAGGAGATCATTGCATGTATGGCAGAAATAAACACAAAGAAGACCATTTTGATCCGAAAATGGGTCTTATCTTTCTGGTGAATTTTTGCCAATAATTTGGTGCCGATAGGTTCTTGTCACAAGAGTCAAGTGTTTGAGGGGACGTGCTTCCCATGAATGTTTTTCAAGTGTTTTCCTAGATCACATTTCCACGCAAGAATCTTGCAGCAGGATACAGATATAATAAATAAATGCCACAAAGCTGCAAACCATTCCTGACGGACAGATCATACTTGAAGGTATTAAGGGATACGATTACTCCAGATCAGCCTAAATCTATCTGTCTTTCTCTTGGGAGCTTTGTTCCTCTGTATTGTTCTCAAGCTGCTTTTGAATGTCTCTTTGAGTGTTTTGGAGCATTCCTTTTCAAATTTTCTTTCTTTTTCTGTTTTTCCCATGGCTGGGAATGGCAGGAGTGCTACAACTTTTCCCTCAGGCTTCCAAGCTGGGAAAAGCCTTCCCTTGGAAGGCAATTCACCATTGAAGGGAAGAGTGGAAAACGGGACATATATGCACAATCTTCGGTTATCTCCTCGCTCAGCTACAACGAAATATCAATTTTCTGAATCTTGATGTGACAAACAGCATGTGTGCAAAGGGCCACATTCCATTCCAGTTTCTGTCATGACTGCATTTCACCATAGATCAAAATGATCTTCTTTGTGTTTATTTCTTGCCATGCATGCAATGCTAGTCTAGAGAAAAGAAGAATTAGGGGTGACATGGTAGCAGTAGTCCAGTATTTGAGGGGCTGCCACAAAGAAGAGAGGGTTATTCTATTCTGTTCTGTTCTGTTCTGTTCTGTTCTGTTCTATTCTATTCTATTCTATTCTATTCTATTCTATTCTATTCTATTCTATTCTATTCTATTCTATTCTATTCTATTCTATTCTATTCTATTCTTTTCCCTAAAAGAAGACCTCCCCAGATAATAAGCCCAATCAGGCTTTTGAGCGCATGCACTAAAATAAGCCCTCCCCCCAAAATAAGCCCTCCCCGAAAATATTTAACCGCATGCACAGCCGGTCCCCGCCATTTCCTCTGATTGCTTGCTGGGCAAACATGAGGTGAGGAGGTGAGGCCAGAGGTGGGGATGGTAGGGGGGAACATGCCCCACGCACCCCACACGCCCTTACCTAATGGCTGCTCCCGCAACCCTAGCTACCACGCTCCTTCTGTCACGCTAATGGCCGCTGCAAAAGCCATTAGGGAAGAACAGGGAGGAGATGGGGGCGACAGGACATCTGGTCGCAGTGGCATGGCCGGGCCGACGGCATGGTGCAGAGTCCTGGGAAGCATGGCTGGAAGCCCGTGCATGGCCTCGGGCGAACAGCTGACGAGCGGCTGTGTTGCACTGCCGCAGCAGCGCAACACAGCAGCAGCCATGAGGTGACCACGCTCACCACCTCCTGCACCTCAAAAATAATAAGACCTCCCCGAAAATAAGGCCAAGCACTTATTTCGGGGGTCAAAAGAAAATAAGACCCTGTTCAGGGAAACATTCCTATCCTATCCTATCCTATCCTATCCTATCCTATCCTATCCTATCCTATCCTATATATGCAAGTGGCATTTTTTGTGTCATTGCCAGGATGAACTGTCAAGTTCCACAGAACCAGACAAGATCAAGGAAGGAAGGAAGGAAGAATGAAACCGTTTTCGGTAAAGTATCATGTTTGTTTGGGGAAAATGCAGGCAGTCCTTGACTTACAACAGTTCACTGAGTGATCACTCAAAGTTACAACAGCACTGAAAAAAGTGACGTATGACCATTTTTCACAGTTACAACGGTTGCAGTATCCCCGAGGTCACGTGATCAAACTTCAGATGCTTGACAACTGATTCATATTTATGACGGTTGCAATGTCCTAGGGTCATGTGTTCATCTTTTGTGACCTTCTGACCAGCAAAGAAGTCCATGGGGAAGCCAGATTCACTTAACAACCGTGTTACTAACTTAACAATTTCAATGATTCGCTTAACAACCGTGACAAGAAAGATCGTAAAATGGGACAGAACTCACTTAACAAGTGCCTAGCTTAGCAAGAGAAATGTTTATTTTATTTTTATTTTATTTTATTTATTTATCAAACACATATAAGATAACAGATATAGGAATAAACATGGTTATGAATACAGGATAAGGATACAAATAAATGGGGACAGTAGGACAGGGACGGTAGACACGATGGTGCGCTTATGCACGCCCCTTACAGACCTCTTAGGAATGGGGTGAGGTCCACAGTAGACAGCCTAAGGTTAACATTTTGGGGGTTTGGGGAAGAAACCACAGAGTCAGGTAGTGCATTCCAGGCATTGACCACTCTGGTTGCCGAGGTCATATTTTCTGCAATCGAGTTTGGTGCGGTTTACCTTAAGTTTGTATCTATTGTGTGCTTGTGTATTGTTGCGGTTGACGCTGACGTAGTCATTGACAGGTAGGCCATTGTAGCAGATAATTTTATGTACTAAGCTTAGGTCAAACCCTAAGCCCAAAATTTCAAGTCTGGTGGCATAAGGTATTCTGTTGCGAGCGGAGGAGTAGAGGACTCTTCTCGTGAAATATGGAACCTTCTCTAGAGAGCTCAGTCTTCGGTTGATTTGTTCAATGATCCATTGTCTTGTTTTCATGGCTGTTCACGGTATTCTCAGAAGTCTTAGGCATCCACAGTTCAAGAAATATAATTCTACTTGTAGATAACTCCTATGCATAATAGAATGCTATCTATATTACCAACCACAAGGTATAAAAGTACAAGTTCTTTTTGGCAATGCTGTTACAGTGAGCTCTGGGGCTTAGATCGTTTGAGATGAGTACTCCTAGGTCCTTGACAGAATATTGGGTTCAATTGTGCTCGTACGTTGAGGACTAATCTTGGAAACTGCCAGATGAATTTGGCAGTTTATAGTGAGTTTATTAAGGTGGGCTTTCATTGAGTGATCTGCAATGTTTCTTTCCAGATTTCTCCCCACCTGGGCTAAGTTGCCTTTCGTAAGATAGGCTGCCAGCAGACTCCCCTTTTTATCTCTCGGTTGTTTATGTCTCTTACATCTGGAGGTGCTTTGATCCAGATCCTGAACGAGACAGAGAATTTGCTTCTGCAGCCAAAGGAGAATTCTCTAGATTGGAGGACATATTTTTGCTTCCTCAAAATGTGCCATCCATCACAATTATCAGGCCTACCTTGTACTCCAAAGTTTTATGAGACTTTTCTTCAGGCTGGATGTTGTTAAACAAAAGAGAGAGAAACGGGAGATTAAAAAAAAAAAAATTTTTTTTTTTTTTTTTTTTTTTTTTTTTTTTTTTTTTTTTTTTTTTTTTTTTTTTTTTTTTTTTTTTTAAACAACGTATCATTAGACATTTTTATCTCATAGCTCGGGAGATTTTATATATGGGGTGGACGGCAAGAGACATGTGAGATTACGCTGAGGTTCCAGAGATAGGAAGAAATTCTGTCACCCATTCCAGCAGGAGAGAAAAACCAGGGATATTTCTTGATGGGGTGGGGGGGT
>QLTV01001483.1:12780713-12793402 GCA_003457575.1 Thermophis baileyi | reverse complement strand
GGCCGGAAGTGACGTCATGCACAGTCCTCCAAGGGAGGGGGAGCGAAAGTGATGTCACAAAAGGGGCGGGGCTAAACCCTCTAGTAAAAATGGTATGTACTTCTTACTACTAGTGTCCATTTATGTGTCTTTAGGGGTTCCGGCTCCTGCAACTCCATGTGCTTTACACCTTGGTTTTACTTTTGCTGCATGGTTATCTCATCTTTACCAGCCATTTCTAGTGGTGAGGAAAGCTTTCCTAGAAGGAGAGACATGATTCTTTCATTCTTTCAGATCAAAGCCACCTGCCCGAAAAAAGCCAGTTCAGTCTTTTAGCCAGACCAATAGATAAATCCCATTCTTTGCACGGGGATAGTTCAGATGCACCTTCAAAGCAAAGGATGGATTTGGGGGAACTAAAACCATTGTGACTAGCCTCAGAATTTAATAGCTTGTATTTTTCCAGATGTAACTTGAACAGGATGGATAGCACCTGCAGTGCAGAGTTCATATCTGTTGCTACACTAAAGCAGCTTGAAAACAAGAAAACAAGGAGTGAAAAGTATTAGTCTGCCTTTGTGCAGCTCTTGTAAGTCACCTTTTCATAGTTTGATGGGGGAAGTTTAAGGGAGATAGATTAATCCTCACAAACATTATCCTACTACACAATTCTACTACACAAACCTACCTGTCCTTTCAGTTCAGTATCTGTACCTTTTTAAAGCCTATTCTTATCTGCAGAGGCAGAGCTCTTGATAACGCTCCTACAGATGAAGCTTTATGTATGAAATTCTTGTCCCAGATAGTTCGGGGCCACTCAGCCCATCAGCTCCAAAACCATTGGCCAAGATTTCAGGTGCCATAGCTAAAACAAATGGGGGTGGGGAGAGAGAGAGAGAGATGGGATGGCTTAAGAGATGCTTATGCCATGTCTAAGTCACCTTTTCTTTATTGAACAAATGACTCATTTAAAACTGGCATTTAATGCTGCTGTTGCTTAGTTTTATTCTTTTGTGGTTTGTACATAAGTGTTTTCACACGTACCTGCTTGCCATTGCTCTTAGCTTGGCATTGTTTTTATGATTCTGTGTTTGTAAGTCGCTTCCTTTGTGGACAGAAGGTATAACAGCAAATAAGTAATGCACGCCTGATGTTCCCCCTTGTACTCTACTTAAAGATGGAATGGAAAAGGGAGTAAACATATTACGAGGTATGTCCAATCTGCAGCTTGTGGTCACTTGAGCAATATTTCTTATAGCTTGTAGAATATCCCATCCTTGCCAGCATTATTTTCCTCCTTCTTTGGTACAATTATTATAATTACTGCAATAAGCTTCAGGAGGCTTAGCACATTTATTCACTACTTCCCAAAAGCTGTCTGCAAATAGCCATTCAATTATTCCTCTCCTGTAATTTTTCCACACTGGGCAATGTTTATTTTGGCCTTTGACAATGAAAACAAAAACAGAAACACACCCACTAAGGAGCCAAAATGAAGCCCAAAGTGTGCCTTCAATTCCTGCTTTACAAAACCCCGGGAGACATTAATTTACCAAATCTAAGTATAGATATCATGAGGAGAGATCTACTGGATTCAGCAGGACTTGCTTTTGAGTACAGAATTACATTGTTAGTCATTTGGTCCTATTTTAGGCATCCTATTGATCTAAAAAGATTGATAAGACTCCGCCAGTCATTCTTCTGCTGACCTCAGAAGAACAATTTATCATTCACCGAAATGCTTATTTCAAATTTCTGCTTCATCATTTGAAAATTGACAACTTGATGCTTTGGATGGATGGCAGAAAATAAGCTGCATTTTAAACTGACATTTCGGCTGCTCCATTTTGCACACTTCTGTGCATTCTCCAATGAACATAGAATAACAGGTTTGGAAGGGACCTTGGAGGTCTTCTAGTCTAAACGCCTGGTTGAGCAGGAGACCCTATTCCATTTCACACAAATGGTTGTCCAATCTCTTCACTAAGGCATTGCTCAAATCTTTGACACCCATATGCAAAGAATCATTAGTACTGAGAGGATGCCTGGACTATGCAGAGTAAGGCAAACTGGCTCAGCTAGCAATCTTAGAATACCACCTAGCTGTTGTCCTGTTTTAGTCAAATCTTAAGGATTAGGGATGTCAGATAAATCTGCTGCACATTTTCATGGGTGAAAACTGGCAAAATCATGGAATAATTCTCTACT
Source organism: Thermophis baileyi (assembly GCA_003457575.1). Classification (NCBI taxonomy): domain Eukaryota; kingdom Metazoa; phylum Chordata; class Lepidosauria; order Squamata; family Dipsadidae; genus Thermophis; species Thermophis baileyi. The sequence continues at coordinate 12,791,215 of QLTV01001483.1, read as the reverse complement.
TGGAACATAAGCACGTAAGACATTTATGTCCCCCCCCCCAAAAAAAATGTTTGTGTAGCTAAAGCTCTCATTTAATGGAGGTGGGTTTTTAAAAATAGAGATAGATGTAATTTTTTAAAAAAATATTACATTGTTCATAAAAGTCTATATACTTTTTGGGGTAAAAACAATGAATATAGAATTCTCAGCACGCTTCTTTCATTCTCTGTTGTTCTTTTTTAATTCTAAAATGGTCTCATGGTAGATTCTGATTGTTCTTCATATTTTTGTATGTAATACAACAATATTTTTCCTGGTTTGTCCTAATTTCCTTTGTTCATATTCTGGTAAGAATTAAATCAAATAAAAAAAAACCTGCTTTTGCTAGGAGGTGAACAGCTAGGATTGAAACCAAAATTAGGAATGTTAATGGATTTCATATGGTCTCCAGTTTTACATGACTAATAGAATACAATGCCTTAATGCAAATGCTTTTCAAAAACATTTAGCACAGTGTTTGAGGTATTTGGCATTTAGTGACAGCTTAGGTGAATTATAAAAGATGCTTCAAAGACCTTCAATGGTTTTTTTGGACCTGCAAAGCAAACCTGTGCACCAGATCTTTGATGGCAGCAAAGAAGTCTATTTTGTTGATTTGCTTGGAAGCATCAAGATGGAACATCTCGCTGCTAAATCTGAGGTGCTGTTGCAGACTGAATGGTTCTTTTGATATGCTATTTGATTTGATCTGAGGGGGCTCCACATTTCACAGGCTTAACAGATACCTGAGAGCAAATTTAGGATTGATATACTTGGTCGTGGTCTCAAAGAAGAGATGACATCTTAGGAATTCCCCAAAGCTTCATCGTTATTTCCCAGTTTTTAGCATTTGATGTTTGCTGTAGTTTTCAATTCCTTAATTCCCATCCCTGGCAATTATTACTGTTGTATCTGTGTATGAAAACAATATACTCTTGATGTGATTCAGATGGAATTTAATGGTTTTTTTCTGCTGGCAGAGCTTCCTCTGTCAATGGAATTGGGAGGGGAGGTTCATTCTTCCTCCTACAGCCTCTCGTTTTTTTTTTTCAAAATTTGCTTAATGAGATTACTGAATCTTTCAGAGAATTGAAATAAGTTACAAAGCAATGAATTGTGTATCCTATAAATTCTGTTGGTAAAATCAACATTTAGGATAGAAGGAATATATCCAAATGTGAACCAAATGTGCTGAAATACCCCACACTGAAACAAATAAAAGGGTTTGTCTATCAGTCTACACTTGCTCATAAATTGTTAAGAAAGAAACATAGTTTTGTGAATATAAATTTTCGTACACAGTAATTAATCCAATATTCTATTTAGTAAAGTTTATATTGTATATATTGCTTTATATATATTGCAGTGAATTGTGTATTTTGTATATATCACAGTGAATCATCAAAACTTGGCAAATATCAATTCATCTGTAATATAGAAAATATCAGATATTACTATAGAAAATATCAGGTGAATATCTTATGTAAATGCACACAAAATATGACTTCTTTTTGAAAGGTACATATTTACAGGACTTCTGACGCCTAAATGACCATCAATATTTTGAGTTTTCAGCCTGAGCCAATAACATGTAAGCTTATTATTTCACATGCATAATTTGTGTATACTAATTGGCTGAAATCATGAACTATATTATAGAAGTACAAGCTCATCAAGTTATTTTGATTATTTTTCTATCTCTGGTTCTTGTGGAAGCGTCTGGTTAGAACTTTTTAAAATCACTTATAATCAACAGTGCTTTATTTCAGTACAGTTCTGTAGAACCTTGTTGTTTTTGTTTTAATGTTAGAATTTTAATGTTAGAAGTAAGGAATACTACTTGGAGATAATACCATGTGTTGTGTGTTTGTGTGTGTGTATATATTCTTTTCAAATATCTGTACATAAGATAAAGAATTCATTTCCATATGAAGTAGTTTCAACAATTCCCTTTAACTGAATGCTTTTATTCTTCCTAAACAGCCTTGCGACATGACTGAGATATTAGTATTAACATATGCCCTCATCAACCCCCCCCCCGCCTTGTCAAAGCAAGGCCCTTCTTCTAAGAGATGCAGCCTTCATTCAATTAATATACTTTCATGCCACAGGACTATTACGATTTGGCAGATCTTCTGCAGCCAAGTAAAACACTCCAGCCAACTTATGAGACAGGAATCCTGCCATTTCAACAGATGGCTGGAATTGCTTGCAGCCCAGAGACCATGTTTGTAATTCACGTGTGGGTGTTGACAGAATTTACGAGCTGAAAATCCAAATGGCAGTCAGTCTCTGAATTTGTCAAAGAGAGATGGTCACATGATTTGCCTGAAAGCTTCTCTGTTTTCTCTCGCTTGCAGAAAAGAGAAAAGGCTTCTGCTCAGACCTTACCTCATCTGCTTGTAGCTTTTCTATTGCCAGAAGACCCTTTGAGGAAGTGATAAGGGAGCACTTTGTTACGTATCCTCCTTGTAGTGTTCTCCCAGCACTTGGGAAAATGAGAATCTTTCCTGATTTATGCAACTGCTGGAGAATTCTGTGAGGAGACTGTTGCCTTGTTGCTTCCTTTTAACCTCCTCTTTGACTTGAAAAATAAGTTCTCACTGAAGCTCCAGGGCCAGAGGACAGTGATGAGGGCTGAAAACAGGGGTGAAATTCAAAATTTTTCCCTACCGGTTCTGTGGGCGTGGCTTGGTGGGCATGGCAGGGGAAGGATACTGCAAAATCTCCATTCCCTCCCCACTCCTGGGGGAAGGATATTGCAAAATCTCTATTCCCACCCCACTCTGGGGCCAGCCAGAGGTGGTATTTGCCGGTTCTCTGAACTACTCAAAATTTCTGCTACCTGTTCTCCAGAACCTGTCAGAACCTGCTGAATTTCACCCCTGGCTGAAAACCACTTCCCTTCACTCTGAGAACTAAGGGGGACATATTGCCATGGAAAACAGCCTCATCCAAATGAAACTTCAAGAGAGTTGCACTTGATGTTGTGCATAGATTTATTATGAGGGCTTCCTTCCAGTGAGTGAGAGAACCTTTGCCACCTTTGCCATCCTGTCTTGGCAAAATGGTTCAGATGATGCTGTATTCTGTGTGGAGTTCATAACATCTGATAAATGACTAGAGATGGTCCTTTTTTTCCTTCTTTTACCCCCTCCCTCCCTTCTTCCCCACTTTTCTCGTTCTTCCCTCTTGTTCTTCTGCAAGCATTGCCATCATCATCTTCAGTGCATGTAAGAGAAAAGTTTAAATTACAAAAGTCAAGGGAAAGCATAAATGTTTGCCTGCCTATGACATCACTTATATTTTTGTCATGGTCAACGTGAATATCAATAGGACAAATACCCCTCAAAAGAAGTTAAAACAAGATGTGATTTGTTTACAAAAACACATATTGGGGAGAAAAGATGTAAAATATTTAAGTTATAAAAATTTGGGAATTTATTTCAGCAAGGAAAACAATGAAGTTGTTTCCTATATAAACCCCCAACTATATCCAAAACGTCTATTGATTGATGATAATGACAATAATTTGGAGTGGAAGTTAATTTACAGGAAGTTAAGACTTTGATATTGAGTATTTTATGCCCCACATGAAGATGAAAAAGCATTTTAAAAACACCTATGGGTGAACTTATGAAAATTGTTGTCTCCTGAGGGATTGGAATGAAGTGTTTCTCCATAGAAAGATAGAACCTCTGAGAAAAATATCAAAATAACACAGGATAGATTATCAAAGTTTTTTTTAATTTAATGAATAATTTAAAGCTGGGTGATGCATAGAGATATAAAAATTGTGATTCAAAAGAATATGCTTATTTTTCTGAAAGATGTAGATGTAGATATTTTTCAAGAATAGACAAGATTTGGCTCTCCAAGACTTTTGCTAATAATATTTATAAAATGGAGATATTACCAAAGACATTTTTAGATCATATTCCAATGACTCTTAAAAAGAAGAATGGCTCATGTAGGTGGAGTTTGAATAAATGTTATTTGAAAAAGAAATGGTGGTGGAAAATTGTAAAAAGGTGTCAAAGTAATTTTTTCAGAATAATCTTAATAAAGGTACAGAAGTGAGGATGGTTTGGGATGCAAATAAGGCTATTGTAAGAGGTTATTTCATACAATGTGATAGTGAATTTAAAAAGGGAATAGAAAATGCAAATGATTTTGGATGAGATAAAAAAGAATAAGAATTTTTAAAATCTCCAGGGAGATTTATAGGGAGATGGTTGGTATACAAGTTGCAGGGGGAAAAGGGAATTAATATTAAAGTTACAAGAAGGAGTTATTGTAATAACAGATAATGTGAATATACAAAAAGTGTTTCATCAGTATTTTACTATTTTATACAAAGGTGAAGAAGTTTCCTCTGAAAAAGTGGATGAATACCTACAGAAACAGAACTTATCTAAGATTACAGACATCAGAGACAAGATGTCACAGTGTTCTGTGGTCACATCAACACAGATATTTGTGACCTTCACTGTTGAACACACTGGTAAGTAAGGAGGTTTTATTAATAAATTAAGCAGACAGATTTAAATAGAAACACAAAACCACAACATATGAAGCAAGTCTTCACTGGGGAGCAGAGGTGGGATTCTACCGGTTCTAACAGGTTCTCTAGAATCAGTTGTTAACTTTCCAAGCAATTCAGAGAACCGGTTGTTAGAAGAAATCTCCTTTTGTTTTTTTCCACTTTACAGGGTTAATCCTGTAAGGAATTACAACATTCTGGTGTTGTTTTTATAACCTAATCTTTATTGCCCTGCTTACAGAAACTGCCTCTCCGTTAACCCTTATTGCATTCTTGGTAGTACGCCTAGACTTACCGTACTGTCTCCGGAGGTTTTTTTTTTCTTTGCTGGTACTTTTTTTTCCCCTTTGCTTGACTTTCTTAGAGGGGAAGGGTTGTTTTAAGCTTTTTACACTGCTGTTGGGAGGAAATACTCCCCTGTTGGAGTTCTTCCAGCACAGAGCTGCCGGAAAGAAGCTTTTAACGACAAGGAACCAGGATGAGTGACATTCAGCAAGGCTTCTTGACTAGCTAGAAAGATTGACATTCAAATGTGAGTTTACATACCCTTTATGACTTTTGGTTTAAAACTGATTTTTGGTGAAGTTTAATTCTGTGCTTGGTGATGTTTAATCCTGTGTTTATTGATGGGATAATTTTCCCTATTCAGCTTTGTTTGGAAGGAAAAATATTAATCTCTGTTCCTGAAAAGAAGCAGCTTTAGAAATCTGGCTAGTTCCTGTGTCTATTTGTCCTGGTAATTGGTTTAACAAGCAACAGCTACTGTGTTTCTTGTTCTTATACATTAACAAAACAATTAGATTTAAACAGATGTACAAAACTAGTCTCTTTCAATATTAAAATTAGATTACTAATAGCATCTGGATATATGTACATAGAAATATTCCAAGAATGTTTATTAAGGATTGATTAAAATTGCATTGCTTTTGGAGGTACGACTAAGAGACAGACCATTAATTCACATGGTTTGCATTTTTCCTACTATTGCTATATTTGGGGTTGAAATCTTAAAATAGGCAACATAACTTTATGGTAAGTGTGGCTTATCAAGATACATACCTCCTCTTTGGCTACATCATCATCATTTTAAATTTATCAAGAGTTGTGGATTCTTTGTATATAGGGAGATGTCCAAAACAATTACTATACAATATTGAAAGGATAAATTATGCCTGCTTTTATGCATGCTTGTTATCAATTTTTTTAAACACAGGGCAAAGTAATGAACTCTAAATCCATATGGCCAATGTTTTTGGAACTATTTTAAGTAATTCTTTTTATTAAATTTATTATCACTGTTTATTATATATGTTATATACTCACATTAACATGATCTTTAAACTATCATATGCATATTTTGTTTCACAAATTATTTTAAAAACAATATTAGATCAGTTGAAAATCAGAATTTCAAATTATCTTATTTATTCAAGGCAGATATCAGTTTTTGACCAGTTCTATACTCACATCAGTAATCCCAAATTATGCAACAGACCTTTTATATTTTCTTTTTCGATTTTGCCCTTTCTTTTCTTTCCTAGGATTTTCAAAACCAAACAGGGAAAAAAATGAAAATAGTTTTAAACAGTGAAAGATATTTGAAAAGCATAACCCCAAAGCCATCAGATGGTCTCTCTGAAAAGATCGTGATTTTGTTCTTTATTACATAGAGAATAATTCCTGGGCAAATTAATTATTTCATATACTTTATTAAATATATTAAATAGTTTATAGACATATAAAAGTGCTTAAGTAGTCTTTGTAATAAAATGTTCTTAATTTTTGAAGATTGGCTTCCCCATCCATCCCATCTTGCCTTGAAAATTCAGAACTAAATTCATAAAGTATATTGCATGACCCAGGAAGTTGCATTTGCTAACATCATACAAAACTTTCCTCAGAAAAGTTTGATTAAAAGTGAAGGATATGAAGACATGAAGTGCACTATACACATATACTCAACTACACAGCTAGCAAGATGGTAGAATGGGGGGCGGGGTTAGTCAAAGGTTATCCTACAACAATGATTTACTACAGAGTTAGAACTTTGTTAAGTCCTCGACTTACGACCCCGCCAAGAAAGCCAAGCCTGCTTCTTGTGCTTTTGCAAAGTCCTTGACTTACGACCCGCTAAGTCCTCGACTTACGACCTCTGCCTAGAAGCCAAGCCAGCTGCTTGCTGAAGCCCTATTGGCTAAAGCGCAAGCAGCCGTCTAGTGGGAAAATAAAGCATTCCTATTGGTTGATAGTTTGACAGCTCGTATAAAAGGAGCTGTCAAAGTCTGGTTGCTGTCCATTTGCTGAGTGGAAGGTTTGGTGCTGAAATAGAGAATAAAAGGTTCCTGTTTAAATTCAAGCCTCGTTTTCGTTCTGTCAGGCCAGCCAGCCCTAATTTAGCACTGGCGACGAAGGTTTATGGATTCCTGCCTCAGAACTCCGGATCTGCCATCGCTGGCTCTCCCTTCAGCACTCTTCCACAGCTGAGTCACTCTGAGCTGAATCGCCTCAGAGCTGGTCACTAGCTTTCCAAACGTCCTTTTCAGGATGATGGCCTCTCTGCCTGCCTTCTCCCCATTTGAGGCTTCGTCAGAAACGTGGGAGGATTACCTCACACGCTTTGAGTGTGTGCTGCGTGCTAACTACCTTGCGCAGCTGTCTGGTGCCAGAAAGCTCAGCTATTTTCTCAGCTTCTGTGGTAAGGAGATGTTTGCCACAGCGCACGCTCTGACAGCTCCTCAGCCTGTCTATGAGGTGCGCTGGGAGACTCTCCTAGAGAAGCTTCGAAGCCACTACGCTCCAGCACCCTCCCGCATAGCTCGCAGGCATGCCTTTTGCCACAGATTCCAACGTGATGGTGAGTCTATCAATGACTATGTGGCTGCCCTTCGCACAGCCTCCAACGATTGTCAGTTCTCTGACCTTGATGACTTGCTGCTAGACCAGCTGGTGTGTGGGGTCAAGGACCTCAGACTGCAACGCTGATTATTGGCCCGCTCAGAGCTGACTCTACAAACAGCTTTAGATGAGGCTAGAGCTTCTGAGCTCTCTGAGCAGTCTGTGTCTGAGCTGCACAGATATGCTCCAGCCTCCACACACTCCAGCAGACGCCTCCCTGTCCACCACCAGGACTCTGACTGGGAGGGCTACTCTGAGGGAGAGGATGAGGAAGATGTCTGCTGCCTCAAGGCCAAAGACAAAAGAGCTGCCACTTCCAAATCACCATTCCCTCCATGCCTAGGCTGTGGGGGTGCGCACAACAGAGCAGACTGTCGCTTCCGCTCCGCAACCTGCAGGCGGTGTTGCCAGAAGGGCCACCTATCCAAGGTGTGCAGAGCTGCCTTGCCACCTGTTGAAGCTCCACCTGCCCAGCCAGTTCAGAGATGCTCCTATAGCAGAAAACCCAGCCACCGGGAGGACTGTTTCGCGGTCACCAGGGTCCACAGCCCTCCTGCTGATGACATCTGCCACGCCTCAGCACCACCTTCTACTGCCAAACTACATCACTCCATCCTCCTGGAAGGACAACCCTGCAAGATGGAGGTGGATACTGGCTCTTCCGGGTCTCTCATCTCCTGGGCAACTATCACCACTTCACAAAACAGTGCCTCCAACCTTGCCCCATTGCTCTGAAAGATTATCGGGGCAAGCTGATTCCCACCGTGGGCTGCGGCTCTTTTGAAGTCACTTACAAGACCTTTTCAGGCCTATTACCACTCATTGTGGTCAATGGTCACTTGCCATCTCTCCTGGGCCTCGATTGGTTCTCCGCCCTGGGCCTCACTGTGTCAGGCGTACATGCGACAACACCAGATGAGCAGGCCAACATCACCGAGGAGTTCGCAGACGTGTTCAACGGTGACCTGGGTAACTATAAGGGGACCCCTATTTCCTTCAATCTAGACCCCCAGGTTGCCCCAGTGCGGTTGAAACCTAGAAGGGTGCCCCTGGCCTTACGCCCCAAGGTAGATTTGGAGTTGGACAGATTAATTGCACAGGGGGTATTAGAAGCGGTAGACCACACCAAATGGGAGACCCCCATAGTTACCCCATTGAAACAAGACGGATCCATAAGGATCTGTGCTGATTACCGGGCTACCCTGAACAAAGCCCTTCAGGCTAACCCATACCCGGTGCCTGTGGTACAGCACCTCCTGCACTCCTTGGGCCAGGGGTCCATCTTCGCCAAGCTGGATCTCGCCCAAGCTTATCAGCAGCTCCCGGTGGACGACGCCACTGCAATGGCCCAGACCATTGTTACCCACCGGGGTGCTTTTAAGCGACTCCAGTTTGGGGTATGTGTGGCCCCTGACATATTCCAGTCCCTAATGGAACGGCTCCTCCAAGGACTGCAGGGGGTGGTGCCATATTTCGATGATGTTCTAATTTCAGCATCATCAATGCCCGACTTACTAGCCAAATTAAGGGCTGTCCTCATTCGCTTTAGGAAGGCTGGACTTAAACTAAAAAAGAACAAATGCCTAATTGGAGTGAAACAGGTGGAGTTCTTAGGTTTCCTCATCGATGCTTCCGGCATCCATCCTGCACCATCAAAATTAGAGGCCATAAAAAACGCTCCTACACCTATGTCTAGGGCTCAGCTGCAGGCCTTTTTGGGCCTGCTCAATTTTTACGCCATATTCCTTCCTCACAAGGCTTCTGTAGCTGAGCCCTTGCACAGGCTCCTGGATGCTAAAGCTGTCTGGCACTGGGGCCCAGCCGAGGCCAAAGCATTCCAAAATGTGAAGGACCTACTGACCTCCCAGACTGTCCTTGTACAGTATAGTGACCGCTTGCCCCTCATCCTGGCATGCGATGCCTCCCCATTCGGGGTGGGGGCAGTATTAAGCCACATCCTGCCTAACAGGTCAGAGGTCCCCATAGCATATTACTCCAGAACCATGTCTCAAACCGAACGCAATTACGGCCATATTGATAGGGAGGCACTAGCATGCGTGGCTGGAGTGTGTAGATTTCATGATTATCTGTATGGATGCCATTTTTACCTCGTAACTGACCATAAGCCTCTGTTGGGCTTACTTGCCGGGAATCGACAGAGCCCTCAAATGCTGTCTCCCCGCATGGCAAGATGGTCTGAATTCTTAGCTGGGTACAATTACCAGCTCCAATACCGGCCTGGCAACTTTTTAGGGCACACTGATGGGTTAAACCACTGCCTGTTGCCTAAACCACTTTTGGACCCGGCTCCTGCAGCCGCTGTACTCCTCATTGAGGAATTACAAAGGCCAATCTCCGCCAGCCAGATAGCGTCCCTTACCAAAACTGACCCCATCTTAGCGCAGGTCCTCGATTGGGCTCGTAGGGATGGCCGCCAGGGCCGGTGCCTTCCCAATTTCAACCCTTCCTAACTAGGCAACATGAGATCTCGATCCAAAAGGGCTGCCTGCTGTGGGGCCAAAGGGTAATAATTCCCCCTGGGGTTAGGCAAGCCATTCTTATGTGCCTGCACTCTGCACATCCAGGTATTGTGCGTATGAAGGCACTTGGCCGCAGCTATGTGTGGTGGCCTGGGATGGACCATGAAATAGAAGTCTGGGTGTCTCAATGCCACACCTGTCAGCAATCCAGGCCTGCCCCACCTACAGCTCCTATCCATGAATGGGAATCCCCTAAGGCTCCATGGGCCAGGCTACACATGGATTTGGCCGGGACAGTTCAGGGGCGCATGTTCCTAGTCATTGTAGATGCTTACTCTAAGTGGGTTGAGCTGGCCTTGATGACCACAACCAACTCTGACACTATCATAAGAACCTTAGACAGGCTGTTCACGACCCATGGGCTCCCCGATACCATAGTTACTGACAATGGGCCACAATTCACCTCTGCTGCATTTATTTATTTATTTATTTATTTATTTATTTATTTATTTATTTATTTATTTATTTATTTATTTATTTATTTATTTATTTATTTATTTATTTAT
>QLTV01001483.1:12740703-12760445 GCA_003457575.1 Thermophis baileyi | reverse complement strand
TTTCAACTCCTACCACTATAGAGCACTGCACACCAGAACAACTAGACACAAGAACAGTTTTTTCCCGAACGCCATCACTCTGCTAAACAAATAATTTTTATTTGTCAACTATTTACTAAGTCTGCACTACTATTAATCTTCTCATCATTCCCATCACCCATCTCCTCCCACAAATGACTGTAACTTTGTTGCTTGTATCCTTACAATTTATATTGACTGGTTCCTACTATGACTTGATTGCTTATTTGTACCCGGACTATCATTAAGTGTTGTACCTTATGATTCTTGACGAACTTATCTTTTCTTTTATGTACACTGAGAGCATATGCACCAAGACAAATTCCTTGTGTGTCCAATCACACTTGGCCAATAAAAAATTCTATTCTATTCTATTCTATTCAATAGGAATGAATGCCCCATTGAGGGATCTAAAAGGCCAGGTTAAGATCAGATCATCTGGGGAAAAGTCTGTGTGGTCACTAAAAGTCAACACTAACTTGAGTGTGTCAATCCATCCATCGATCCATCAATCAAGAATTCATACTTGCATCCAACAAACACCTATCCTGAGCTACTGAATGCTTTGGGAACAATTCTCAAGTCAAGAAATTGTAACTAGGATCTTCCTTTTTCACTAATACTAATTATTATTGCTTTGGTTCATGATGTTGCTCTTGTTTCTGATATACTGCAATGATTGTAGAGACCTACCTTGAGAAATATTAAACTGAACAGCAGAAGGCCTAGCTGGTTTGTTGGAATGACAAATTAATTAATTAATAAGCAAAGCAAATCATAAGGGCAATGGTGGTCTTACTACTGTAATCTTGAATACTCGGTTAAGATTCCTTTAATTTCTCTAGAAGCAATATCTCTAGAAGCAACCTTTTATATCAGGGGTCCCCAACCCCTGGGCCATGAACTGGCACTGGTCCGCAGCCTGCCAGGAACCGGGCTGCACAAATGAGCAAAACTCCATCCATGCATGTGTGGGATCCAGGTAGCGTGTAAAACCATATCCCCCAGTCCAAGGAAAAACCACCCTCCACAGAACCGGTCCCTGGTGCCCAAAAGGTTGGGGGCCACTGCTTCATATAGAAAAAGGGAGATAAGAGGCTCTTTTTAAAATACTAACAAACAAATCCATTTCCTCCTACTAGTTTCTATATCTTCCCCTTTGACCTCCAATGTTCAGTTTCTCACAGTCTCAGCTCTCCTGTGCTAGATTTCCCAAAGCCATATTAAGGATTGTCATCATCATCTGCAGATGGCAAGGAGGCCTTGTTCTGTCCAGGAACGTTCTTTCTAAGATTTTACAATATTGAGATGGGGGAAGAGAACATCTTTCCCTTAACTGCTGTATTATTTTATTTTTCTTTATCTGTATATACAGTATTCTGCTCATAACACTGGTCACAAACAACAAAAGCGAAGAACTCCAGCCCTTCCCGGACTAACTGGAGGAGGTCTTTATGCCAGCCTGTGCAAAGGCCTTTTTCAACTACTTGACTTGACAGAAGAGATCAGTGAAGTGATGAGAACCACCTCAAACAGGGAAGATGTGACATTACTGTGCCTTGTTGAAGTACATTTTGTTGCCTTCATGATGTAAAGCATCAAGGTAAGGTGAACGGCAGCCACTTCATACAGGCCTACAACCAGGTTCTGTTGCTGTGGTTGTTTGCCCCACAAAGGATCAGTACTCCCTCTACTTGGGAGCACTGTTAGCCAGAATGCAGCCGGAAAGTTTGGTGAGCAAAAGAAATAAGTCCATCAAATAAGTGTAGGAACATACTCTTTCCGTGGTAATCTCACAACATTCTGTTGTAAATAGAAAGTGACATTTTAAAAGCATTTGGACAACGTCTACTTATATCTTTCAAGATACACCCTTAAAGAGAAACTCAACAACATATTATTCATTGCCATTTAGTAACAAAGAAAGAACGTGAGAGAGAGCCACTTTAAATAATTGTAAGGCAGGTACACAACGCCCAATAATCAATGACTTTGTATACATAATGTGTTAGCCCTCATGTTCTTTGTGGAAAAGGTGAACATTTTCTACGAGAGGACCATAAGTCAGTAATTTGATTTTAATTATCCATTGAACTCATCCTCTCCTAATTCACGTTCTCTCTTTAATATACATCTGATTTTCAAAAGAGCAGTTGAGTATACACACGTTTGGCACAAACAGAATGCAATACCTTGGCAACAGGGTGATATTCTTATGGCTTTCTGTGGGCATCTCCCCACACTGCCGTTGTTTCCAGGCCCAAACCCTCAGAAGCAGTGGGTATGTTTGTTTTAACTTCTGCCAACTTCAAATGTTCAGAACAAGGAACAGATATGAATAATTAATATTAATCCCTTCACTTCCATCCGACACAAAAAGGAAAGAAAGAAAGAAAAATGCAATAGCCTGGCACTTTGCAGGCTATTTTCATGCTAGTTTGTCTCCTGCTGAAGAGAGGAAAATTGACCCAAAAAACCCCTATCATGCTCACGTCTGGTTTTTTTTTTTTTTTTTTTTTTTTTTTTTTTTTTTTTTTTTTTTTTTTTTTTTTTTTTTTTTTTTTTTTTTTTTTTTTTTTTTTTTTTTTTTTTTTTTTTTCTTTTTCTCTTTTTTTTTTTATATTTATTTTTTTTTTTTTTTTTTTTTTTTTTTTTTTTTTGGCTTGGACTAAGGAGCAGGAACTACGAAACCATCACGTTAGCATTTCACTTATGACCAGAGTTCTCACATTTTGATACCGGGACCCCTTAAAATGATAAAATCAATTTGTGTGATTCCCCCATCTCAATACTTCACACAATTTTAGCCCAAAAGCTGAGGAGTGATATCCCAATACAATTTCTTATGCTGCTTAGTTTTAGCAATTAAAATGACATATGTACGTACGTCCCATACACTTATGATAGAAAGTTACAATTTTGTAAAAGAATATTGCTTTATTGGAAATAAGGAACAAATAGTAACATTTCAGCCTATGTTTTTAATGAGAAGGATGAGCTGGCTTACTTTTGCATAATTTCTGGAACCTGTGCTTCATTTTGAAGCAAGAAAAGTGAAGACAAATCTTAAAGTGCTGCTCCTTGGCCAAGTTCCCAGGACAGCCATCCTGAGATATCAGAGACAGCTCATCTTCTTTTCCTCCCAGTCTCATGCTTGGTGCTTGTAAATCCCATTCCCATTCTTACCACTTTGACCGCTGAGAGCTGAACTGATTGTGGTGGGGTAGAAATGTAGTGCAGAAAATAAAAATAATTGTTCTTGCTGCACCCTGTTTTCCACTTTCCCCTCCCTTTCACTGTAATTACCTCTGCAGAATGTCATGTCGGAAGGTCAGAGTTTGCGATAGAAGCCTCCTGCCTTCCAGATCTGATTCATCTTCCTTTGCAAGTCAAATGTGGCATGTGAAAGCAAAAACCAAAGCCATAGCAATAGCACTTAGACTTACATACCGCTTCACGGTGCTTTACAGCCCTCTCTAAGCAGTTTACAGAGTCAGCATATTCCCCCCAACAATCTGGGTCCTCATTTTACTGACATCAGAAGGATGGAAGGCTGAGTCAACCTTGAGCAGGTTAGGACCGAACTCCTGGAGTGAGCAGTGAATTAGCCTGCATCCTAACCACTGTGCCACTATGGCTCTTATCCTGCTGCATGGCAACATTCCATGCAGAGCTCTGGAATTGGCATGCTGCTTCGCCTTCTTCCCATTCTCCCATCAGACTAGCAAGCCTTCTCTGAAGAAGACTTGCAAGGAAGACACTTTCCGGTCAACCTCCATTCATTACCTCAACTCTCCAAGGAGTCACAAACCCTGCTCTCAAAAACATGGTCTGACAGGGCCTGAGCTTCAGGAACCAGGAGCAGGATTAAACCAAAAGAACTCTCCAGTGGGAAATATATGTTCTATTTTGCCCTACAACGTCCTTAAAATACAAATAAATTTAAATTTTCAACCACCCAGCTGCAGAGCCAGAAATATATCAATCCACTTCTCCGATATTGTGATTTCATGGGGAACTACAGGTCTATCCTTTCAAACAGATGCAGAACTGTCATGTGGAAGTGGCTCAAGGAGACAGAGAAACATTGAAAGTTTGTTTTTCTTAACCCCAAAGAAGACGACGTATCATATATTATTGCCAGTCATTAGCCCATAGACACATTGTATTGATAATGCATGAACAGCACATTTGATTTTAAGCTCATTACTGCCAGTGGAACACAGACCATCCCTCCCCTTCTCTTCAGGCACCCATGCATTTTTAAAGAAATCACACAGACTTTTAAATTAGATCCAGCAGCTCAGTGTGCATTGTTGTTCCAGCTTGTCTGGTTTGGAATCCTGCCCTCTGACAAATGTACATGATGCTTAGACATGGTCTCCTGGATGCTTGCACTTGTCCCCATCTGTTGCAATGGCACCATGCCTGCTCACAGGGTACCGTGCCAGTTCTGCTTATGCGCCAAGCAAAACGAGTTTGATGGTTAGCTCGCAAATGGCACCACTTGGAGAGGACATTTGTCTTCTTTGGTTTGGAGTTGAGTTACCATTGAAAATTCATCTAAAACAAACTTTGAGGAAAGTGAGCTCCATTTTAAGCAGAATTTCTGTGGCTATTTTCAAAAATTGATTTGAGTTTCAGAAATGGTCAGCAAAATTTGCCCTGCAGGCACTCATATGCAGACATCCCTAGGCCTGGGGTTGACCTGAAGCCAAATTTAGAACCAGGGGTGGGTTCCTCCCGTTTCGGACCGGTTCTCCCGAACTGGTAGTGGCCCGCTGGTGATGTCACGATGATGTCACCGAACCGGATCGGTCGGTGCCGGTCCGTGGGGGCCGCCATCTTTTTTTGAATTTTTTTCCTCCTTCTGAGCATGCGCAGAAGCCGACTTCCTGCACTGTGCATGCAGTCGCCATCTTTTTTTTCGGCTTAGTTTTTTTGGGGGGGGATTTTTTTTTACTGCGCATGTGCACGCCACGCAGCGCAGGAAGGAGCTAACCGGCAGCGAGGTAAGTTGGAACCCACCCCTGTTTAGAACCAACTGGGAAGAGTAACATTGAAGAAAGCCAAAACTAATGCCTAAAAGCTAGTAGAATTGCTCATACTCCCCTATATTGGACAACTATTAATTGGGTTTCATGAATTGCACTAACTCCCTTAGCCCTGCAAATGATTAGCCATGCAAACTTGTTAAGCCATATTCTCTAGCCAGTTAGTTTCAAATTGATTTACTGTGGAGCAGATGGTTGAGAAGTGTTAGATAAGTTTTATTAACACTATCATGGAAGAGGATGTCCTACAAAAATATTTTGTCCAGCTAACTTTGCAGAATCAGCTATAGAAAGTAAAAGCGCACAAATACTTTTCCCCTAAATTCCCCTAAAACAGCTATCCATAGCGAAAGATTCACCACCTAAATTGCCTTCATGATGGTTATGGCCTCTCTGTTCCCTTCAGGATGTTTTGGCAGGCTAATAGTACGAATGGCAGGCAGATTAGTGAGATGACAGCTACAACCCACTTAGTCTTCACTGTAATACCCATCATCACTTATCAAAGGAGGTCTGTTCTGTTCTGAAGCTGATTAAAGCATTATGGGAAGCTGATTTTATGTATGTATGTATGTATGTATGTATGTATGTATGTACGTATTAATTAATTAATTAATTAATTAATTAATTAATTAATTAATTAATTAATTAATTAATTAATTAATTATAGGACTTATATAGCTGGCTATCTCATGCAATAATTTTCAGTGGCTCATAACAGTCCATAAAACATGGTTAAAAACAAAGGTGTTCTGTCCTCACTACACATTAGTCTGTGTGCAGCTCGACATGCAGCTAAACCCACCTATTCTCCAATAAAACTGACCATGTGCATAGATCTGGATGCTTTATTGAAAGAACAGGAAATGGTGAAACTGGGGAAAATAGGAATACATACAATGAGAACCAATTACAAGATAGGCAGTATTGAGTTACTGATGAACTAACAATTAACAAATACAAGTAATCTAAATCTCACCAGAGATGCTCTGTGTGTGGGATGTGGGTTTGTCCTTGGATGAACATGTGCCACAGATTAAGATGGATTTTTTTTTTGTGCTTCTTCCTCCTCCAAATGCTAAAGGAAAATGGAATCTGGCTTCCCAGCATGCACTTGTTTTGAGAGTGCGGGCTGATGGGTAAAGGGGTTGGGTCAGCTTTAAAACAATATAATTGGTATTTGTCCCTCCGGCCACTAGATAGGGGCTAGAGAGCAACAACAGTATATAAAGATTATATGTTGGGGCATGATAAAAGGGTACCTTTGCTCTGGGGACCAGATAAACATTCTCGCTGATAAACTCATCCTTGATCAACGATTGAGAAAAGATCCAGGTTTTCACAGTTCTCCAGAGGGGAAAAAAAGGGAAGGGATCTCTCTGGTCTCAGGTGGGATACCTATGACATGAATGTGGAGACTCTCAGTAGTATAAAACTAGGCCCTGGGACAAAAGAACTACTTTGTTGCTGATCTTTCATGTTTGCCATTGTTCATTCTAACATGACCGACTGGACCATCATTCTAACATGGCTGACTGGACCATCACATTGTAAAAGCTGTCAGCTTCCAGACAAAGGGATGTTTACTCTGTACCTAGAGTATCTCTGATTGTCTCAGAAAGCACCTCCTATTTTGTTTTTGATTTTTTTTTTATGTATTGAAGCTATAGTCTGAAGAAAGACATACGCAGATGATTAGTACGGTGAAAAAAGGAAGCAATCGCATTTTGTGAAACATTTTCTTCAGAAAATTCCATTTCAGCCTAAACATTTTAATTGGTAACTTTTAGTGCAGCTCTACTTTCCTTAATACTTTTAATTGCTTCATTTCTTACCCTTCCCTTGGCAATTGTGAGCATAATTACAGATTAGGATGAGATGAAGATCATCTCTGCCATCTTGCAAAACTGCACATAATCATGGACTTTGAAGGCTACCGCCAAATGAAGCGACTGACCTCATTTAATCTTCCCACTGATGTGTATTTGATTTTATAACCTGCACTCTGAACTTATGACTTATTAAAACAAGTCTGTATCTGTATTTTGGGTTCCTTTTCTCTCTATAAATGTACAATTCCAAACCATTCTAAAAATTATCTTTTAAAATAATTATTTGGGGCCAGCAGATAGTGTAACCTGGTTAACTTTTTCTAGGCTTGAAAGCTAAACAAGGTTAGGCCGGGTTTGTACTTGGGTAGGAACAACACTGGGGAATATTGAAGCTGTAAGTAGAATTTGAGAATTAGGGAGAAACAAACAGACAAAAGAAATGGGATTCCACCTCTCTATATTGTTGCCAAGAAAGCTTCTGGATGTGTCCATGAAGCCAGCAATCAGACTAGACTCAAACAAGGTTTATTTTACTTACTCCTTTGTTGCTTTAACATGGAACTGCATGGAACATTGCAATTTTACAGTAAATCTTTCTGCTTTCTCTCTGTCATAAAGTATGTTTTCTTTACACAATAACTTGATATTAATGGCAGCAGAACCTAAAAGTACAAACTGGGCTGTTTATATTGATGTGGAGGACATTTCATCTAGAGTTATTGATAACCCAATGGGAATAACCCTGATGATGTTATGGAATAACATCTTTGATCAGTGTTACTGGGCCAAAGTTGAATAAAAAGTTCTGATGTAACTCGAACCACAAGCCCAAAGACCAATCAAGTTTTTAAAGGGGCCTTTCAAGATAATCTCAGTGATGTCAGAGAAGAGCTTCAGCCATTTAGAACCATTGCAGTGTTGTCTCAGTAAAAAGATGTATTGTATTGTAGCCCCATGTGACTTAGACAATATGTTGCTGTACCTTGGGCCAGGAAGTAACTTGCCTCAGAGGAGATCAGATGGGGATATTATCAGGCTTGGAAAACATCAAAGTTTCAGAAGTCTAATAAGAACAGTAAATAATATAGCTAGGTTGGTGTTTCATATGGTCTATTTCAGGGCTGTTAAACTCGCAGCCTGTGGGCTGGATGCTGGCCATGCCCACACCCGGTTTAGTAAAGGGGGAAAAAGTCGTGATGCTGACATGACAACGCGAGTTTGACACCCCTGGTCTATTTGATCCTACTACTTCAGAGTGCCAGAGAAACACTTTCTGAAACCCAGTTGGCACCTTTTTTATTCTTAAATGTAGCAGTGTTGATTTGCCTTAGTAATGAAGCACCAATCATAACTCCTGAGAAATGTAATGAAAAATGAAGTTTACAAGGGATGATGCAGCAAAGTTTTGCATGGTTTTGATTAAACCTCACCGAGACCTAATTGTGCTTCACGGGGAGTACAATGATTGTAAAAGCCACCTTGATTGACAACATATTGTACCATGAAAACCAGAAATCTAAATTACTGCCTAGTGTCTATTCCATTTGGATATTATATTTTGTTTCTGTTAACTTCTTCAATTGGATGATCTAGTATTTACAGAAAAGCAGAAATGTATGGAACACATTAGTCAGTTCATTGAATCTTGATAAATAGGGGGGAAAATTAATGAACCAACCAGCCAGCTAGCCAGCCAAAATAGATAGTCACAAAGCTCCCCTATTAGTAGATAATATATTATTCAATGCCGTCTTTGTTGACCTGTTGTAACTTCACAGAGCCCCTTTAGCCGGGCTGTTTCAGGGTGATCCAAGATGGCTGCTGTAGCAGTCCTGTGGCACAAGGCCATGACAGACTTCACCCAATCCTAGCAATTCCTTACTTTATCTTGTTACCACCTCTCACGATGTGGATGTAGGGTTGGATACTGAGAGGCAGTAGAGCTATATAGCATTGGGAAAAATATGAAGAAGGAAACATTTTAATTATGCTTTCTTAGCAATTCCACACTTATTGTTGAGTCTCTTTGTTTTGGAAAGCAAAACACATAAAATATTTAGGCTGAACAAAATATAAGTTGACTAAAAAGTATTAGGAGGTGTAAAAATGAAAAGTGGTAAAATTTGCTAGAGAAAGAAAAGGGGAAGGCAAGGCAACCAACATTCTGAGTGATCCTTTCCTTTTGCTGAATCATATTTCTGCATGCTTTATTTATGTAAACAAAATGAATATGTCAATAGGTTATGTATGTAGCTGGCCTTCCCCAGTTTCCTCCAAGGCCAACGGAGCTGCCCTCTCAATCGCTGTCAGTTCTTGTTCCAGCTCAACTTCCCCCGCAGATTCAGACTCCGACGGGGTAATTCGCTATATAGCACCACTTCATAGTGCTTTACAACCCTCTCTAAGTGGTTTACAGAGTCAGCATATTGCCCCCAACAATCTGGCTCCTCATTTTACCAACCTCGAAAGGATAGAATGCTGAGTCAACCTTGAGCTGGTCAGGATCAAACTCCTGGCAGTGGGCAGGATTAGCCTGCAATACTGCATTCTAACCACTGCGCCACCACAGCTACATAGCATAGAATGTTAATATAGTAATATGTTGATTACAGGTTCTGAAATGTCACCAGAACTATTTCTTTCTAAATTATCACTTCTTGCTTTTGAACAAGCTCCTGAATGTGATTTGTCTTACTTTTTTTTTTAATGTGTGTGCCTTAATTTTTTTTTATTTTATTTTTTTGAGAGCAAGTACTCTGCCCAGTATCCCATGGGCTATCTCTAGAAGCAGATGGTCTGAACATTTATGTCTATCAGAACAGAGCACCAAGACCACAAAAGGTAAAGCAATTTCATGCTTGTCATTAAGCTGTGAAATACATGGTACTATATTAAATTATTTTCAAATTAAGCTTCTTACTTTCTATGGATCGCAGCACAGAAAAAATATCAGAATATATTAATTCGCTGATCATGACCCGAGACTACAGTGCATTGTAAAAGGCATAAATTGATGCATTTGCATCCACAAACATACACATACCTGTCTTAGCATCCTGGTGTGCCTCTGCTATTTTTAACTCCAATTTGGAATGGAAGAATGGTTTCGTCCTATCTCTTTTTTGATCTTGAATCACCTCTTTTGTTTGTTATCTTTGGTGATGTAGCATTTAAACTGGAATTTGAACATTGTCTTGAGTACAAGTTTCAGATATTTCAAATGCAAACATTCCTTAAGAAATCTCATGTTCCCCATCTCTTCTTCCTCTCGCGGATTTCCATATCTCTCCAAAATTTCACTAGAATTGCGTAATGAAATCAGGCATGGGTTGTGTTGGGATGAACAGTAAACTTTTAATAAAATCTTTTAATAGTAAGTTTTAATAATAGAAAAAATTTAATAATAGTAAAGTCTTCATGTTAAATTATTTTTAATCATCAGCATACCAATTATCACCCTATAGCAGGGGTGTCAAACTCGATTTCATTGAGGGCCGCATCAGGGTTGTGTTTGACCTCAGGGGCCTGGTGTGAGCATGGCCAGGGTGGGCATGGCCAGCATGACTTCAGTTGTATAGGGGGTGCCTGTGGCAGCCCGAGCGCTCTGCCAGCGAAAACAGGCTCCCGAGCTCCGTTTTTTGCTGGGACGGCCTCCTGCAACCCTCTGCCAGCAAAAACAGAGCTCAGGAGGGCCATGTGTGGCCTCACAAGCTCAGTTTTCTGCTGGGATGGCCTCCTGCAACCCTCTGCCCATGAAAACGCTGGCAGAGGGTTTTCGCTGGCAGAGGCACTGCGGGCTGGTCCTTCGCTATTTCTAGGGCGGCCCCGCGAGCTAGATCTAAGCACCCCATGGGCTGGATCTGGCCCCTGAGCCTTGAGTTTGACACCCCTGCCTTATAGTCATCCACCCAAACTTCAACTCCCTTGAGTAGAAAAATCTGGCTGACCATTGGATAGAAACAAAGAATGAGAGTCTTCTAAATTTCTTTGCTACAATCCAGATGTTACTCAGATTGGTTAGCCCTAGTTGAGACAGAAGGACTCTGGAACGAAAGGAGTAAATGTTCCATTTATCTAAACTCCTATAGGTTTTGGGATTTCTTATAGCCATCACACACAGAACTTCTCCTTCCATTCTTTCACCAAACATCTTAGTTGTTGGGACCCACAGGAATCCACAGTGAATTGACATTATCTCAAAATGACAATACATGCATAGTGACACCATGACACACAGCCCAACATTATGTTCTTGCATTTTCTATACTGCACACCTCCCTAGAGGAAGTAAAAGTAGCAAACATTTTAGGGAAAATAAACTGTGAAGCACTAAGGTTCTTAAGAGTAACTAAAACTGAATGTGGTTAAACATGAACTTGAGCTAAATAAAGGACATACTTTCATAAAGTCAAGCAATGACAAGTAGGATCACATGGCAGATGAAACTAATAAGAATGGGACTCAAAATTTAATTTAATTTAATTTATAAAATTTATATGCCGCCCAACTCCCGAAGGACTCTGGGCGGCTTACATCATGTAAGCCACCCAGAGTTGGTGGGAGTATTAAATATTAATAATTATATTCATTATTTAAAAATAATTTATATACACACATATTACTATTATTACTAATTTAATACTAAAGACAACATTGCAAACCATCTCAATGGAGGAGGAGGAGGAGAAGAACAGAAGAAACCAACATGTCTATGCTAAACTCTTAGAGAAGCTTTGAAGACAAAGAGTACGAATGGGGAATGCAAACTAAAAGTGATAAGCAGAGGTGGCATTCACTTACTTTCCCTACTGGTTCGCAAATGTGAGCGCGCGCGGCCTTCCGTGCATGCGCTTTGATCATGCACGTGGCTTGCACGCATGCGCACGGCTTCAAAACATGCCTAAATAGAATGGCATAGCGCCGGGGCGGGGGTGTGGGCCCACTCACAGGTCGCCACTACCAGTTTGCCCGAACCGGTCTGAACCAGTTGAATACCACCTCTGGTGATAAGAGTACAAACAGTTAACTCAGAGTTGTGGAACTGTGTCCACTAAGTGCAAGTTCAAAAGAAAAGAATTAGTATACTAGCCAGTCAATAAAGGTGATAAAGTGCAGAGCTATTCCACAGTTACCTTGGTTCAGTCCTTATCAACTAAATATAGGTGTTCTTCCAGATAACTGGAAAAACCCATATGAAGGGCAGGATAGAAACCTTTGAATACCATAGAATGTGCAGAAATGAATAGACTAACACTTAAAATTAAAGACAAGGAAGACACTGAATATTTCTTAATATGGGATTCATTTTATCAATGGTTAACGAGCAGAAACAGAAGTTATATATTTTTTTAAAAAATACAATAGAATGACTAATTTTGTAAAAATGGTCCACCAAATGGATAAGTAAGCACTACTGTCATTATATGTTGATTATTAATGTTATGATGAGGCATTACTGCTATTATATGATTAATACTAATATTATGAATATGATGATGATGATGATGATGATTGCTCAAATTAATTGTACCCAGATAACACACTGTTTATATAGACACTGAAAATTTTGCTCTTTCTATATTTAATAAAAATAAAATTATTTTTTTTTAAAAAGAAACCTTTGAATACCGCTTTACTTTGAATTAGTTTAAATCACCAGGAACAGATGAATTGTATAATAGGATACTGAAGGAACCAGGTGATGCCCTGGCCAAATGTATTATGTATTATTTTTTAAGAAATCTTGATTTTTAAATTTCTTAGACAGCCACTTTCGTCTAGTGGTTAAGTAAGGCACCAGGCTAGAAACCAGATGACTGAGTTCTAGTCCCATTTTAGACATGAAAGCCAGCTGAGTAACTTTGGGCCAGTCCCTCACTCTCAGCCCAACTCCGCATACAAGGTTCTTATTATGAGGAAAACAGAAGGAAGGTGTATTAGGCAGGGGTGGGTTCTGGATCCTTTTGCTGCCGGTTCGCTCAGGGTCACGCCGTGCGTGCAGCAATAAAAAAATAGTTTCTGCACATGCACAGAAGCAAAAATTAGCTTCTGCGCATGTGCAGAAGCAAAATCCAAGATGGCGGTGCCCACGGAGACACCGATGGAACCGTCTCCATGATGTCATCACCGAGATACTAACGGTTCTAAAGAACCGGTTAGAACTGGTAGGAACCCACCTCTGGTATTAGGTATGTTTATCGCCTTGATTTGTTTGTAAAAATAATAAGGCAGGATTTTTTTTTTTAAGCCTTTTAAAAATCTCGAAGATTGTGAACTTGTGAAATGCCAGATAACTGGATAAAAGGGTCTCAAAAGAGTGAACAAGGAGATCCAGTCTGGCCGAGATAATTGAGAAACTTCTAGAGTAGTTCATAAAAATATTGTGTTGAAAACATTAATTATCAGAATCAATATGAATGTGCCTAGGACATTTTTTCCCAGATTAACCTTCCCTCATTTTTTGACTGGTTCAAAAAAAATTATCCTTAACAGATGGGAAAGTTGTAGATGTAATGTAGCTTAATTTTAGCAAAGCATTTGACAAATTACTTTGTGACATGCTGGTTAGGTATGGATGAGATTGTATGCCATATTTAGTTCAAAAATGTACACCGAGAAGACATAGGTGATTTCTTGTGAAGGTAGAGTTCACAAAGAAGTTACCAAAATGAAGACTCCTAAAGATATTCTTCTGTATTTTTATTAATGAATTGCACAAAGAGATAGAATGTTCATCAAATTTACAAAAGACACAAAATTAGGTAATATAGTTAAAATCCTGGAAGCGACAAATAAAATTCAAAAAGATCTTGATAAGTTACAGAAATGGGATGAAAGAAACAGAATGAAATTTAGTGGAAGACTGAGGGTTCCCATTCAGGGAATGCATTTACATTTTCATATGGATATTTTCATATTATTTTCTCATTGATTAGAAGGAGGAACATGATGGCCTAAATGACTTATACTGCCATTAGTCAGACGCAATGCATAAAATGATCTATAAAATACCCATGCAGCCTTAAACCCTAAAAGGCTTTATATTATGGGTGGTATTCACTTACCTTCCCTACCGGTTCACAAATGTGAGCGCGCGTGCGCTGTCGCTATGCTCACACGTGCCCCATCTGTGCATGCGCAAAGCCTTCTGCGCATGCGCACAGCCTTGAAAACGTGGATAAATGGGACGTGATTATATCCTGGCAAGTGGGCGGGGCTACCCGCAGTCAGCGCTACCAGTTCGCCCGAACCGGATAGAACCGGCTGAATACCACCTCTGCTTTATATCCCTGAAGTAAATATTTAGAATACATGCTGATATCTGGATCAGGTCCAGGATATTTCTGTATTGTAGGATATATAAAAAAGGTTTGGTTTTTTTTCATCTCTCTGTCAGGCTAGGCCCTGTTCTTCAATGGCATACAAATTTCTGTACAAAGATTTCTTCCTTTAAAAAAAAAAAAAAAAAAAAAAAAAAAAAAAAAAGCATATGCAGGCAGAATTGCTGTTGGGAATATTCCTCTCTGAGCTGTCATTCTAAATTTCAAACAAAATAACCCCTCTTTTGTATAGAACTGCTCACAATAGACTGAATGATGCATTTCTGTTTTTTTCGAATGAAGCCAGGTGCTTTTCTCCTTGTTTGCATTTCTGAACCAATGACATTCTCAATTCATTCCCCTGTGCTTATTGTTACTCAAATTAAATCTCATATTAATGCATAATGGTCTGTGACCTGTGCCTCATCTATCTACCACTAAAAGAATATTAAGCAATTCTTTGAAAAATAATTTTGATGCCCCCAAAAAAAAAGGTTTCTGGAAGAATACTAAATCAAGCAGAAATGGAAATGTGAACGGATAAATTATCCTGGGGAAAACAAATGCCAGTTCATTTGATAGGACAGGATGTACTTCTTAGATATCGTGCACACAAAGCTTGGAAGTAATTCAGCTGATTTTCTTCATGCTCAGAAATAGAACAAGATGTACTTAAAAACCAACACTATAGGGGGATGGGAAGATCCTAAGAAATTTTCTTCCTTTAACTCCGCACTTTAGCATTTTTCAAGTTGGGTACTTTTCTAGTAAGAATCTTTTTTTAAGTTCCCCCAAAGTTCCCCCAAAGTTCCAATCTGATAGAAGTTATAAGTGTTGTGGCCCGCCAGCTGCCAGCGGATCTGGCGGCAGACTCAGATGAGGAGGAACTTGGGGAGGAACTTGGGCCAATCCTGGAGTCTGGGGAAGGCTCTGATGGATGCTCTGCATCGGAAGCAGAGATAGAGCCAGGGTTGTCTGACATTTTCCAGCCAATGGAGAGGCAGCTGCCTTCAGAGTCAGAGATAAGTTGGGAAGAAGAACAGCTGGGGCCTGTTCCAGATGTGCATATGCGCAGAGCTGTCAGTAGAGGAGAACAACTGAGGAACAGGGGCCGACTCGGGAAGAAAAGCACATGTGGATGCTGAATGGCCCCTCCCTGGCTGGGGAATAAATAGAAGCAAAAGGGGAGTGGTGGTTGCAGGAGACAACAGTTCATATTTCTTTCAGAAGGTTTGCTTATCGTGGTTCAAATGCCTCAGAGACTTCTTGTCAGAAATTAATTTACAGCTTTGTGACTGAAAATAAGGTCTGTTATTGCAATTAACCCTTGGAAGGATTATTGCCTGGACTTTTCTGTGTGTGAATGCCATGAATTCACAGTAGTTAAATAAAGAGGGTTTTTTCCAGGACAAGGAGTCTGTTTCTTGGTTTTGCTAAGGCTGGGTCAGAACAATACTATTTTGTTGAGCATACAAGTTAGCTGAAGCAGCTCTTGTAGTTAAAATAATAAATAAAACCTTTTCAAAAATATTTTGTTAGCAGCAGTACTGAGCTATTGTGGAGGGAGGCAGTTTTCTTTGATTTCTAGCATTTTGTGGAATAAAAAGGGTGTTGCCAATGTGAAACTGATGGACTAGCACTACCCTGTTCATGAAAGGGAAGAGCAAAGTTGAACTTCACAGAAATTAATTTTGAATTTAGGGTGAAGGTGGGAAGATGGAGATGGATGCCTCATCACTTTTTAAAAAAAAAACATTGATACATTAAAACATTAAAAAGAGGGGTTTTACTTGTGTGGTCACATCCACCATCTTGGCATCCAGGGCACTACTTCTACAGTCCTTTTTTTAAAAGCCAAACAAAACTGAAACTTTTCCCTTTTTAGAGAGAGGAGGGGGAAACGTCCCGTTTTCAATCACTGAAACGTCCTCAGCATGGAAAAGCCATGGTTTATTTCAGAATAACAATAACAGAATAACAGAGTTGGAAGGGACCTAACTAAAGCAGGAAACTTTATAACATTCCAGTCAAGTGGCTGTCCAACCTCTTCTTAAAAACCTTCAGTGTTGGAGCACCCACAACTTCTGGAAGCAAGTCCTTCCACTGATTAACTGTTCTAACTGTCAGGAAATTTCTCCTTAGTGCTAGGTTGCTTCTTTCACTGATTAGTTTCCCTCCTTTGTTTCTTGTCCTGCTTTGGAAAATAGGTTGACCCTCTCTTCTTTGTGGCAACCCCTTAGACATTGGAACATTGTTATCATGTCACACCTAGTCCTTCTTTTCATTAAACTAGACCAGGGGTGTCAAACTCGCGGTGTCACATTGTCACATGATGTATCGTGACTTTTTTCCACTTCGCTAAAATGGGGGTGGGGGTGGCCAGTGCAGGAAGCATCTGGCCCACAGGCCACGAGTTTGACACCCCTGAACTATATATACCAGTGATGGCGAACCTTTTTTGGCTCGGGTGCCAAAAGGGTGCGCGCGCGCATGATAGCGTACGCGCGCGTGCCCACACCCATAATGCAATGCCCTCCCCTCGCACATGCGCACAACCCCCATGCATGCGCACAACCCCCGCTGCCCCCTGCGTATGCACACAGGCCTCACTGAAGCCTCCGGACTTCCTGTAGGCCCATTGGGCTGTTTTTCACTCTCCCCAGGGTTCAGGAAAGCCTCCTGAAGCCTGGGGATGGCGAAATATGGCCCAACGGGCCAATCGGAAGTTTGGAAACGAAACGGAAGTGGACCTGCCCTACTACTTACCTTCAGATAGTTGCAACCAGGCCTCGTACACCTCAGCCCATTTCTCCTGCAGCAAGGCTTTCCTGAAGGCCTCTGTAGCCGATAACAGAGCTCCGGATCGATTCGGAGCTCTGTTATCAGCTGCAGAGGCCTTTCCTAAAGGCCTTTCCTGAAGGCCTCTCTAGCCGATAACAGAGCTCCGGATCGGTCTGGAGCTCTGTTATTGGCTGCAGAGGCCTTCAGGAAAGCCTTGCTGCAGAAGAAATGGGCTGAGGTGTGCGAGGCCTGGCTGCAAGTCCAAAGCTGAAGAAGTTCCTGAAGACCTCTGACAGCGAAAAGGAGGCTGGGGGTGAGCACACAAGTGAACTTCCGGTTGGCCGTTGGGCTGTTTTCGCCATCCCCAGGCTTCAGAATGCTTTCCTGAAGCCTGGGGAGAGCGAAAAAGGCCAAAAGGGAGGCCAAAAATCAGCTGGCGCGTGCTGGAGCTGACATAGGGCAACGCCTCGCATGCCCTCAGATATGGCTCCGTGGGCCACAGGTGGCCCGCGTGCCATAGGTTCGCCATCACTGATATATACCCTATTCCTGCAACTGTTCTTCGTATGTTTTAGCCTCCAGTCCCCTAATAATCTTTGCTTGCTTTTCTCTGCACTTTTTCTAGTGTCTCAACATCATTTTTATATTGTGGCAATCAAAACTAGATGCAATATTCCAAGTGTGGTCTTACCAAGGCATTATAAAGTGGTACTTCATAATCTCATGTTAATGATGAGGAGCCTGTAAAAAGCAAGGTGTTGGTACTGAACCACAGACATTGAAAAGGTAAGTGACCAAGCATCTCTGCTTTTCTTCCGCTTAAGCATCTCTGCTTTTCTTCCGCAAGCATATTTGAAAATCTCACTTTCTTTTCAGCCTGAAACAAATGAGATCGTTTCAAAAGAAAGCCATTTTGCTGAAGCACAGAAGAACAAGCTCTTAATTTCCACTTACATTATACTGGCTCGTTTTACAACTCGTGTGCAGGGAATCTGTTGATGTCCCACCCATTAATTAATCCATGTTAATGTGATGAATGTGTTTCCGTATATGTGTTGGAATTTAGCCTAAACAGGGTTAGTAAAAAGCATAGATGGCTGAAAGGGAGGGAGGGAGGGAGAAAATGGATTTAGGATTATCCTGGATCTAGGCAAAGCAACCTTAAATCAATGACAGGTCAATCAATAGGGCAGTCTAATGGGGCCAGAAGAACACAAGCTGAAATTGTAGATGCTGAGCTCAGATTTTGAATGAATCTGCCACTATAAATGAACAATAACTTAAATTATTTGGAAGAACAAAAGGCCCCATGACCTCATTCTTTTTTATGGCACAAATCAACTGGAAATTGAATTCAACTGTGAAATAGTCAATATAAGTAATAATTCCCGTAATAGCTACATATGAAGGGACTGTACATATGGCGTATATATTTACGGTACAATTGTTATTTCTTCTTGTTCAGATAACACCACAGAAAAGCTGAAGTACATTGAGGTTTTCAGCTATATTACACTGAATTTTTTTCACAAGATATTGTAAAATAAAATACAATATCTTTTTCCAAGCTAATTGTGAACTTTTATAATAAATAGAGGCTTTTTCAGAAAGAGGAGAAAAAAATACATTTTATTGTAATAGGGGAATCTCTAACTTCATCTTTGCTGGAAATAGAATACTCCAAAACTGAAAATTTAAACATCTTGCCATGTGTTATAACTAGAAATATAGCTACCCCTTTCTGTTAAAGAAAACATAGATAATTTATAATTCTGGGGAAGAATGATAAATTCCCCCTGAGATCTCCCAGGTTTTGGGGTAGGGTGACAGTTGAACACCTGTTGGAAGATGGTCTTTTTTCCCCCTTTTGTTTATGTTTGTCTTTGGGTCATTCATAATTTCTGGGTTTTTTGGAATTTTTCTTACTCTTTAACTCTAAGCCACCCAGAGTCATTCAGAGCTGGGTGGCCTCGAAATTGAATAAATAAATAATTTAAAATCAATATAAATTATAAGTTATAATAAAGAGAATACTTCTTTAATTATCCATGTTTTAACTGCAGCTAGAATTGTATTTGCACAACATTGGAAAAGTGAAGAAATTCCTATTGATGAGAAGGTGATTAGGAAAATATTAGAATGTGCAGAAATGAACAGATTAACACTAGCAATCAAAGAGAAAGAACAAACTGAATATTATATGATATGCGAAGTATTTTATCAATGGTTAGAGAGTAAAAAAGGGAACTGGAAATAAAATGAAAAGATTAAGAATAGAAATTATGTTAAGATAGAGGTATAAACAAGATTATAATTGTCAGTATTATAATGATGAGGATAATCAATGTTATTATTATGGTATTTTTACTAGAAGATATATTAAGAAGAAAAATGAATATGATTATAATGTTTAATTGTTTAACATACTATACTTTTAAGAGTAGAGAATTATAGTAAAGTGAATGATGTAAATGTAGAAGATTGGTGCACAGAGATATTTGAACCCAGACGACACACTGTTTAAGGAAAGATGGAATGTTTGTATTTTGAAACAAAAAAAACTTTTTATAAAAAAAATAATTTAAAATCAACAACAACACTATGTAGGAAGTTAGCACCTACCCCCCACCCTAGAGGAATAAAATATTTTAGGAAATATTAAAAAGGCAGAATATTATATAGAATATCCCTGGCTGAGAAATGGAGAAACATGTTTTTAGGCAGGCAAAAACACTCAC
>QLTV01001483.1:12712794-12727826 GCA_003457575.1 Thermophis baileyi | reverse complement strand
CTAAGATGAACCTCCTTGGAAAAACTGTGAGAGGTTCCCGGGGTGGGCTTCAAAAATTTTAGCAATGGGCTCTCTGCCCGGTTGCTGGGTGGGTGTGGCCATGGTGGATGTGGCCTAGTCAGCCTCCTACACCACTGCTCCGGAGGCTCTCGGGAGGCCGGAAACAGAACTTCCGGGAGGCCTGTTTTTCACCCTCCCCGGGCTCCGGAGGCTTTCCTCGAGTCTCTGGGAGGGCGAAAACGGCTTCCCCCAGGCTTCAGAGGCCCTCTGGAAGCCGGAAATGGGCCCATTGAGGGCGAAAAATGCTTCCCCCGGGGTCCAGAGGCCCCTTGGAGGCCAGAAACAGGCCCATTTCTGGACTTCCGGAACTTCCGGGGGGCCTGTTTTTCACCCTCCCCGGGCTCCGGAGGCTTTCCTCGAGTCTCTGGGAGGGCGAAAACGGCTTCCCCCAGGCTTCAGAGGCCCTCTGGAAGCCGGAAATGGGCCCATTTCCAGCCTTCTGGAGCCTCCGGGAGGCCCATTTTTCGCCCTCCTTGAGCCTCTACGCGGGCCCTGCACTTACCTGGTGTTGTGTACCGACTTAACGAGCAGGTATTTGCATACCCGCCGCTGATTGGGTTAAATCAGTGGCGGGGAGTTTGAAGCGTTGTCACTGGCCAAGCTGGCTGCGGGGAACTCCATAAAGGCGGCTTCCCTGCCGCCAGCCGCCAGTCTGCTGTAGTTAGTGCTAGCCGTTAATAAAGTGCTGAACGGGTCTTCGCCTTGGCTGTTATTCCCGCGCCTATCTAACACTTTCTATCAGGAAAGCCCATCTCTTCTATATCTGCTGTGTATGTGCAGTGTGTACATAGGTGCACATAGGGTGTGAGAAAGGGAAATCAATTCCAAAACGAGCTTTTCTGGAGTTGTTACTATTTTTTCCTTCAAGTCATATCACCGCTTACATTTAACCCCTGAATAGTTTTCTGAAGAAATGTGTAAGTTGCACTCTCTTCATTTTCTCTTTCAGTAGCCCCAAACCTTTCCCTTGTTTATATTTACACCTTGGTCTATAACAGGATTTAGTAAGGCGAAGAACTATTTTTTTCAATTTACCTACCTATGCTATTTTGTATAAGAAAGAAAAGCCTTGTTTTACAATGGACGAATGGCTGCAAAACGTGATGGAGTTAGCAGAGATAGCTAAATTGACTGCTTTGATTAAAGAAAAGAAAAGAATAAAATTCATTTTGTTTCTATTTGGAAACCGCTTATGGACTTTGTGCTTGAGGTGAAAAAAAATGAAACTTTGACTTTGGGTTTTGCTGATTGGATAGTTTTTTTTTTGTTATAGAAATGGCTAGTATATATTGTTATGTAAAAGTAAACAGTTGAGGTTGTATGTCTAATTTATACTATTATCTAAAAGTAAACAAGTTGAGGTTTGATGTTATTATCTTATTCCAGGAGTGTCAAACTGTGGGCTGGATCTGGGCCATGGGGTGCTTAGATCTGGCCCATGGAGCTGCCCTGAAAACATTGAAGGACCGGCCCACAGTGCCTCTGCTAGTGAAAACAAAGCTTGGGGGGATGTGCGCATGCCCCCAACTTTCCTTTTCACTGGCAGAAGACTACAGGAGGCCATTACGACCAAAAATGGAGCTCGCAAAGGCCACGAGCTCCGTTTTTGCTGGCAGAGGGTGGCAGGAGGCCATCGCAGCCAAAAACGGAGCTTGGGAGCCCATTTTCTCTGGTAGAGCGCTCAGGCCACCACAGGCACCCCTGACAAGAGTGATGTCAAGCTGGCCATACCCACCCTGGCCACGCCCACCCCAGCCCCCCGAGGTCAAACACAACCCTGATGCGGCCCCCTCAGTGAAATCGAGTTTGACACCTCTGTCTTATTCTATTGCATCAAAGAGAGTTGGAAGTCAATGCCTTTTCTTTCTTTTTCCCTTCTTTTTTACCCTTTTCCCTTCCCTTTTCCCTCCCCTATTTTTCCTATTATTTGCTTTTGAATTTTTGTATTTTATATTATAAACTAATAAAAGAAATAAAAAGAAAAAGCTGAGGCTGTATGTTATTACCTTATTCTACGGCACCACCCAAAAATAAATAAATCAGAAGTCAATGCTTTCTTTTTCTTTTCCCTTTTAATCCTACAATTTTTCCTCTCTCCCTTCTCCTCCCCTTTCCCCCATCATCCCCATACATTTTCTTTGTATTTCTGTATTTCATATTTTAATAAACCCATAAAAAATTTGTAACCTGAAAAAGAAAGAAAATCCTTGTGCACACCTCTGACAATTATTCAGCTTGCTGGGAACATGTTTTCTATTTTTGCTAACTTTTCAAAGGAGGAGTGCTCCTCATGAGGTTTCTTCAGGTTGAGAAATGGGCACAGGTAGGAACCTTCGACGAACAAGAGAAAAAAGAAAGGAAGGAAGGAAAACATCAGGAACCCTGTTCCACTTAGCAAGAAAGAAGCTTCTGAATCAGGGGTGGTATTCACTTACCTTCCCTAACGGTTCGCAAATGTGAGCGTGCGCGTGTGCAAAGCCTTCTGCGCATGCGCACAGCATCAAAAATGCAATGTGCTTACGTCCAGGCAGGTGGGCGGGGCCACCCGCAGTCAGCGCTACCAGTTCGCCCAATCCGGATAGAACCGGCTGAATACCACTACTGTTCTGAATATACAGTAAGAGAAAATGTTGCTGAGAAAAAACAGAGGGCAACACTGAGAGATTTCTCCTGCCTCTTGCCCTCTTTTTCTTCATAACGTTAATTGGAAGGCAGGCAAATTAAGGGCATCTAGTTGAAGAGGAAGTTGATGGCAGAGACCTGTCTTAAGCAGGCAGGGGGGGCCCTAATGATGAATTCTGTCTTTGTGCACGTGAGCCTGTTTGTACTATGATGAAGCCATCTCTTGGAAAAGAGAAATATCCATCATCTGCATGAGGAGGAAACCTGCTAGAGCCAAGGAAGGAGATGGCAATATATGAGTCACTCGTGTGACATGGTGGATGAGATATATGTAGCCTAGTAGACAATATAAAGGCAGTGAAGGCCATTCTGCTTCTGGCCTCTCTGAGGACTTAAATCCCATTCTATCTCAGGGTGGAGAGAGGGAAAACGCTTGCAGAGGCTATTCTGTTACCTAATTCTTCCAGCAAAATGTCTGCAGTGTTTCTAAACAGGCATTGGGAAAATCTCACTGGACTTTAGACTTGTGAAACCTTTACAAACAAAGCAGAATGAAAATCTATGCTGAAAAGGGAAGAAAGAAGAAACATAGTTTGCAGGAAAGAAGGCATGATGTTTTTTTTACTCTAATGACTGAAAAGTTGGAAATTGTCCCCTGAAAGTAGCCTTTGCATCATGCAATCTGTATACAATATGCATGTCGTTATATTTCACTTTTGGGAGGCAAGCATGGTTTGCAGAACATGCTATAACAAAACATTCAGTGAGTGGAAAATGTATCATATAGAAGAAGAAAATGCAATTTTTCCCCCCAGAAATTTGCTGGCAAGCAATCCTCTGGATTTAGTGCTTTCCAAAATATTTTGGAATTTAGAGGGAGTACAAATATAGCACCTATCTGCAAGTTTTGAAAGCAGATTTTTTTTCCTTGGGAAACACATGGCAGATACAGAGAACAACTCTGCAATTATGGGGGAAATGCACTGCTTTCAAGAGTTGCAGAGTTGCGCTTCTGTGAGCTCTGAAGTACTTTTCAAAATTATTTATGAAGTGCTGCACAGCTCTAATAAGCATATCTTGAACCAAGTACATAAGTAATATTTAACTTTCATTTCAAACATATACACTGCGGAGTGTGATGGATGACTATTTCAGTTGAAAAGTAGGCCATTGGAGTGAGTTGACATCTATGCTCTTGATGTGTTATGTGATCTGTGATGGGTTTTTTTTTTTATTGAATTCCTGAAAGGGATAGAAAGTATCTTAAAGGTAATCTAGTCCAGCATTTTCCAACCTCAGCAAGTTTAAGAGGTATGGACCTCCACTCCCATAATTGCCCAGCCAGCATGGACATTGCTAAGAATTCTATGAGTTTAAGTCAACACACCTTAAAGGTCATGAAACACTTTCTGAACAGGTCAAGAAATCTGTTATTACAGAAACCTCAACGGTTGGCCATCCAGCTCTTGTTTAACCACCTTCAGTGAAGGAAAATACCTCACCACTTGAGACAATTTCTTCAGTGATGGGATTCAAAAAAATTTACTACCAGTTCTGTGGGCGTGGCTTGGTGGGCGTGGCTTGGTGGGCGTGGCTTGGTGGGCGTGGCAGGGGAAGGATACTGTAAAATCTCCATTCCCACCCCACTCCAGGGGAAGGTTGCTGCAAAATCCCCATTTCCTCCCGATCAGCTGGGACTCGGGAGGCAGAGAATAGATGGGGGCGGGGCCAGTCAGAGGTGGTATTTACTGGGTTCTCCGAACTACTCAAAATTTCCGTTACCGGTTCTCCAGAACTGGTCAGAACCTGCTGATTCCCACCTCTGAATTTCTTCCATTGATAAACAGCTTTTGCTGTTAGGAAATGTTTCCTGCTGTCCAACCAAAATATACTTACTTGTATTTTAAGCCCTCTATTTCTCATCCTATCTTATGAAACAATAAGACATAACATCTCTTCAGATACTTGATCACAGCTATCATGATTCCCTGCAGTTTTTTTCCTCTCCAGGCTAAATATACACAGTGTCTCCAACTTTTCTTCATAAATTTTTCTCTCAAGGAATGCTATCATCATGGTTGTTGTCCTTTGGGCAGTTTGTCAGCATCCGTCCAAAATATGTGATGCCCAGGATTGGATGCAATATATTAGGTGTGCTGTGACCAATGCAGAATAGAAAAAAAAAGAAGAATCTTGATAACTTTACTTTTGTTGATGTGGAGTAACATTTCTTCTTACTTTTTTTTACTGCTTCTTTCGCTTCTTCGTCTTATCACACTCTTGGCTCACGTTTAGCTTGTGATTCACCAAGAAATCTTTTCATATTTACTGTTACACAGTATGGTTTCCTCCCCACATTCTTTGATTTTTTTTTCCCTACTCAAATGTAGGTCTATGCATTTTGTCCTTGAAATTCATCTTGCTGGTTTTTACTCATTCCTGTAGTGTATCAACATCCTCCTGAATATTAATACTGCCATTTAAGGTGTTGGCTATCCCCCAATATCTTTTTGATTCTGCAAACATATTTTCAAACATCTCACTTGAGTCAGATACATAGATAGGTAAATGATAGACAGATAGAATAGTGGAAGGCCTACACTGGGCATCTGAAGCATGCCACTTGCCACTTCTATCAAGTTTGATGTGGACATATTAATATAATGTATGTTGGGTATTCATCAAGCATTGTTGCCCTCTAATGGTGTAGCCCACATTTTCTCATCAACTCTGTGAAGTTTCCGAAAGATACTCTAATTGATTCAGGAGCCATAAGGCAAAGTCCAAAAGAAATACAAAGATTTATTAAAAGCGACATCTCGGCAATACTTCATTGCAGCCAGAACTGAGTTCACGCTGGCTGCATGTCGTCAATGACCCTGTTTCCACCCTTCTCATTGGCCATGTCATAAATCACATCCTCCAATTAATCACATTGGCGGGTTGTGACCCCCACACCCCTCCTTCTGACTCCAGTAGCCTAGGACACAATCAGTAAAATAAACATTTGTGGAATGCATTTACAGCTAGGGCAGTTAGACCTCCTCCAGTTTTCCTCCCTTCTCTTCATGGCAACTTGAAATCTTTGCAAGTTGACAAACTCTACAGAAGTTCTTGGGAGATTTTTTCAAATGGTCTGCTGAACCCATAACTTGCTGATTCATAAGGGTGGAGGTTCGTTCTCTGAGCTTGTGGGCAGGGGTGAAATGCTCCTGGTTCGCTCGTGCCTGTCGGTCACCGTAGAGCCAGTCGCCAAGGTAGCGTGAGGCTCTGCCCACCCACCCAGATGCCGGCGTTTGGGTTCTTTTACCCTCTGCGCATGCACAGAACGCTTTGCGCATGCACAGAGGGTAAAAGAACCCAAATAGTGGTGTCCAGGCGGGTGGGCGGAGCCTCGTGCTACCTTGGCGCTCTACAGCGACCGACAGGCACAAGTGAACCGGGAACATTTCACCCCTGCTTGTGGGTTTCCGAACATTTTGTTACCAGGCTAGGTAACATCTTCAGTAGAATTTAGGGAATGTTAGTGTTGGTGTCCTTGTGCTTATAATGGCTTTACGTGGTCATTAGGTCTTGTGATGGGAGGGTCACATCAGGTGAGGGTCTAGTGATGGGTCCTGTGAGGGGTCTTGTGGTGGTGGTGGGGGTCACATTGGGTGAGGGTCATTGGGAAGTGAAGTGCTGGTAGGGAGGGATGGGATGGTTGTGTGGATTGGTTGAAAGTTGGGGCTGTCGCTAGTTGATTGTGTGGTTGATTTGAATTCTCAGGGGTTCATGGGCTAGTTGTAGGTCAAGGTGTCTGTTGATGGAATTGTTCGTGGAGTGCCAGGTGAATTTGATAAATTCATGTGCATGGCAGTTGGTAGCGTGGCCAAAGATTCTTATATTGTTCCAATCAAATTGGTGCTGTTCGGTGTCAGTGTGGGTAGTGATTAGGGATTTGGGATCATGGCAATTGACTGCCAGCTGGTGTTTATGGATTCTGGTTTTTAAATGACATGATGTTTGTCCCACATAGAATTGTTTGCAATTGTCACCGTTGATTTTGTAAATTACATTGTTGTAAATTATACCTCACATGACCCACACCTGACCCCTCACAAGAACCCATCACTAGACCCTCATCTGATGTGACATTCCCTAAATTCTGCTGAAGATGTTACCTAGCCTGGTAATGAAATGTTCGGAAACCAACCCACAAGCTCGGAGAACGAACCTCAATCCTCATCCTACACCTGAGCTACAGATATTCACCACTATTGCTGATACATTCGTTACATCATTCATAGCTACCTGTGTATCAGTTGCTTGAGATGTTGAGAAAATTCTTCCAACACCTTCCAAATTCTAGAATTAAATAAACAAGGAGACAACAAAGGCTAGCTCTCCCTAGGTGATCTCCATAATCTCCATGGTTTTCCATGTACCATGACTTTTATCTTAAAAAGAAAACATATAAGTGTCCTCCAGCTATCAAAGATAACTGTTTTCATACTAAAGGACCTAAATATATGAAAATATTTCTTGGAGAAATTCAGAAAAAAATATTCATAAAATCTTATGTGCAAGGATTTTCTCCATAGTGGTACCTTTATCTGGTTTTGTATCACATAGCACTGATTCAGGAGGCTTTAAAATGCAGAAGGTAGAACATTCTACAGCTTTTCAATGAACAGTTGAGCTATGCAGGCTTGTAAAAAAAATGGTCCTAGAAGGTCCTTGTTGTATTCAGGTTTTCTCCACTAGTCTATGTTGGTGATGTATAATCTATGTAGCAAATAGAAAACATATTTGAAATTTCACCACTGAACACTTGAACAAAAGTCATACAATCCATAGAGCAGTACAATTTTATTTGTTTTACAAATAAAAATACAAAAAAAAATCTAATCCTTATTTATGAATATAAATCCTAAGAAACTTTAAAGATGTCACTAGCTGACAAACAAGAGAAGATTAAATCTTTTAAAAGGGCCAAAAGAGAAAAGGAGACTGAAAACTATCAGAAAAACATGGTTCAACATCTAATTGTTATATTACATAAATCCAGAATGCTCTACAAAATGTTTATATACATATTCTATAGCAAGAGACATTAATTTATTTTGCAATTAATCACATTTTATACACAACCTGCTTTGTAAAATCTGTCTCTACAGTTGATAAAAAATAGTTGAAGAAATATGATAAAACGTTATAGTAGGGGGATGTATATTGAATGTGTTGGATGTTATCATTATGTATATGGATACTTGAGAAAATAGACCGCAATGGAAACAACATGAATATATTTCAAATGTTATTTAAATTAGTTTGCTGGTAGGTCACAACAGGATGTTAATTGTACCTTGTTGGATTAATATGTGCTGAATGTATTCACACTGAAGTTGGATCACCAATTATCCAAATGGGAAGAATAAGAGTATACCAGGTATTTTTTTATTACTGCCTATGCTAGAGCTGACAAGTGTCATTGGATCTTGAATTATCTGTTTATTTAAAGAAGCCAAGACCAGCCTGAAATTAGCTGGTAAGAGTGATGGCACTAAACAACAAGATTGTGGTAACAAAGAGTCTCAGGGAGAATTTCTGTAATGTTTGATTATGTATATGCCAGATGTTTAGACTGGATTTGCATTTTTATCTACTTATTGAGTCTTTCCCAAGAACCAAGGTTGTTGTCGTTGTTATTGATGCAAATGGAAGTATGCCTCTGGATTTTGATTCAGAAACAAAATTCACCTTGGTACGAAAACCATGAAAATACTTGAATAAACAATAACTAAGAGATTAAATCAATCAGTTATGATTGGAAACTATCCAACCCTAACCCTAACCCCCCCTCCCCAAGGTGAAAGAAGATATCTTAATGGGCCACTCGGTTTTGATTAGATTTCTGCTTTATGAAAGACAAGGTTACTTTATGTTACAATGATTCTGTCTGAAAGCATGAAAGCCACTGATCTCAACATCGTGAAGGAGGGCCCCAAGCCTAACATATTTTCTTTCTAGAGTATCTACAGGCCAGTCACTTTACCCTCTTAGGGAAAATGGAAGGCAGGCAAAATGGAGCTCCTTTAACATCTTTATGTACTTGACAATATCTACATCTTCTGTAATAAGTAGAAAGACAATTACAGAAAAGGTGAAAAACACAAATGGCTGTTAAGACAATGGAGGGTTTGTAGGGTGTTCTGAAATGATATCCATTTTGGAGACTGCCAAATTCCGCACAGAAAGATTACTTCTGTATAGCATGTGGATTTTATGATTGCTTTTATATTCTTTTTTCTTGATTTTTGTCAGTTTTCTATGGCCCTGATTTTCATTTTTTTGTTATTGTTGTTGTTTCTTCTCTTTCTTTTATGATACATGCAAAGTGCCAAATTGTGAGCAGGGAAGTTTATCATCACCATCATCGTCATTAATGTGGATAAGTGTTGGGGAGAATATTGTTCAGTCTGCTTTTTAACGCACACAATTCAGCCTTTCTAAATGAATAAAAGTAACGCCTCCTTCTAATCCAGCTCAAAACCATGAAGTACAATGCAGTTTATGTCAAGACCATTCAACAAATGCCTACTATTTTAGCAGATTTTTTTTTTTTGCTACTTGTAAAAAGCCTCAGAAAAACACTACCAGTATAACAGAAAACCATCTAGATCAGGGCTGTCAAACTTGCGTCATCACAGCATCGTCACGTGACGTATCGGGACTTTCCCCCCCTTTGCTAAACTGGGTGTGGGTGTGGCCAGCACGTGACACATCCGGCCCGTGGGCTGGGAGTTTGACAACCCTGATCTAGATCATACTTATGTCATGATGTGCTTGTTGTTGGATTAGTGTAATTTATGGATCTAATATATTGTGGCTTAGCATCAAGTGAAATGATGCATTGTTCAAAGATTCATTGTTAAAAAGTGGCTTGTGCATTACATGTGACTGACATTTCATCTCAGAAAGACACAGTCAATTTTCAGGTACAGTAATTGATAGTAAAGAGTGAGAGGAAGTGACATTTATTCTACTATTTGCAAAGTGTCACATTGTTGTAGCTTTACTAAATATATTTCTACAACATCTCATCTGCAGAACTTGCTTATTGTTTTCAGCAAGGCTTCTCTAATACTGTGCCTTCCATACTTGGAATTACAAATTCTCTAATCCTCCAGCTTTGATATTGAGGGGAATCAAAGTGTAAGGTACCTTAGTTAAGGTATCTTTAAGGCACCACAATGGAAACAAATGTTCTTAGCTGATAAAATTTGGAAAATACCAAATACAAATACAATCCAAAAGTTATATTTGATGCAATGGCATCTGCAATGGAGGTCAAAAAGGTCAAGATGGTGGCCAATATGGCACAATTGAAGCCTTGTCCCAGGGGTGAAATCCAGCAGGTTCTGACAGGTTCTGGAGAACCGGTAGCGGAAATTTTGAGTAGTTTGGAGAACCGGCAAATACCATCTCTGGCTGGCCCCAGTGGGGTGGGAATGGAGATTTTGCAATATCCTTCCCCTGGAGTGGGGTGGGAATGGAGATTTTGCAGTATCCTTCCCCTGCCACGCCCACCAAGCCACGCCCACAGAACCGGTAGTTAAAAAAAAATGGATTTCACCACTGCCTTGTCCCTTTAACAAGCATTAATGTACAAAAGAGTCATAGATTTAATCATGCTGTTGCAACCATCTTGACTTTTTTTTGCTCCCTGTCCACTCTTTTGATGGACTGGTAAATCTATTTTATTTTGTTTTTGCCTGGCTTTAGCTGCTAATAATGCTTGGGTTCTCAAACATATCAGAACATGATAGGTAGGGAATTTGAATTTAGAGAATTTCCAGATGTTTAGACTTTCTTTAGTTAACTTTAACTGTGCAGAAGTCTTCAGCTAGATGTATTTGAGTTCAGGCTTATATTGTGATCCCCCCCCCCACTTTCTATAGTTTGGCAGTTACAGTTTGTAACAAATTAAAAGTTATCTAAGGAGGGAGTTCTGATTCTGTTTCTAGCAAACCGACAAGCATACAAAACGAAACCTCCTTCAAACTCTTGTTTTATAGTACATGTTATCTGAGTAATTATAAACTTCCTAAATATTTGTGGAATGGTCAGATCACTGTTTTCCAAGGTCAGGGAGTTAAAAAATGATATTTCTCATTTGGGTGGAACATATTAACTTTTCAATCAATTGCCCATGTGGCTCTTTTGGGAACGAGAAGCAATTTAACAAAATCTATAATCTCATTTAGTTTATCATTGCAATCTAAAGATTAATTAATTGTGTGGACCCAGGAGATTTAGAGAAAAAGAAACTTTGAAGAAACAAAACAACAGCAAAACTTGCTAAACTTCTCCAAAGCTTGGCAGCGTTATTCAGAGTTATACATAAGCATATGGGGAAACTGACAGAAGAATTCCAGCATAGCTGATATTCTTGTAATTGGGTGCTTCCTCAAAATTGCTAGTTTTAATTGCATTTCTATTCTCACTTCTCTAGAAATAAGTCCACTGGATTTATATCTTCAGCTTTAGGGCAGGGGTGGGTTCTAACTTACCTCGCCGCCGGTTCGCTTCTTCCCGCGCTGCGTGGCTGCACGTGCATTGTGTGCCATGTGGCCATGCCACACAGGTGCACGCATGCTTCGCGCGTGCGGCCGCGCATGTGCAGTGCCAAAAACTTAGCTTCTGCACATGCGCAGAAGCAAAACAAGCAAAAAATAGCAAAAAAAAGCCAAAAACAAGATGGCAGCGCATTTGCAGTGCCAAAAACTCGGCTTCTGCGCATGCGCAGAAGCAAAAACCAAAAATAAAAAAATAAAAAAAATTCCAAAAAAACAAAATTCCCAAAAAAAGATGGCGGCGTCCACGGACCGGCACCGACAGAACCGGCTCCGTGACATCACCACCGGTTTACTACCGGTTCTATAGAACCGGTGCGAACTGGGAGGAACCTACCTCTGCTTTAGGGTCATCCACACAAGCCCCTTGACCTGGTTCTAAAAAGGGCTGTTTACCAATTAGTGGGGAGGCGCTTACATCAGAGCTTCTATCTTGGAATCAGCCTGACACTGAGGAAAACTGAAGCTGGATGAAAATAGTCTAGGCAGAAATTCAGTTCTCCAATGGACTTGCAAAGAGAATGAGCCTGAGGGTGGTCAGCAATTGGTGGTCAGCAATTGAGTGGGCTCCAATTGGTCACTCTGAGATCAATCCTTCCATCCTGCTACATGGTGCAAAGAAGCCCTTCCCTTCTCCTTTTCCTCCAATAGCAAGCATGGCAACTGCTGCCCTTTGTTGTGTGAAGGTAGCAACTTTTTTGCCCTTGTTTTCAAGGCAGGACCAAAGGACCGCCTCTCTCCTACCTAAGGAAGATGAGATAATCCTGGGGATCTGTGGAACTGCTCTTAGGCAAACAATTACAGTGCTGATAACAAACATCCTGCAGGTGCAAAGCCCTGCTAACATAAATCCTGCAAAGTGGAAAAGGAGGAAGATGTAGGATATGACCAGACTGAGCCTGAGGGAGGGGTCAAACATGTCATCAGTCTTGAGTTCCTCTGTGCCCACAAAAGATCAAAGTCCAGCCCACCTTGAATTCCATTGACTCTTATCTACTGCCAATTTGCTTTGACCGTTAGCAGTTCAGATTCTTGTAGAGAGCTTTAGCATGCAATAAATCCTTATATACATTTGAACTGCCAGAATTACCTGATGTCCACACTTGACAGAAGAGCAGTATTTCCATTTTCTTATTCTGGGAGGGAGGGAGGGAGGAAATGGATGACCAACCATGGCTAAAATATGTATCAGTCCCTTCTTGAGAATCAGGAGGCTATGGATCCTGTAAATCCATATCCTATCTAAATAAATTTTCGGGACCACTCTCAAAGTGGGTACAACTCAGCTAAACTAACATCCAATATAACAAATGCTGGAAAAACTTGTTATATTTTTCAGAGAATTTAATTTAGATTTCAGCTCTGAAGGTCAGTTTCTCCCTTTGTTGCTGATGGAAGAAACTGCATAGGATTGCAACCTATAGAATATCAGGAAACATGCATATTGAATATCAAGAAATAAGCACATTTGCAACTTAAAAATAATACTTTGATTTATTATTTGATTTACTAACAAACTATTTAATCAACTATTTTAATATCTTGTTCTTGGCCCAATTACACATTCTCATGACTGTTGGCAAGATATTCACAGAAAGCCACCAGGGAAAGGAGACTTCCGCTTCCAACTTTTGACACCCAGAGGCCAAACTGCAATGTGAAAATGTGATACTCCTAGTCTATCACTTTTGTTCTTAGTTCTACCTCCATCATCACCTTTGGACTGGAATAGACAAAAGCGAAGAAACCCATCATGTTGTATCATCCTGACCTGCAAGGCAAACAAGTATTGTGTTGAATAGTAGCAAGGTCCTTTTCGTTTTGGTGTTTAAACTTTTTGATTATAACTTGTCATTTTATCCTTAGTTGGTTATTAGTCATTCCAAGCATCACTTTTTGGTATTTAAAAGAAATGAATAAATGTAACATAAGCAAAGTAAGAGGAATACTAGAGACAAAACAAGAGGTGATCTGTTTTGAATGTAACAGTGGCAGTGTGAACCTAAGAAAAAAATCAGATGTAAGATCTGAGTTCTGATTCTATGTTGAAAAGGTTGTGTCTGTTTAAGGATCAGTCTTAAGTGTAAGGGTGGTACTATTCTTGCAATACTGTAGTATTCTTGAATGCAAAGTTAAGGATTGGTTCTTACACGCATCATTTTATTTCTCTATGCTTCCTTGTGCACAGTTGCTGGCAGCTCAAAATCAATGTTCAAAAGAATATTAATAAAAAGTATTGCATCTATGATTAAGACAGGTCTCCAGAGGTTTTGCAACTCAACTTTCATCAGTTCCAGCCAGCATCACTAGTGCCATTGGATTGCACCTGTTGTTGACCAAACTGGGACTAGATTTCTCACCAGGTTTTCCTTTGGAAAGAGAGTTCAGAGTAATTAAATTGCAAAGAATGAAGTAATTAAGGAACTTTACATGAACAGACAGTTTCTTCTCTTTTTGCGCAACAACGATTGTGCTGGTGCCCATGGATGCTTGCACAGGAGAATGGGAGACAAACGACATATTTGTGATGACATCATCATGCAAATAACATGACTTACATACTTGAGTATGTTGTGGCATAGATATAACTCGTGATTATATTACCTGTCATTTTGATGTCACTGTAGCTTGTTTTGAATGCTGCCACCATGACTCTATATGTACTATACTGTACATATATACTATATATATATATATATATATTGTACAGTATTTTCTTCTCTCTACTCAAAATCTGTTGAGAGTAATTCAATATGCCTTACTCAACTGTTATTTTTTGGACAGTTCCTTTTATTTACCTGAACCAGTGTTCTCCAAACTTGACAACTTTAAGGACTGGCAGGGCTGGCTGAGGAATTCTAGGAGTTGAAGTCTAAGAAATGCCTAAACCATTTCTGTCCATAAAGCCATCTTAAATAGAAAAGATTTTGTACCTACTAAATTGAAAGCGTACCTTAAATAGCTAATTTGGAGTAATGTTGACTAACTAAGAAGTGTTGGAACAAGGGAGCATTTGATGGGAGAGCATGAAGAAATATAGGCTAGACAGTTAATGTAAAAAAATCCTAGAAAAAAAAAGCAATGACA
Source organism: Thermophis baileyi (assembly GCA_003457575.1). NCBI lineage: Eukaryota > Metazoa > Chordata > Lepidosauria > Squamata > Dipsadidae > Thermophis > Thermophis baileyi. Next base: position 12,713,439 of record QLTV01001483.1, on the reverse strand, counting down.
AACTGCTTTTGTATTATTATTTAAAACAGAAAATTATAGTTACCAGAAAACAGACACAGCATGAGAAAGACTTCATATTTTTAGACTTAAAAGCTGATTACTTGTCTCGTGAGTTTTTTACCCAGCACTATAATCTTTAGGAATACGCAGCCACCATTTGCCATCGAGATCACAATCCATTCCTCGTTTATTATTGGTGTGTGTGTGTGTGTGTGGGGAAATCTAGCAAAGTGATTCACTGCCAAATATTTCTAAATGTTTAAGGTGGGATAACTGACCTTTGCTGAATTCCCATGCTGAACCTGCCTCTGTTATGTGTGGATTGCGTTGATGGAGTTAGCAGGAAGTTTAGCTATTTTCAGCATGAGTATGAAGTATAAAGGAGATGGAATCAACAGCAGTTCCTGCTGTTGAGGCAGGCAGGCTAAATGATGGGAAGGCTATATTGGATTATTTGATTTCTCACTCTGGCTTTGGAGATTTTTTAAACAACCATGCAGAAGAAGAGTTAGAAAAATCAGAGGAGTAACGACTTGACTAGAACTGGATTTTGGAATAATTATGTGTACCCAGATGTTGGCTATTAACCAAAATAAAGCATCTCTCTCTCTCTTTTCTGCTTTCCTCTAGATATATATATATATA
>QLTV01001483.1:12689098-12712746 GCA_003457575.1 Thermophis baileyi | reverse complement strand
CCACTCAGGCATACCACAAATTGGGCAATATTGTCTCAATCCACAGCATCAAGCTGCTAATACAATCAGATCAATTACCCTTTGTCTTCCATTCAATAAGATTGCTCCCCTTAAGGATTTTACTTCCTGGCCTTAATGATAAATCACAGTATGCTTGGAACTTTGATTATCCAAATCTAGAGGAAACTACTGTTTAAATGGTAGAAAAAAGTATATATAAGGCTGAGAGTAAATGCTTTTTAAAAAAAAAACATCAACAAATTTAAATTCATAACAAATGAAGATTATTGCAGGAGAAATTTTCTCACTATATTTATGTTTATAAGGAATGTTGTACAAAACATAGTGCATCGGCTTTGTCTAAACATTACTTAGGTGCAAATACACAAATATATTTAAAAAAACAAGGTGCATACTTTACAACATAACTTACAGTACTATAAATATAGTTTATATACATGTTAACATATTTTAAATCATGATCTTCATACATACATACATACATTTATATCTATATCTATATAAAGACTATTCAGTGCTTTAACTTCCTTATGAATCTGCACTTTACACATAAATATTTGCATTGTTAATCCAATAGCAAATAAATTCCCAGTCCAGAGGCTTTAATAACATTTTAATTTTAGGCTACTCATAGAGGGATTTCCCCTGGATTTTGATCAACGCTGTTGGTGTTCCTTCAATGTAAGACTTCCTCTTTCATTTAAACTGTTCAGAGGTCCTAAAAGAGGGGCTGCAATGGAATGACAGCAGGGTGAGGGGACAGGAGGGATGGGAACAGAGTGTGCGGCAAAGGAGGAAAAGCCAAATGGCTTGAGTGGAGAATCGATGCTGGGATGACCGGCAACTGGTGTGGCCCAACCATGGCTGTGTGGCCTGTAGGGCATAGCCTCGGCCCAAGGGACAAATGAGGTAAAGGGACTCGTGAAAGAGCTGGGACCTGGGAAAGAAATTGCTGGTGAGGCTGAAGGACCTTAAACGTACTTGCTGTGGCCGCAGCGGCGGCAGCTGCCGCCGCATGCTGCTGAAGAACAGTGTGGTGGATCATGGTGACAGAGGTAGAACAGAGAGGCTGCTGCTGCAAGGGAAGGGGTGGGAGAGGAGCACCGGAAGGTTGGAGTGCAGCTGGAGGAAAGGTCAGCTTCATCTTACTCGCCAACATGTTTTGCTGGATGATCTGATGGTAGGCCTCCAGCTGCAGATCCTTGAATTTGTCATGGTTTTCATTGGGCAAGAGCAGAGGATGTTCAGGGAAGGTGAACGGAGTGAGGATCTGTTCTGTGGTTAAGAAAGCATGGCTGTTCATGTGAGTTTCCTTCAGGTGCAAAGGAGGCATACTGTTCAATATATCCGGGGCGTACCTCAGCCACTCGTTGGCCGATGGGTTTCGCTTCTCCTGTGGTGGAGTCTCAGCAACTTCATTAGGACACAGAAAGCTTTTAGGGGGAGATTGGTTTGGATTTCTTTCAAAGGTGGATGTTTTAAGGGAAGCCTGGATTTCAGGGGCATTCTCATTTTTCTGTCTTTGTCCTTCCGGCATATCCTTGGATTTCCCTGTTGCTGAAATGCTATGTTCAATAACATGAGAAACAGAAAGTTTGGATTCTTCCAGACAAGGAGCAGGCTCTGAGATGGAACAGTTTGAGTCTTGGATATTTTCTGATGAAACTAGATGTTCAGATGGTGAATCTGTTTGACTTCCAACTGGCTGCATTTTGTTTTCTATGCTTTTTGCGTAATCTGCACTGGAATGGGAACTCGTTTGCTCTGGATTTTCTTCAGTTAATTTATTGGGGGAATCCTCAAACTTCACAACTTCTGTTGGAGATCTAACACTGATATTCTTTTCTGGTCTCCTCTCTATAAATATATCATGAATCCTGATTCTTTTTCTCCTCCGTTTCCGTTTCGGCTTACAAGCTACTTCTAATTTGCTTAACTGCCTGACATTGTCTTCTGAAAAACATGTTTGTGCCGCTGAACTTTCATCTGAAGAATAAGAGTGGGTATGATACCTTCGCTTTCTGTGGGATCTTTCTGGTTCATCAATGACAGAATTGTAGGCTCTTTTTATGAGTTGTGACTGGTTTGTGCATTTTTTATCTGGATAATGGCTTAAATGTTTATGGTCTGGGCTACTGCATTGTCTTGTGATAGTCCAATTACAAAATGGTCTAGAATAAACTGAATTGCAGCTTCCAGAATTAGATCCCACTTTATTTGATTGTCTGTGAGAGATTGGTTTGCTCTTTGTCCATAAATGGTTAGAATTAATGCAACAGTTCCTATTGTCATTTGTGTTACAAATTGTCTGAGGACTTTGATTCCTATGGACATGTGTAATTATAGATATAGTCCTAGGGTAGTCATTGTCCTCCTTCTCAGGAATTTTGTCTGTTTCCTCTAATTGTTGAACTGAATCTCCTAACTGACTTTCATTTATGCCTTGTTCCAAGGTACTGTGAAGCTTCTGATGTTTATCAAATTCAATGAAGTTATTTTGCTGTTCAGTTACTGGAGAAATTTTAGCAGTGAGCTCAGTCATGTCCTCATAATGGTGATAGCATTGCTTTCTCCTCCTTTTCCTTTTCCTATTCCTATAAAATCTTTTTTCATGTGTCCTTTTGTTCCAACCTTTGTTTTCTTGTTCATTGGCAGACTTGAGAATGTTTTGATGTGTTTCATTTTTCCCAGTTGACTGTGAAGGATCTAAGGATAATTCATCTTGTTTTTCCTCAAGATTACAGCTCTCTGTTGAAGAAATTGGTGCCACAGCTGCACAAACACTATTCTCTGATAGAGATTCATTTGTATGATTGCAGTCCAAATCCTGGCTAGACTCAACCTTCTGGGTTGAATTAGGAATATTTGATGGTTGTTTATTTTTTTCCAGGGACTCACTTGATTTTGATGACCGGAAGTCAAAACATAAAGGATTACAACTGTATGAAATAGATGGCTCTGTGTTTGTGTAAAGTAACATTTCACATGGCCACTGAAGGATGGTGTATCCATGTTTGTTAAGTACAGGAACAAATGGCTCACAAAGCCTTTTTGATGGAATTTGTTTATTAGGCAGAGTTCTAATTTCCCCTTCAGAATTAGCTGGAATTGGTCCATCAGGTGTGCATTCTTTAATTTCAACTTCAGAAGTGACTGAATCATTGCTAATGTTTGAATCATTTTCTTCTTGGGTATTGTGTTGTGATAAATGTTCTTCATTCACAGGTAGAACTACACATTCATTTCCCGTGGATTCATTACCATTGCTTTCCACAGGAAGGGTTTGGCTCCCCAAAGCTCCCTTGGTTAGAATTTCGTCAGGTAATGCTGCAGAATCTACCTCAGTGCCACAGCTGTCCGAATCAACAAATCCAGGCCCTTTTAAATGAGAAACAGGGTGTCTCAATTCTGGGAAATGCTGTATCCCATTCCCTTCAGTGGGTGGTCCATTTGAATCTTGTGCTGGGATTGACTCTGCATTGTCAACATCATGTTTCTCCATCAGTGGAGTAATGGAACTAGGTTTCTCATCAAAACACAAGGCTATTTCTTCTGCTGATGAGACTGGAAGATTCCCCGTCCCAGGAACAAACCGGCTTCTTCGACTAACTCCATGTTCAGCTGATGTTTCATCGTTATATTCATAGAAAGCAGCAGCTGATGATTCTAGTTTGATGGATGCTTTTTTTGGAAATGCAAAAGAAAACCCTACTTTATGTCCATGGAATCCCTGTACTTGACCTCCAAGCTTAATGTCTGGTCCACTGTTAGCCGGAGTTTCAGGAATCAGTGGTGCAACAGATGAAACATTGCTAGCAGTCTTCGAACTGTGCAACAGGGCAAAGTTGAAGTCTTGTTCCTTTTTGGCAGAGTCAATGAGACCGCATTGAGGGATTTCATTAAAATTATCTCGGACCATAACCGTAGTGGATCTGAACATAGGACCACTTCCTGGAGCACTGAAACAAAACAAAACAAAACTTTTCTATCAGTGCAAATCATACTGAATTCAAATGCATCAGAAATGCTCAACTAACAATGCAGCAATGATGTTTTATTTTACAATATAAAGGTGGGTTTTTTTGTTTTTTTTTAAATCAACATAATCCTGACAATTTAGAGTCAAAAACTATTCCTATACAGGTAATTGATTTACAACCATTTGTTCAGTGACTGTTTGGAAGCATTTTAGGGCTGAATAAAGACTGATTGCTAAAGTTATAGCTGTTGCAGCACCCTCATAATCACATAACTAAAAATTGGGTCCATGGCAGCTTAGTTGCACTTAGGACCAGAGGGGCACTTTATCCCACCACTTATGTCCCCCTCATCTATGCCTTTTCAGCCTCCTGCACTCTGCCATCCCTGCCATCCTAGTTGATCATTTCTATCTTCTTGCTCCTGCTATTGACCAAGCATGCCCGAACTGACACTTTGTGGGGCAACTGTTGGCTGCATGAAGCTTTCTTCCCAAGGTTGCATATGATGGCTTCCTCATGAAAGCTGGGTAAGATGGCCTCATGTGGCCAGCAATTGCCAGGGCAGGAGCAACAAAGGCAACAGCAGGAGCAAAAAAAATAAAAAATAAAAAATGGAGAAGGGTGGAATGTGGGGTGGCAGGGGTCTTGGTGCGTAGGGCAGTGTGAGCAGTTGGGCTGCTATTTGCATCATGCTGTTAGAGTTTCCTGTGGTTCTGTGGCTTTGCACCATGTTATTTGGTCTTCCTGCGATGCTGCACCTTTGCTCCATGCTGTTGGGGCTGCTATGGCTTTGGGCTGAGCTGTTGGGACTTCCCAGGGCATGGTGGCTTTGCAGTACCTGGCAGGGCTGGGGGGGGGGCTGAGGCTTCTAGGGGCAACTGCAGCTTTGTGCTACGCTGCAGCTCATGGCCTTCTTGCAAAACCTCAGAGCCATGGCATGCCAAGAAGCCCATAAGCCACAGAGAGGCAAGAAGTGCAGTTCTAACAATTACAATAAATCCTTAAACAGTCCTCAGCTAATGACCTATGGAATTTGCTTAATGATAGCAATGGAGAGTGCGGGGGTTGCTGCTGCTAAGTGACATCACATTTTATGACTGCATCACTTAGTGATGGAAATTCCAGTCTCAGTTGTGGTCATAAGTGGAGGATTACCTGTATTGACATTTTTTTATTTCTAAAGACAGTGTTATATCCAAACTTTCTTAGGCTTTTACGGAAGAGTTACTAGTAATTTATAACTTCTGTCACCAGCAGCATTAATTCTTCGTACAACTGAGCACAAATTGCTTTTCAACATTTGTGGACAAAGAAGCTGGGGACAGAGAAGTGGATAAGAACATAAGAGCAGCCCTGCTGTGACAGGCCAAACAGGCCATTTATTCAGAATTTTGTTCCTCAAAGGGGCTTATTTGATGCTGCTTTTAAGTTGGAGACAGAATCCTACCTCTCTGCCATCATTGTCCCCCTGCACTGGTATTTGGAAGTGAGGTTTCTTTCAGCCTGAGACTTCAAGACTAATAAGCAATTAGGAATCTATCCTCCATGAATTTATCCAATCCCCTTTTAATGGCCATCACTCTGTCAGGTTGAAATGATTTCCACAAATTATTTGTTCTAAGAAGAAATGTTTTCCTTTATCTGTTTTCAGTCTCCTTCATTGGATGGCACCTGTCTCTCGTGTTTAGAAAGAGGGAGAAAAGTTTTTTTTAATCCGTTTTTTCCCAGGCTTTGCATGATTCAACCCATATTAACCATTTCTCTTGTCTATCACTGTTTCTTCAAGTGAAGGAGTCCCAAACACACTAGCCTTTTCTTATACAGAAAGTATATGAGTCCCCTCTTCATTTTGGTTGCTCTTTTGTCCATTTTCCACAATTCTATTTTATTTTTCCAAGTGTGGTAACCAGAACCAAACCGATGCAAATGCACCACAGGTAGCATTACAATGTCAGCACTTTATTTTCAGTTCTATTCCTAATGATCTTGGGCCTCAATGTGAATTTGGCTTCCTGGGCTGGCTAACTTCGTTTCCCAATATTATTGGTGCCAACATAGATTGTGTCAGTAGCATCTTGGTGCCACACACAGTCCTCCCCAACACTGTCTAACAGCTTAACTATACAGAATTTCATAACCTTCATACCAGGCAGGCAAGTCACCATGCAATCTGCACGCTAATCACAAACCAACATGGTGTCTGCATTTCTAATGATCCAATCAACCTTAGACCATATGATCACTGAATCAGCTGCAACCGTAAGCCCATCGTCCTCAGACTATATGCTTGGCAAGCAAGCAAGCAAGCAAGCAAGCAAGCAAGCAAGCAAGCAAGCAAGCAACACACAAGCCATTCACCCAAATTGAAACATACAGCTTCTTTCCATTAGCTAAACAACTCTCATTTAATGCAACTAATCAGTTCCACAGGCTCACCAGCTGTCTTCTAAGATCCCCCTGTTCCTATTTCACTTCCTCTTCACTTGTTGTGGTTCTGAATTCCCAGTCAAATAATGCTGGCTAAGTGGACAATTTCTCCAAGGGAAAAAAGTTCCACCAATGATTTTTCAAGGATATGTATTCCCCTTTACAGCGGTGTGGATTGCTCCCGATTCGGCCTGGTTAGCGGCGGTAGCGGGAGGCTCCGCCCACCTGCCTGGGACGCTTCTGCGCATGCACAGAAGTGTCACACGCACACACGAGCACACGCGTGAACCGGTAGTAAAGGGTTTTAGAACCCACTACTGCCCCTTTCCAATAACAGCAGCACTGCCACTGAGAAAGCCCAATGGGAGGAATTACCTTATGACATTTTCCCTTGGAAATGACAGAAGATAGTATGAATGCAGCTGTAAAATTACCATATGTTACCTGTAAGAATTTATTTATTTATTTATTTATTTTATAAAATTTATATGCCGCCCAACTCCCGAAGGACTCTGGGCGGCTTACATCATGAAAAATAAAACATATAAAAACAATTTAAAAAAGAAAGGGGAAAAAAAACAAAACCCCAACTATATTTAAAATAAAACATTCAATATGGGGCTGAATTCCATCTCAGCCCCATATTTATTGAAATTCTCTCCTCTTTTGTAATAATTTCTAAGCCTTTCGTTGTGATGGCGTAAAAAGTGGTAAAAATAAATGCAGAAATATTTCTCTGCCCAGAAGTAGTTTCTAGAATCTGGAGATTCTTGAGCAAGATGTTCTCAATGGCTATCCCTTCTCATGTTGGGATCACCTCTTCCTCCTTTCTATTCCCTTCTTCCACTGACTTGTCTTTTCCTCTGAGATCAATATCTGTAACTGCCTGCACTTAGCCAGTATTTCCTATTTTGATGTTCTGCAAATATATTAAGGCAGGGGTGGGCTGCTGGGGGTTCGCAGGGGTTCTGCGCTAAGATTCTGTGCAGTTTGGAGAACCCCCAAATCCCACTCCTGTCTGGCCCTGCCCACCCCACCCCACCCCTCCCAGGAGTCCCCATGTGGCTCGTTTTGGATGCAGGTAAGTGCAGGGTGTGCACGGAGGCTCGGGAAGGGTGAAAAATGGGCCTACCGGAAGTTTGGTACTCCAGAGGGCCTCCGGAGCCTGGGGAGGCCATTTTCGCCCTCCCAGAGGCTCGAGGAAAGCCTCTGGAGCTCAGGGAAGGCAAAAACGCTCCCCCCGCCATGGTGCAGGAGGCTAACTAGGCCACGCCCACCATGGCCATGCCCACCCAGCAACTGGGCAGAGAACCCCTTGCTAAAAATTTTGAAGCCCACCCCTGTTAAGGTAACTCATAATGAACTAGAATTCTTAGAACCATACTCCACACAACCTAGGTGCCAATAAATTGTAGAAAAGGACATTGAATGAGAATGAATGGATTGCACCTTGCTTTTCTTTCCCTTATGATTCCTAGGGACACTAGTCAGATTGAGGAGTACTAATAGCTAAGAGGATCCCACTTACAGCCTTCTTGAGCTATGGATCTTGGTAATTGTCCACTGATGACTCATTTTAAAACCCCGATCAACATCAGAATTTCTGTTAAATAAAACCTGCATATATGAACCATTCTCTAACATTTTTTTTCCTCTTGGACTTTTTAAGATTACCCAAGCATTAAATATTGCCAAAGATTCTTGAACACAGATCAATGTATGCAACTGCTTGGCATTTTATGTTAGTTTTAGTAGCACTCTACATTCCTCACCAAGAACCCCTGCTGTTTACTGTGGTGGCTTGAGGGATTTTGATATGAATAATATGCATTAATATTTATTGTGGTAAAGACAATTACAATTTCAAAAAAAAAAGAAATATAACAACATGGATCTAATAAAACTTTTACCACACAGAGAAGTCTGCTGCAAAAATATTCAAGTATTCCACTCAGCCTCATTAATTAGGTCACATTTCTTTCCATGCAAAAATTCTGTTTCCTGGAAAACTGAGCACATATATAGTTGTTGAATCTTTCATTTGGTCTAATGTAACCATCTTTTATGGAAAATGCACTGTGATTCCAGTCTACATTTAACTACTAGCTATCTGGGCAAATGAACTAGCCAATTACAGTATCTGCAAGCTACAAGGACAGAATAACAAGTCAGCATTTTCCGTAGGCTTTTTGTGTCAGAGAAAGGTAGAATTTGTCTTGAATTTGACTTTTGGATCTGAAATAATACTGCCAAGACCAATTTGAGGCAGCTTCGAAACTAGGGGACGGAAGCTACATAATTCATGAGCTCAGATGGTATTCTCATTCATCCTTTCAATCTGTGAAAAGAAGACTGGACAAGGAAAGAAGAATATAGAAAATGATTGACTGCCTGTCAAAATGATGTCCATGGGAAAGATTGGGTTTCTAGGATCATGATCAGCATTTTCTGTATGGTAAACTAATGTCATGGAATTATTGCATTTCAAAAGGAGCAGCAATAATGTTTGGTTGCAGAATGTGAGATTGTTGAGTTCCTCAGGAGCATAGGATGGAGAAGAAAACTCGGATGAAATTATATCTAATAATGACTTGTACCCTAGGAGCATGGTGGCTCACATGGTTATGCTGCTGGGTTGGAGGTTAACAAGCCCATGTTCGAGAACTGAGTGCTGCTGCATGGTGGAGTGAGCTCCCTTCATTCACTCCAGCTCTTTGATGGGACATGAAATGAGCCCCCACAAGTGTCCCCATTACAATGATGATGTAATGATAATGGTGCTCCATCTTTTAAGAGTCTTTTAAGAAGAGATTGGACAGCCACTTGTATAGAATGGTATAGTATCACCTGCTTGAGTAGCGGGTTGGGCAGGGGTGGGTTCCAACTTACCTCGCTGCCGGTTCGCTCCCTCCCGCGCCTTGTGGGCACGCGCGCACTTTGCGCGCGCATGCGCAGTAACAAAAAATCTGAAAAAAAACCCAAAGCCGAAAAAAAGATGGCGACTGCATGCACAGTGCCAGAAGTCGGCTTCTGTGCATGCTCAGAAGGAAATAAAAAAATAAAAAATAAAAAAATCAAAATTAAAAAATTAAAAAAAAATCAAAAAAAAGATGTCGGCCCCCACGGACCGGCACTGACCAATCCGGTTCAGTGACATCATCGTGACATCACCAGCGGGCCGCTATCGGTTTGGGAGAACCGGTCCAAACCGGGAGGAACCCACCCCTGGGGTTGGGCTAGAAGACCGCCAGGGTCCCTTCCAACTCTATTATTCTGTTGTTATGTTATTCTGTCATCAGTTAATACTTTCAACCCAGAAGCGGCTTGAATGGTGCCTTCAATATGAACTGGATGGGGACTTGTACCCTCTTAAAGAAAATGACATAAACATAAGGAAGAGCACTATTCATGAGGATTTCTATATACTATATTCAATTTTTTAAAAAATGATGAACATAATTAACTTCAACAATTACAGGAAAGAAATATAATTTAATAATTGAGATCTAGAGATATGATTCTCATAATTAGAATAGAGCCAATGGATGGGATTTATTAAAAGGAGGACTGGGATTGCTTGGTCCTCAACTCAGTGCTTTTTTGCAATTTCATTAATGGATTTGAGAAAGAGGTGAAAGAAATACTCATTAGATTTGCAGAACGTTCAGAATTGGATTAGAAAGCTAAAATAACAGATAGAGATCTACTAATTCAGAAAATTTTAATTGATCATGATAGGTTAGAGAAATGTAATCAAGACAAAGTTCTTAGGGAAAATATCAACTGGGCAAATATATGATGGAGAATATCTGTGAAAAGGTTCTTCGTATTCTACCTGCTCACCATTTGATTTGGCTGCCAAAAGGCAAATGTAACTTTAGGCTGCCTCAACATAATTTCCAAACCAGGGGAAGCAGGAGCTTCCCTTTATTCTATATGGGTCAGACTCATCACAACAGAAGGATCCGATCCTTGTCAGCACACTTTAATAAAGATTCAGATAAGCTGGGTTCAGCTTATAGCAATCCAACTAGGATGGATAGAGGGTAGAACGTAAATGAAGAATGATTTGAAGGAAAAGACAATACTGAGCTTTGAGACGTGTAGGAGAGGATTTGACAGTGTTCTTAAAATATCTGCAAGGATGTTTCACAGAAGGTCAAGACCTATTCCTTCTGGAATGCAGGATGAGGAATAACAGATTTAAGTTGCAGGAAGTCAAACTTTAACTTATTAGGAAGGGGAGGATACTTTTTGACTGTAAGAGAATTTAGCAATAGAACCAATTACCTAGAGAATTGTGCCCTCCCCCCACCCCTTCACTGCATATATTCTAGCAGAAGCTATCATGGATGTTTAATTTGGATTTCTGTTCCTAGCAGGGAGTTGGGTTTGATGGGGTAAATGGTTCCTTCCCACTTTATGGTTCTATGGCTCTCTATCAGGTGGCAGGGGATCTCCAAGCCCTTTTAGAAGGAGTCTTGCTGTGGATGATGATTTCCCAGGAAGCAATCACAGCTGAATTAGAAGCCTCATAGCAGCCCCCTCTCCAGTGTTTTTAACTACTTTTTTTTGGAATGCATGGTGTGGTAGCAATTTTAAAATGACCTTTAAACACATTCCTACTAGATGCCAAAATTGTTGTGAGAATAGGAGCATAGAACCTCCTGTAGTCATTTGGAACAGTTGCTTTAAGAGCCACAGCGACCCTTTATCAGCCGGGCTTGCATTTTCTCTGATGTAGCGTGTAGGACTCTTTAACTGCAGTTCTAAAACATTTATAGCAGCGTCTAAATATATACTGTACCCCGGGGATCCAGCTTGCAATTTCAGATATGTATACACATAGGTTGATCCACTGTCCTTCACCCTCTCTGAAGTACCCCCATTAATAAATATACCATTAAGTATAACACAATCATTAGCACAGCATGGGGAGTTGGATATGGCCCTCTAGCTGTGAGTTATTTAAAGGTTACAAAGGCTTGAGAAGCAAGAAAAAAAGAAATAATATAAAAGCCAGGCTGCAACTCGCTGAAGCTAAATTCCTGGTTTTAAACTGCTCAGCAGACCTCTATGAGGCTAAATATTTTCGGTGAGTCAGATCTTTGTTGTGTATTAGGTTAAAAGAAGTACCTGAATGTCACCCATTCTAGTTACTTAGGTTCTGACTATGTAAATGTATTTGATACATTCTTTGATACATTTTCTGATTTGGAGAAAAATAAATTATTTAATACAAAGCCATGTGTAGAAGAAATGGGCAAAATGGCTCCCCCCAATCCCCATGGTGCTCTTCTTCTGTCCTACAGAGCAGAGGCATCTGGGGGATTGGGGACTTGCCTCAAAATGGTGGAAGAAGCTCTATACCATTGCAACATGAGATCCAATCATTTGATCGATGACTGTGACATTATGTGGGTAAAAATTATATAATTTACATGTTCAAAAGGAATGGAATTTGTATTGTTTCCCCCTTGGACTCTTCATGCATGGATATCTCTGCTGGCATGAATGGCTACTACATTTTGCTAGTATAACAAAGAAACTTTTTCCACTGGAGTGCTGCCTCAAAACTTACTGCATCCGGGCAACGCTGCTTTTCCATAAACCAATGATTTTGTTTTTACTTCTACAAGGCCCTATAAAAATTAAAAAGGGCAGAATTTTAGAAGTGGGCCTAGGAACAAAGGAATTCAAGTGTCTGGTCATTGGCATATCCCTGAAATGGTGCAAACAATACCCATATCAGTGGAAATAAAAGCAACTACTAAAAGGATAAAGAATTCATGGACCCTCACACTTGGTAACCTAGATTTCATATCTATTTTGATTTTAGAAAAATGCTAAACCTACCATAGAAAATCTTGGATTTATTTTGATCATGGATAAATTGTGAAATGAATTTTCTTTAGATTTTCCTGTTGCAATTCTTTCTTGTTAGCGTTCCCTTTGCTGGGGAATCTTGTTTTTCAGAGGACTGTAATTTTTTCCAATCACATTTTTATCACTGGGGAAAAAATAGCCACCAGATTGTGATAGGTTCAATATTTCCATAATGAGGGCAAAGCTGCAGCACTTTCAAAACGATAGGAAATGACATTAAAATGGCAGCCAGACGATTTAGAGGGTGCTAAGAGGTTATGGTTTACGCTATTAGCAGTTTGAACGTGTGGCTGCACCTCGGTAAAGGCTGTAAAACTTGAGAGATCTAAAAGTATGACAGAGATCAGCAATCATAAGACATCCTCTGTGTTCAGTTTCTACACTACAGGCTGACTTGTGTAGGTGTTACTACTTAATGTAATTAAACATTTGACTAATCATACATTTTCATAATGGTTCCCCGGTTTTTGAAGATCACCTTATGTTTATCTAATTCCAGACTGGCAAGCAATTTGGATATTTGAAGACTATCTTTAGGGAACATACAAGGAGCACTGATAATCAGCAAAAGATGGAGTGAAATTATTTTCATGTTAGATCTGCTTGACATTCCAGTATTATATCAAATTAACTCTTTCTGGGTTTATAGCTAATGCACCAAGGAGAGAAAGTGTACATGAAAAGGAAGCCCATATATTCATATTCCTGTTTCATTCTGTAATCAGTGGCATTAAACCCTTTATTTGTGGCTGCCAGGATCTCAGAAATCCAGTGTCAAATTTTGACAACTGTTTAAAAATGGTGGCATAGTTTCTCACTTTTATTTTATAGAGGAGGGGAAGAAAAAAATGATACATAAGCATATGTTATGCTTAGCACAACAAACATTCAACAGATATTCTCCAAATTTTTTAGGGGGAAAAAAATCCTAAAAATTGTGTGTCTTTGTTTATTTCTCTAACATCATTGTCAGCCACACTTAAACAAAACAAAGAAGAACTTCAGCCGGTAAAAAGTTACCTGTCCAGACTGAAAAAGGCAGATATGAATATACAGTCACATCTGTTTTTCTTTGCTCTGAAGGTTTTTACATATGTCCAAATTTTCTTACGGAATTTTATCCCTGAAATGGTAATGTCTGTTCTTTTCCATGTTCTTAAATTGCATTCAACTATTGCAAATTGGACAGCTTTGATTTTGCTTAGTTTCTTATTTTTTTGAATCTCAAATCTTTAATTTCTGTATTGTTCTCTTCCTTGTTGTATAGCTTTCTTCTAGTACGTGCATTTTTATCCATATTTTGAAGTTATTTGATCAGATATGTTTTTGTGTAACTTCTTCATAATAGCCATGTTTTTCTGTGCAATTTCTCATAATGTACAGAGTTTGTATATATGTTTGAGGCACGAACTGCCTCCCAAAATTCAGAAAAGGTTATATCAATTTCGTCATGTCTATGTTCATGTATAGGTTCAGGAATTATATTGTATTAAAATGCTTCCCATCTCTACTTGTTTCTCTGGACTCGGTTAGTAGTCCTGGTAATGAAAAAGAACTCTTACATTGAGGTTCTCTCACCCATGAGTTTTTGGATCATTGTGGCCTTAAAATAGTCACCTATTTGTTAACAGGAGATTAATGGGAGTACAGAGAGTCCTCGACTTACAACTGCAATTAAGTCCAAAATTTCCATCGGTCAATTTAACAAGATTGCACATAATAAATAACTTTTATCCCTGTGGAAACAGACTCAATCTGTCAACTATGTACTTTTATTCTAAAACTTTAACAAGAAGAGTTTGATTCTCCCTTTATTATGAGCTACACCTAGAAGAATGATTGGTAGCTTTCTATCTAAATTTTTTGTTTTTGTTTACTTTGCTAAGAAAATGGCTGAAGTATTTTACCCAATGATAATTAAGAGTTCCTGATTGATTTTCTTCTTTGTTACGCATCTCATGATAACATACTTAATCTATCTGTATTAATTCTATTGACCTATGACTGCAGTAAACTATCATTGTATTTTATTCCTGGGGATAGAGGTGGTGGTTTTCCATCATTTCTATTATTCATTTTATGCTACACTTTTTCTGAATTCATAACGTCAGAAACTTGGTTCTTAGGAAGTAGACAGGCCAAGATGAATTGAATTTTTCACACTTATTTTGTTCATCCTTTTCCCCAATAAGTCATGGGAGACATTGCACATGTAGGAAGGCAGAAAAGGGAAAATATGAGCATAGCTGACTATAAAATAGCAGATTATATTCAAGCCTTCGGCAGATCACTGACTATTAATTGCTCATATGCAGGTTAATGGGCTGTCCAAGACCATATTTCATGTATAATCTACATTATCTATATAGCAGCAACAATGTAGATGCTTCTTTACAGATTAAGCTAAAAAAAAGTACCTGACATGAAAGCTTAAATATTATTTTCCAAATTATTGGTATGTAATAGGAAGTTCCCAAATCAGATCTGATATGTGATGATGACATTTACTATCCATATACTGACTTAATTAATAAATGAGTAGTAGCCAAGCTCAGAGCAGCACTTTGATTATTGCCAAGTCCAAAGGCTACAGGAACTAATGGAATACGCACTGAAATATGGCAAGCAAAAGAAGAATCATTTAAGGTTCTAAACAGCTGTACCAGCTAATCTGAAGAACAACACAGCCCAACAGATTGGAAGAAGTCAATTTACATTCTAATTGAAAATGTACTCAGAGAATAGAGTCCTAGAACATGTCATTGTCTTCATGAAAAAAGTATATACAGGTCAGGAAGCCACAATATGGACTGAACACAATGAAACAAACTGGCTCCAGGTTGGCAAAGGAATGGGATAAGGCTGAATATGTTCCCTTTCTTTATTTAACCTAGATCCTGAATATACATTAAGAAAGGCCAGATTGGAAGAAGATAAAGTTGGCTTTACAATTGGAAGAAAAAATAACTTGTACTACGTTGATGACACTACACTGATAGCTGAAAATGCAAAGGATCTGCAAGCCCTCATACTAAATGCTAAGAGTACAGTGGGGAAAAATGGGATTAAAATTAAATATAAAGAAGATCAAACTAATGACAAGAGGTAGAACAATCAGCTTTCAAACTAATGATGAAGATAGGTGGTGGATTGCTTCTGCCTTTTAGGATCAACCACCAACAGTGAAGGAACAAGTAATCAAGAAATATATTGTAAAGTAGCACATGATAGAAGAGATATGAAGGGCTTGGAAAAGACATTTCAATGCTGTGATGGGTCTATTCATACAAAGATCAGTATCATGCAAGCCATGGTATTTCCTTGATACTCAATGAAAGTGAAAGTTGGATTTTAATAAACTTGAACAGGAACAGTACCAGCAGCTTTGAATTTTGGTGTTGGAGAAGACTGCTGAGAATACCATGGGCAGCTAAGAAAACCAATGGATCATCAAACAAAGCAAACTAGCATTCTCACTTGAGGCACAAATGGCCAGGGTCAAATGATCCAATTTTGGACACATATGTCCTAGTTCTCTGGAAAATGCTGCAATGCTGGGAAAGATAGAAGCAAGGAGAAGAAAAGGACAACCAGCAGAAAGGTGGATGGTTTAGTTACAGTTGCAACGGGTGCACTGTTGGGACACTTGAAAAATCAGATTGGGGATAGATCATCATGGAGAAAATCTACGTATGTGATTGCGAGGAGTCAATAATGACTTGATGGGATATAATCAGTGAGACTGATATAGAACACTCTTTCGATTAAGGGAAGGACTTCAGCTATGAAACGCTTTGGATCCAGCAAAAGGTTCCTAATGTCAGAAAGGGGAAAATTGCTATTCCTTCTCTATTTACAATCCCCAGAGTCATATCCACGCAGTTTTAATCACCCAGAGCACATTTTCAAAAAGAAGACAAATATGTAGAAGAATAGGCTCACCCACAAAACTCATCTCACCTTCTTCTTTCGGCAGAGATAGGAGATACTGTCTCCCTTCCAGCAGTGTTAATGAAAATGTTACACAGAGTCAATATCACACCGAAATATCTCTTTCCTTCAAATACTTAACCTGTCTGTCATTGAATTTAATTCCCTTTGCTTGCCTTCATCAATATAGATATACAAACATATGTCCACACATACACATACATTCCTACATGCACACCAGTAGTGGGTTCTAAAACCCTTTACCACCGGTTCGCGTGCATGCTCGCGTGCGCGTGCTCGTGCTCGTGCTGCTTCTGCGCATGCACAGAAGCGTCCCGGGTGGGTGGGTGGGCGGAGCCTCCCACCACCATCGCTACCAGTTCTAAGAACCGGGCCAAACCGGGAGCAACACACTGCTGATGCACACACATACATGCACACACACACACACACACACACGACACAATCACTGTTATCTGAGGGTGAGTGGTCAAACTGGACAAGATGCTGAATGTGTCATCACAGCCCTACACCTTCAAATAGGATGAACTTGCACTAAAATGGTACTTCTGCCATCCCATAGACACCATTACCTATGACCTATTTTAGTTAAATGTATGCCATTTCTTGAATGTTTAACTTTCTTGAAAAGCAACAATACTTTTAAAATGCTTATTTCTTTGCATGGTGCCAAATCTAGTTGTCAGGTACAGATTTGTCAGAAAAAAATCTTTATGTTGTTCTGCTTTGAGATCACAGTGGTTAATTACATTCTTCCTCCCTTTCTTTCTTTCTTTCTTTCTTTCTTTCTTTCTTTCTTTCTTTCTTTTTTTCTTTCTTTCTTTCTTTCTTTCTTTCTTTCCTTTTTTTTGCCTTTTAATAACTTCTCACTCACCATGCAGCTTCTTTTCTGAGTTCAGCTAACTTGTGTAAGCGTTGAAGAGCTTTCTCTTGTTTCTTTTCATCCTTTCTTGATTTGGACGCTACATTCCGAGCAAACTCCCTCTGTTTTAGCTCCTTGAGCCTCTGTTAGAAATAATTGGAAGCAAGCAAGAAAAAGAGAAACATTAATGCAAAGAAAGGAACTTCTATGAAGATATCACTTTGCAATATCATAATTTAATGTTGACTGTGCTATTTGACAGGAAGAAATGAATGTGCTCTGGCATTGCTGTGATGTACTGTTTTTTAAAAAATCGTCAAGAAATTCGGGGCTGCTTATATATATATACAGTATATGTTTTTATTCATAAACATTTTTGAAAAACAGTGCATTGTCAGAGTATACCATTTACAAATAAGGAAAAAACCAAAGGAAAGTTGATAGTGAATATTAGCACACAAACTAATAACAATAGTAATAATATAATAGCAGTAATAATAATATAACCAAAAAACTTAAACTAAGTTTCTTCTTACATTGGATTATTTACACTTTTATCGATTACTATGGTTGTGATTATATACATCTTTATTTTCAATATTAACAATATTAACATTCATAATCTTAATTTCTCTAATTTTTACCACATCTCTATCCATTCATAAAATTTATTCCATGTCCGATAGTATTCTGAATCTTCTTTATCTTTAATTTTTAAAGTTAGTCTGTCCATTTCGGCAAAGTCCCAAATTTTTTGAATTACAACCTCACATTTTTCCAATATTTGGCATATGTGATCCTTGCTGCTGTCAATATATGTAACACTAAATATGTGTCCCTTTATCGTAACCCTCTGATAATATACCTAAGAGCAGGGGTGGGTTCTAACTTACCTCGCTGCTGGTTCGCATCTTCCCACGCCGTGTGGCTGTGCCTCATGGGCACACGCGCATGCGCAGTGCAAAAAAATAAAATATTTTTTTTTAAAAAAAGCCAAAAACAAGATGGCGACCCATGCACAGTGCCGGAAACTCGGCTTCTGTACATGCGCAGAAGAAGAAAAAAATTCAAAAAAATAAATTCAAAAAAATTCAAAAAAAAAAAGAGGGCGGCGCCCCCCGACCGGGTGATGTCATCGTGACGTCACCAGCGGGTCGCTACCAGTTCGGGTAAACCGGTCCGAACCGGGAGGAACCCACCTCTACTTAAGAGGCATGTTTCTGGTTTCAGCTCAATATTTTGTTTAATTATCATTTCCAGCCAGCTATGTATTTTCTCCCAATAATTTCTTGCTTTACTGCACGTTCACCACATGTGGTAGTAGATTGCATTTCCAACATTTGGCGGACAAGTTGCTAAACATTTTCGCCAATCTTGCAGGTGGTAAATGCCACCTGTAGAACATTTTGTAAAGGTTCTCTTTAATGTAGTAAGATCTGCCTTGCAATTTCTCAAAAATTCCATTTTCCTATCTTATTCCCAGGCTACTTTAGAATTTATTTATCGGCGTGGTATTTTTGAGTTTATTGATAAATATGCTTGAAGTGGCTGTAGTGGTTATTTTTCTTGTTTGTCTCACATAGTTTCATCACTCTAAAAGACCCTGGTACTCAGCGGAAACAGCTTAGAGGAAGACTGTTCCATTAGGATTTAATTGATCCATGGGAAGTTAGCAAATGTAGAATGCTGGAACAATAATTGTGCAATGGAAACATTACACATTCTAAAACACAATGTGGCCATCTCCTAACCAGGTAACTACTAGAACACCATATTCTAAATATGAGAATATTACTGAGATTTTCTTCTCCTTGAAATAATTTTCAACGGTCATTCTTTTTTCATGAAATCCCATGAGAATTGTTCAAGAAAAAAATGAAGTTTCTGGCAGAGGCTAAGTAAAATGTTATATTTCTTTCTTGTTAAAAATATTAGTTTAAAATGAGAACAGAATTCTTTACATTTGGGGGAATGTGCATTTGGGAGAATTGGTATTGTTTATTTCCAAAAACACTTTGCCTTATGAATCTGAATCCCCAGCTTGCAAAACTTCTCCTTCTGCACATCCAGAAGTTACTCTAACATCAACAGAAAATCTCAATGTACAAACAGTAACTCTGTCTTGCTTGACTTCAACTATCCAAAAATTGCCCTAACGTGTTAGAAAGTTAGGTAGGCATACCTGCAGAATAATTTTTTGCATGAGGCTACACTAGCCCTCAGTCCAGAATGAACACCTGTCAAGCTATGGCCAAAGTGACAGTATTTTTTAAAGCTGTTCAGCCTTCATAGGCACAGCACAAGAACAGCTTAAAGCTGCATTGTGGAAGCGTGCATAGTCATTCCATCGAGTTAATCAAAGATTAAACTTTTCAATCTGCTGTGTATCCAAACAAGCTCCAAAAATCAAACCCATTACATGTTCAATCTTGGAAGATAAACACATTCCATTAGTGTAATAAAAAATGGCCAGATGAATCAATCAAACACTGCACTACTTTATTAAGAGCAATCTTTTAAAACAAATATTTACACTATGGCGAGCAGAAGCAATCCTGTTCTTCTCCTGCAAGGCTGCCCTAAAGCTACTACCAGTTGTTGTGACAAGGGTCCTTTTTTAGCAAGTTTGAATAAAAAAAAATGAAGCCTGTGATGACAGAAATTGGGATAAACAAATTGCAGGAGAAAGATTTTCAGAGTAACATGAATACCTGCAAAGAAACAGAATTCAAGTCGTCGTCCCCTCCCCTCTCAAATTTCTCAGTGTTTTGTCCTATGGTTTCATTACAAAAGGCAGAAGGTTTGCTCTGATTTCCAAGTATATAAAGAAA
This sequence comes from Thermophis baileyi, assembly GCA_003457575.1. Lineage (NCBI taxonomy): Eukaryota > Metazoa > Chordata > Lepidosauria > Squamata > Dipsadidae > Thermophis > Thermophis baileyi. The sequence goes on along the minus strand of QLTV01001483.1, from coordinate 12,692,788 downwards.
ATATATTTTACTGTCTATCTGAGCAATGGTATTAATGTAATCACAGATTTTCTTAGTAACGAATTATAAAAGTAAAACTAGTAAGGTGGAAAAAATTGTTCATTTTGAATTTTAAGATGAATTTATTTAATTCTGCATTTTAAAACTAGAACAGAAACAAAGTAAATAATCCAGTGAAAATATGTAGTTCTCTAGTAACAAATGTTATGGAAAATTGCATCCAAAATATGCATGTTTTGAAAACTGAATGAAATACTTTGAATAAAACAAAATATTTGTGAAATATGCAGACATTCTCAGTGAGAACACCTTGAGGTAGTCCAGAATTTTGTCAGAAGAAAGGGGATAAACATTACTCTAAACCAGTGCAGCTAATGATGACTTAAGTCTGTTTTTTATACCATACAAACATGCAAATGAAATATAGAACTTCATCTTTGAGTAATTCAACTCAGGGGGGAAATAATCAGAATAATCAGTCCTTCCACATAAAAGTTACCTGAGTTTTCTCTAAACCTTGTATTTTGCAACCAAATCAACTGATCTCTCTTTTTAATACTTGTTCTGCAGCATAACTTTCTCAACTGATTGTTCTTCACTTGGTACTCCTTATTACTTACTTCTCACTTACTTACTTCAATGATTTGGAAATTTCTTGGTTTGATGTTAGAGCTAGAAACACTCAGCATATTCATATATAAATCTCATTTTCCGTAGGGTGTTTCCTGGGCTTTTCTTCTCCATTGATATTTCTTTCCTATTAGACTTTCAGCTTTCCTGAAGGATGTTTTTTTATTATTTATTCCATTGCTGTTAGTTTTTCTTTTTTCTTTTCATTTTTAAATTTAGCTGCCGGGGTTTTGCTTCTTTACCAATACCATGCTTACTGGAGATATTTTCCTTTCATTTTATTTTGGGGACTAATATTTACATTTCCTTTTCTCCGTGTTTCTGTTCTTACTATACACATTTACTATGCAGTGTGTTAGACTTCACACAAGGTGTGACAGTACTGTAATCTTGAAACTTCAGACACTTAACTCTTATATTCTGGAAGTTGCTTATAACCTAAGCTTCACAAATATAACTTGGTTCATCAGCTTTCCTGAATACAATGATGAAGTCATGTAGAAAACCTGACTGCTACAGAATATGGAAACAAGCTCTTTCAGTAAATGCGCCTTAAAGTTTACATTCTAGGCTATTTTCTCCTACCTTTTGGGTCAATGGACTTTTAGCGTCTACATACAGTATACTGTAAAAGGTTGTTTCCTGGCCTGAGAATTGTTGGCCCTTGTCTTACCAGTTTTAGCTGTCACTATTACAGACTCCAAGTTTTTAGCTTACTTTTGTTCTTATTTTTTTAAAATTGAGAACTGTCTTCATTGGATCAAAGCATTCAACCACATGTGTAAAGTAATTAATGAGTAGATATGAAGTGATGATCTGCACTTGTCATTTGATCCCAATCTTTAGGATTTAAATAAAGCCACAACGTCTCTGGGGACCTTGAGACTTATGCAATGTCATTTACTCCTTCTCCTTCCTTGGTCTTCCATCTTTCTCACTCACTTATATATCTGCTAAGATTTTAACTGAATAGAATATAAAAGAATAAGGTGTATAAGGTATTATGGTAACTGGAAAATACAAGTCCTGTTAAATGAGATTTAAGTGTATGTGTATCAGCACTCACTGTTTCAACAGCTTCTGTTCCTATGGTTAGGGTTAGTACTGAGATATACTCCTTCATGGAACTAACTTAATTTAACTCTGCAATTTATAATTGCTGCCCTAATACAATTGGAGATTTCTTTTCTTTTTTCTTTTCTTTTCTTTTCTTTTCTTTTCTTTTTTTTTCTTTTCAATAGGAATCTTTATGCAGTGCATTTACAACCAATATTTATTTGCTCTTTATTGTTTCCATATACCCTTTTCTCATTTTGACTGTAAACACATCTGTTTGTTCATACGTTTTCATAATTCTTTAAAAGATGCCAAGAAAAAAAGGCAAAGTGAATTATTATACTTGAAATGTTATTGTTATTTCAATGGTCCATTCTCACTTTTTAAGGAACTCCAATACATTTTAAGGAGTACCAATACATTGTACAATTTAAACAATCATGACTTCTACTGTTACTATTTTTCAGATTGAGCTTAAGAAACTTTGTAGTCTCCAGCAATTAGAAAGTAGCTTTGTTTGAATAAAACGTCTGGATCTTTTAAATAGTATAAATCCGGACCCTAAGACTTATTTTTATGACAGTTAGTTCTTCTGAGGATTTCTCTCTCCATCATAAGAGAGAACATTCTGCAGCTATGATCCTGGACATACTCTATGTTCCTTTTTTCCCCTTTAAAATCCAAGCACAGAAACTGATTTAATATTCATGTTCTGTTCTTTGAATATTAATGTGGCCACACAAGAAGAATGTAAACATATTACCCTCTGGACCATTGTGTACTATTTCAGTACTAGGCACCACACTTCAGCAAGATTCAGAGAAACTGGAACAGGTGCAGAGGAGTATCAGAGGGGCCTTAGTGCAATATTTACACACACACACACACACACACAGAGAGAGAGAGAGAGAGAGAGAGAGAGAGAGAGAGAGAGAGAGAGAGAGAGAAATGTGGTATGTTCGGCCTTGAAAGAAATGTATATAATAGCATTTACAAGTTTTGGAAGGAACATTAAAACTTATACTGAAAACATTACTTAGAGAGATGGTGGACTTTCCTTCACCAGATGATCTGAAGTAGAAGCTAGACAGCAGCTGAGGATGTTTTCATTTAGATTCCTGCAATAAAAAAGTTGTCCTTGATGCTCTAATAACCCCTTTATGAACTCTACGATTTTATGAAATGAAAGTACAGCATTGCTGTGTGAATTGGGGTAGATTCAATGGACAATGAGAGTCATCGTGAAATAGGTATCTGATCAGGGGTGGGTTCCAACTTACCTCGCTGCCGGTTCGCTCCCTCCTGCGCCGCGTGGGCGCACGCACGCTTTGTGCGTGCGCGCATGCGCAGTAACAAAAAATCTGGAAAAAAAAGCCAAAAAAAAGATGGTGACCACATGCACAGTGCCGGAAGTCGGCTTCTGCACATGCTCAGAAGGAAAAAAATTTAAAAATAAAAATAAAAAAAAGATGGCGGCCCCCACGGACCGGCACCGACTGATCCGGTTCGGTGACGTCATCGTGATGTCAACAGCGGGCCGCTACTGGTTTGGGAGAACTGGTCCGAACCGGGAGGAACCCACCCCTGTATCTGATGGTATGTCAAGCTGTAACCTTGTAAGTTTCATAGGTAGATATAAGACAATCGAGAGTGCTAAGTCCTCGCTTAACGACCGCGCCGGCTGCTGCTCGCTTCCAATTGGCTAAGGCAAAAGCAGCAGCCGGCGGGAAAAGCAAGCGTCGGGATTGGCTAAGCGCTTGACAGCCCGGCTATAAAAGGAGCTGTCAAAGCCGCTTAGCCCCGCTGTTCACTAAAAGGTGCTGAATAAAGGTTCCTGTGTTTCTGACAAGCCTGGTGTCTGCCTGAGTTCCTGACAGCCACCCCTGCAACACTTCACTAAGCATAACCCTAGGTACACTTTGCACATTAACAAGCCACATTAAAATCAATCAGCATTAAGTTCTGAGTAAGCATGTGGAAATCATAAAGTTAGATTCCCTTGAA
>QLTV01001483.1:12665575-12686003 GCA_003457575.1 Thermophis baileyi | reverse complement strand
CGCTCATAGCCCTACTCCAGAGGACCGTTCCCCTTCCCAGTCTGCATCACCTCCGGCACCGCCCAACTCACCGCCCCACGAACCATTATCGCAAGCCCTACCTGAACCTTCTGCTGTTCCCGCGTCGCCCGGGCCTCTCAAGATGGCGCCGCCCATGTCTCCTGCCGACCCACGAAGCGAAGAGATCCTGCACCCTCCTTCCCTGCCCTGCTGCCCTGCTCTGAGACGCTCTGGGCGGAGCCGCCGTCCGCCCGCCTATCTCGCAGATTACGCATGCGCCATCTGGGGGGTGAAGGGTGCTAAGTCCTCGCTTAACGACTGCGCCGGCTGTTCCTCGCTTCCAATTGGCTAAGGCAAAAGCAGCAGCCGGCGGGAAAAGCAAGCGTCGGGATTGGCTAAGCGCTTGACAGCCTGGCTATAAAAGGAGCTGTCAAAGCCGCTTAGCCCCGCTGTTCACTAAAAGGTGCTGAATAAAGGTTCCTGTGTTTCTGACAAGCCTGGTGTCTGCCAGAGCCGAGGTGGCNGCGGGATTGGCTAAGCGCTAGACAGCCCGGGTATAAAAGGAGCTGTCAAAGCCGCTTAGCCCCGCTGTTCACTAAAAGGTGCTGAATAAAGGTTCCTGTGTTTCTGACAAGCCTGGTGTCTGCCAGAGCCGAGGTGGCGCAGTGGTTAGAGTGCAGCACTGCAGGCTACTTCAGCTGACTGCTAGCTGCAGTTCAGCGGTTCAAATCTCACCTGCTCAAGGTTGACTCAGCCTTCCATCCTTCTGAGGTGGGTAAAATGAGGACCCAGATTGTTGGGGGCAATATGCTAACTCTGTAAACCGCTTAGAGAGGGCTGTAAAGCACTATGAAGCGGTATATAAGTCTAAGTGCTATTGCTATTGCCTGAGTTCCTGACAGCCACCCCTGCAACACTTCAGAGAGGAACATGGCCCATCTCACAGGCGGGGTTGAATTTTAGAAGTCCCTAAAATTATAGCAGGAGAGAGGAAGGCATACCGAAGAACATTAGAGGCACAATAAATGGAAGAAGAAATGGATGTGGATGGCAGAAATTCAAGGAAAGGTTTAAATTAGGATGCTCCGTTTGTAGAGTAGGATTGGGCAGGGGACTTAAGCTTCTATGAATGAGTGGCAACTTTCACACAGGTGGGAGATATCACAGGACCAATGGCAAATATAGAGATGTCAGTAGTATTGGGAATAAGGGAGTGGGGATGTGCAGCAGGGGTGGGTTCCACTTATCTTCCCTACTGGTTCGCATCACGATGGAAGTGCGCATTTTACACGCGCACACTTGCTTCGCTCGCGCGCTGACATCACGTCGGGGAAATGACCATCTGCGCATGCGCAGAAGCCTCTGCGCATGCGCAGAGTGTTCTTTGCCAGCCGCGGCGACCGGAGAACCAGTTCGGGGGCATGGACAGCCGGCCATCGCTGCCGGTTCGGCGAGCGGATGAAAATTTCCGCCACCAGTACGGAAGAACCGGTCCGAACCGACAGCAACCCACCACTCATGCGCAGCCCGACTCACCTAACAGGGTTGTTGTGGGGAAAATAAGAGGAGGAAGGTGCACTGGCTATGTTCGCTGCCTTGAGTTATTTGCAAAAATAATAAAGGCGGGGTACAAATATACAAATAACACTACATCTGTTTGACGAACAGAACATTTTAATATTGGGGAATCCTGTTATTTGCCCCTTTGATTTCTGTATATTTATTTGTGCCACACAAAATATCCTGACTGTACTGTTTGAAGACATTAAAATATGCTGAACTACTTTACCTGGCTTTAAAAAAAAGAAAAAAAAAACTATCAGCAGTGATCTGTTATTTTTCTTTCATTTAAATAATGTTGTAGTGGAGCAGACAGTGACCCTAATCGGGATCCTTCTAGTGGAGCCGTGGGCAATTTTCTGAGTACATACCATGATTAATTCAGCCTAGCACTAAAAGGAGTTTAGAATTCAATTACAATGCATTTGGATCACTGAAGATGTTAGGCACTTCAGGGTACCAATAGCATGACAACCTCCTTTAGTAAGCAAGAAATTTGGATCAACCATTTTTGGTTTATAATATTTGACAATCCAGGACTGGCTAATTACTAAAAACAATGAGGCTACAAATGTTTTCAGTAAACATGGACTTCTTTGATCTCTTCCATGTCAAACTGGGCCACCATTAAATGATTAGCTTTATTTTGGGCATAAAATCCTTGATGCTTAAAATACTAATTTGGCAAAGTATCAACAAGGTATGGGGGAAGGGGGTATCTTCCCCCACATCTGAAGAATTTTTCTACCGGTATCTATCATGAAACTTTTTAAAACTTTATAAAATGATAATTCTAGAGCGGTGGTTCTCAATCTTGGCAAGATGTATGGACTTCAACTTCCGGCTGGGGGTTTCTGGGAATTAAAGCCCATGCATTTTAAAGTTGTCAAGCTTCAGAAATATTGCCTTAAAGTACAGTAACTGAGGAGGCATCCAGTCCCAAATTCCTCCATCCAAAGGCAAAAAAGAGATATCCAATGGGAACACAAATGCCTCCTTATCTCCAAGAAAGATGCTTCTGTCTCTTTTGCCAGCATTAGCTCAATTTTACATAAGTGATTCTTTGCCTTCAGCTCTTAAGCTCTATAGTGCTGAGACTGCATCTGGATCAGTACATATATTATTCAAATAAGGCAATGAGAGATGATGGAGGATGGATGAAAGCAAGTGTTCTTCAAGCAGCAAGCTTTATTGGGTTGATAAAAAATATAATAAATCAAACTAGTAAGTGTGCTTGTCAGTTCATTGACAAAACAGGGTTGGCAATACTGCTTTATTTATTATTTACATCCATACATACTAATATATTTTTATGGTTCATCCATCTACCAAGGCACTCTGGGTGATGAACATTTGAAGACAGTCAGTCAAATCACAATCAAACATTTACTGTTTCCAATTCATTTAGAATGCATGCCTGTTAACATGCACAATAAAAAGACCATGTTTTTGAGCCCTAAAGAAATCCCAATAGCAACATGACAGCTACAGCTGCAACTACATCACAGTCTGCTTTGTGGACTTTTGTGGAAATAGCCAGGACTTCATAGGCTTCTGGAGACCCAGGGCATGCTCACTCTGCCCTATCTAGTGAGATAAGTGGGAACTATTTGGGAGAGGTGGTCATGTATATAACCTGGTTCTGCTGTGTAGGGCTTTAAGGTGATAATCGGACCCTGAATTGCACCTGGAAGTCTACTGGAAGCCAGTGCACCTCATACAAAGTGTTCTTATACACAGAGCACCCAATACTGCACATGCTGCTGCATTTTGGACCAGTTGAGCTTCTAATGCTATTCAAGGGCAGCCCCATGCGCAGTGCATTGCAACAGTCCAAATGGGAGGTGACTAAGGTATGTGTTTCCCCAAGCAATGCCTCCTGAATAGGAATAGATGCAATTAGTGTACAAGTGATAATTGTACTCTTGGTCATAACTCCCACCTGTTCCTCAAGCAGGACACATGAGTCCAAGAAAACCCAACAATTGTGCACCAACTCTGCTTCAGGGAGTGTTCCCCATCCAGGGTAAATGTTGGAAGATCACTAGATGCAAAGTTCCTAAAACCCACAGTCACCCAGTCTTTTCGGAGTTGAACTGATTCTTCCCTATCTAGACTGGGAAAGATTTTCCATTTTTTTTGGAGTATTAGATACACTCCCCCCCCTAAAAGAGGGTGAAAATTTGGGTGTGTCTTATACACCGAATGTAGCCAAAATGCGAAGCACGGAGGAGGCGATGGTCTGTGGCAATCCCTGCAGCCTGGAACAGCTGATTGGGGGTATTCCGGGAGGCCGATCCACCTGCCAATCAGCTGCTCATGCTGAATCAGGCTGCAATAATGTGCTGAAGCTGACCTGGCTGTTCGCTATTTGCTGCAAGGATGTGTCAGAGTTTGCAGCAACAATCACATCCAGAAAGCACACACAAGTAACTGATTCAGCAGGATTCAATAACTTCTCTTTATATATAATATAAAGTAAATATACAATACCAAAAGCAGGTTTTCCAACATAGTAAATACAAGCAAAACACAAGCAGAGGAGAGGAGTTTCAGTTTCAGTTTTAGTTTCAGAGATCAGCACAGCATGCAGCTTTAGTACAGAACAGTTGATATAAGCCACGCCCAGGCTCCTTGCTGTCTCCTTTCTTTTTGCTCACACAGCAAATACTGTTTTAGTTTCCAAACAGCCTTCAACTCTCTCACACACTGAGGGGATGCTAGCCAGATGAATACCGATGGATGCTGGTAGGCAGAGGCATAATTTTTTTTTCTTATTTTCCTCCCCAAAAACTAAGGTGGGTCTTATACTCTGGTGCGTCTTATACTCCGAAAAATACAGTATAACTGAGTCTCATAGCATATTAATCACATTTCTCTCTCAATCTCTCTCTCTCTCTCTCTCTCTCACACACACACACACACACACACACAAACACGAATGAGAGATCAAGTACCCGGGGACAGTGCGACGCACAGGCGGCCCTCGAATACTCAGGCACCAACGCGCCTGGCAACGCGCATGCGTACGTGCAGGGAGGGGTCACGGCAGGGGTCGCGGCGGGGGTGGGGGTCACAGCATTAGGAAGGTTGAGAACCATTGAGCTAGATTATTGCTGTACCTATCTAAAATCACTTTTTTTTTCAATGAATGAAAAAAGCATGAAAATCACTGGAGGAAAAGCCTAGTCTCAGCCGGTCTAGGCCAGACCTTGTAGGAACAAAGGGAGCCAGGACATGCCCTTGTATGTGGCAAAACCCAGCTTTAATCCCCACAAACAGGCTGGAGCCTCAGAACACGACAAGTAGGAAATCCCTTATAGAGTCAGCACTGGGAGCGTCCACCAGTCTCTGGACCCCACTCCATGTCCATCCAGCTGTCCACGCCCATCGGTAAGTACCATCCAGCAGCCGGCGGCGTTGGGGCTGCACAAATCCGGCCGCCATGGTAGCTGCCTGGGCTGACACCCATCTGGCGGCAACAGTTCTCCTCGCTGCCCGGAACGACCTGCCGGGTGGCACGTGGCCACTGTGGAAGGCTGCCGGGACTGGTCAGCTAGGCGGCGCAGGTTCGGCGGGGAATGCCTCAGCTGTTTGGCACTGTCAGATGTTGGGCTGCCGCCGGCGGGCCGCCGCTTCACTTGTTACTCCTGCTGCGTGAGTTCGGCAGCGAATGCCCCAGCCGTTTGGTGCTGTCAGATGTCAGGCCGGCGGCGGCGAGCCACCGCCTCTGCATCCCCCTCCCCCAGGTATGGTGAGCTCCAGGCCGGGGCTCGACACCTAGCATGTTTGCTAGTCAATGAACATGTTATAGATAGTGTTTTATATACTCTAATGCTCAGCAATGATGCATTTTAAAGCAATCACCCAAACAGTTTAAGGAAATATTTTAAACATGGTATCCCATAGGTTTTTTGAGTCAAACATTTACTATTTCCAATTCATTTAGAATGCATGCCCGTTAAAATGCACATTTCCATCTTAGAAATAATTCATTCAGTGAAGTAGTCCCTTCCTGAAAAATAGAAAACTGCAATATGAAGCAGATTCAACTATAGTTATGAAATGTATAAGTGTATACAAGCCTATCACAACAATAAGAATCTCTCTGCTCATGCTGCTTAGACTGGTCCTAATTATTCCCTCTACGTTCCTTTTCTAGTTGCAACATAAAGTAACAGGCTTTTTAAAATGTAGAACTATAAATTCATAAAAATGCATCATGCATCTTTCCTTTATGACTAAGGAAGTTTGGTAGTTTGATCCATACTTGCATTGCCTTTTATTAAAAGCATAAATAAATAAATAACTGGATATTCTGGAAAGCAGACAAAACAAATTATTAAGAACTTCAAGTGTAATATGATTATACTTAGAAAGGCTGTACATCTTGCAAAGTATTTTTTTAATGAAAGCGTCTCAGATGTTTGATGAGAGTGACATGAGGCTATCATTTGATTAAAGCATTAAAAATGTTCTGTTGCAAAGCTTCATAATTGTATTGTTCCAATGTTTATTCAAGTAACTTAAAATTCCATAATGTAAAAGCTGTGCAAAAATTTGTAGTTCTCCAATATTATAATTTCCTTTCCCCAATATGGTTTTTACTACGACCCCTTGGCACCTAAAAGGTTGCTTACCATTCCACCCTGTAATGCTTGACAAAAGTCATCTCTGTGTTGGATTTGGTATTGTTGATGAAAGCTGGCTGGAGAATTCTGGGAGTTGAAGTCCACAAGTCTTAAAGTTGCCAAGTTTGAAGACCTCTGCTCTACTTCCTTCCACGGTTTTCCCTGCCCTGACAGCTATTACTAATCAGCAGGCAAATATGGCTTAACATAGAAAGGATTTTTCTGAGATACAGTAAGGCTGAGATGCATTATAAATAAGGGGTGATTACATCCATCATTTTCACTTCATTCTTCCAATCCAGTTTTGAATATGACGGGTAAATTTAAAATTTGGGTGTATAAGAGGACTAAATTACCGGTATAAACTATCACAATTTCGGGACACTGCACATTATTATTATGAGGATCAACCCATAAGGCAACATTCTTAGCTTCCAATTCCTTGTTCTGTGGAGGTGAAGTCAACGTGAGATTGCCTATGCTTTGGTATTAAATCAGGATATTTTTGCAAACCACTAAATGCATTTGGTGACAGAAGGGGATGCAATAGGACAATATTGAATTTATTGAAGAAGTTCTTGCTTATTTTGTGGGACTTTAACTAAACTTCCTACTGCTTTTTTCCTATTTATATTGACCTAACGGTCCTTTAAGCTGATTCAGGCAATTATCTTAAAACACACCAATACACACATTGCATCCACAGGAAGACAGAAGGTTTTTTTAATGCTCTTCTGCAAACCCACACACAGTGTTCTTCATTTTATAATCAGATTGCACCCATCTGATTTTTGTTATAGCCAGAGGCTTGTGGCAGCTTTCCTCTTAATATAATGTTGTATCAGTGGCAGTCAGTTCTAGAAATGGCATCATAAAATAAACACAGTCCTGCCTAGCAGTTGCCAAATGTAGAGACTAATGTTACTAAAACTTGGGGGACATCAATTTGGAGTGACTCATTATATCTTGTCCAAATCTGGCAATTAGAAAAACAAATCTTGCTACAAAAAAATTGGAGGGTGGGGGTAGGGAGAGAAAGGATTGATCAAAATCCATTACTGTCATACAGCTTCAAGCAAAAATGAATAGCAATATCTTACTCCATTGTGGGCAATAATAATTTTGAAGTTATATTGAATGAATTTAAATTAAAAGATAAGTTCCTCTAACAAATCCATCGTTTGCATTTTCAGTGTTCCTGATAATTTGTTACTATATTCTCCCTTTCATAATAATGTTAGGATTTCAAAAATATATGTGTCTCCTAAGAGCTGACTCTTGTTAGAATCACTTTTGATATGCAGCAGGCAGATGAGTAAGTAAGTATGTGAATAGGTTGGTCAATTAGTAGACAGACAGACAGATAGTATAGAAAAACATACCTATTTTCTGAGAACTATCTGCTTGCTTCCAATACTGATTCCAACTTTTGGTTGGCTGCTCTAATAACCCAGAAAATATTCTAACATTAATGAATTCTTTAGATAAAATCTATCTCATCTGTTTCAAGTTGTGATTTGGTACAGATTTAGTAAATAGGTAGTCTTGGTCATACTTGTGGATCAGAGGTGGGTTTCAGCAGGTTCTGACCAGTTCTGGAGAACCGGTAGCGAAAATTTTGAGTAGTTCGGAGAACCGGTAAATACCACCTCTGACTGACCCCGCCCCCATCTATTCTCTGCCTCCCGAGTCCCAGCTGATCGGGAGGAAATGGGGATTTTGCAGTATCCTTCCCCTGGAGTGGGGAGGGAATGGAGATTTTACAGTATCCTTCCCCTGCCACGCCCACCAAGCCACACCATGCCCACCAAGCCACGCCCACAGAACCCATAGTAAAAAAAATTGAATCCCACCACTGTTGTGGATGACCTGAGGCAGACCTTGAGTGGACCTAACACATCCATCCGAGCCAGCGGTGAAATCTACTTACCTTCCCTACTGGTTCGGAAACGCTTGCTTCGTGCTCCACACGCTCCACGCTCCACATGCTCCACGCTCAAGGTTGACTCAGCCTTCCATCCTTCTGAGGTCAGTAAAATGAGGACCCAGAGTCAGCAATATGCTGACTCTGTAAACTGCTTAGAGAGGGCTGTAAAGCACTGTGAAGCGGTATATAAGTGCTATTGCTATTAAGTTTCTGGTTATTATTTATGAAGCCATACATGGCATAGAGCCAGTGGTGTGCTGATAAATAACAACTAATTCTGCCAGCTCCATTGCTGCCACCATGCTGTAAACCACCAAACACATAAGCAAAATAGGAATTGCAGCCCAATTCTGTTCTCAACCAGCCTGTAAAATTTCTGAAAATTTAATAATTAGCTCTTGTGAGCTGGTATGAGCTGGGTCTAGCGCAACACTGCACACCTTTTTGAGGGATTCCTATCTCGCATGGTGCCTTTCTGACCAATTCAAGTTGACAGGATTGCGCATGCTCCAGGTCCTTTGATTAAACAGTGTCAACTGTCAAGAGCCAGGAAGCGAATCTCCTCTATTGCAGTGAACAAATGAAATTCCCCCTGTGGCTCCTAGTTCCATATTTGTCCTGGCATTCCAGAGAGATATAAAAACTTGGTATTCTCCCAGACCTAGGATGTTGGTACCCCTTTTGTTGCACTGTTGTGTTAATTGTTGGTGGGCTATTTTGGTCAGGATTGCCATCTCTTGCGCTCTCTCTCTCTCCCTCCCCTCTCTTTTTCATCTGTTTTTGCTTTGCTTGCGTCTGTTATAGTGTTTTTACATTGTTTTGGTGCATTGATACCAATGAACAGAGTCATTTAGAGTTGGACAGCATCAAATCAATCAAACAATCCATCAATCAAGTCCTCACATGCAGCATGCATACTATTCTGAACACTTTCAAGAACAGGCTTAGACAGCATGGCCATGTATGTTTTTTATGGGCCCCACTGAAAGACTATAAACTGTTGTCAGTGTTTATGTGCTGTTTTTCGCGGTATGTTATATTTCTTACAATGCACAAGTATAAATTTGTACCTACTTCTGGTGCTAATTATATCTTCCATTAAATGCAAAGAGATGAGGATATGGAGCATTGATGATCTCATGTTTTTTCTTCTTCTTTCCCACCACAATTTCTAAACTCTGCATGCAAGTATTAACAAACAGAACATGAATAAAAGCCAATGTTTCTATACAGAATGAAATTTCAGTTAGAGGAAAGAAAAATATTTAATTGGTTTACTTTTTGAAGTATAGTCAGAAAAGAGTTAACAGAATAATTAAGAGGGGAAATATTTTTCAAGGGGGAGGGTGGTTTAAAAAACAAAACAAAATGGAGGGAGAAAAGAGGATTTGAATAGCAAGGATACAGGAAGTTAATTTATTTAAAGAGGAAGAGGAAATGGCTATTCAGAGAGAGTCTGAATTGAGACTGGCTATATATACAGTACTGAGAGTACACAGATGACTTGCTTTTCCTTAATATTATTGAAAGTAGAATTCACACATATGCATGTGTTCCAAGCATTGGTGTAGATTAGTGCTGAACAGTCAGTTTTTCAGTTGTTTTTGTTAAGATATCTAAGAGGTCTGGAAAAAGTTAATGTTACTAATGGATTATTTTAAATGCAAGATTACAATGAGCAATTTCTATGCTGTTCTTGAATTGCTCAAATGTATGCCTGCTGCAATTAGCAACAATCATACATTCATATATTGCATATTAGTTTGGGCTGATTAACATAACTTAATTTTTATAAGCTAATCAGTTCAAATTGCATATTGAAATATTATTTAATGCCATGCTCAAATACTGTAATAATGGATATGCTACAAGAATCTGAATGGAATTTAATGAGAGTTCAAATGAATGTTGTACACAATTGATTTACTATATTAATTTTGCATTTGATAGTAATTATAACCATATAGCAGTTAGTTAGACTTATATACCGCTTCATAGTGCTTTACAGCCCTCTCTAAGCGATTTACAGAGTCAGCATATTGCCCCCAACAATCTGGGTCCTCATTTTACCCACCTCAGAAGAATGGAAGGCTGAGTCAACCTTGAGCCGGTGAGATCTGAACCGCCGAACTGCAGCTAGCAGTCAGCTGAAGTAGCCTGCAGTGCTGCACTCTAACCACTGCGCCACCTCGGCTCTTTAGCAAAGAATTCAGAGCATTACTAAATAAGTTCAAGAACTGCAAATACCCTATTGAATAAAAGAACAATTTATTAATACCTACTTCTTGGCCTAAAAATATTCTTGAAAATGCCTGGATCTTTAAAATTGTCTTTTACTGCATAAATCCTTGAAAGTACTTCAAAAGTAGAAATTAGCCTACTTCATTTTTCTTTCACCACACTGTGAGTTTTAGATGGGCATGTTTTTTTCCATATAGTACTACAATAAAGCAATTGTCTGGTTTCTGTGGTGAGTAAAAATTATGATTGAGTGGATAGATATAAACTTTGTACTCAGACTGTGCAGATGTAGAAGCTATTGCATGTTAACATGCCATCTGCTTTTGAATTCCCGGCTGTCTTGTCTAGGAGAGGAGAAAAGTCCCCCAAACTGATAATAACCAAGCCTATATGCCAGTTTGGTTCAGCCTTCTAGCTACAATATAAGCAGAAAAAGGAGCTTCTACATAGCAGGTGTTGCATTTCCCTGGCTCAGCGGTATAGCTTCTGGTTTCTGGTCTCCGTTCTGTCCTTCATCTTTTACTCCGATAGATGAAGGCAGGAAGGGAATTTTTAGAACAGTTCTATTTGCATTATTTTGATAGGTTTGCAGTGTAGATTCCAACTGCCTATTCCTAGATCGATGTCTACGTTGTAACTCTTGCAGCCCAGAACTATTGGAAGACTGTTAGAAAGGGAGAGTTGGATGCTGCACCACGTTCACAGTAGACCACCAAGAGAGCTGCTGCGATACCTATTTTGCTGATGTGTTTGGTGGTTTACAGCATGGTGGCAGCAATGGAGCTGGCAGAATTGGTTATTATGCTTACTACATGCTTACTACATGCTTACTACAACTCCTATTGCAATGAAGCTACTGCTGAAAAGGAGAGCCCTTCCAACATCAAATTATTATACACCCCTAGTCATTATTACCCTTACTGCTCTTTCCCTCTGATTTTTTTTTTTTTTTTTTTTTGCTTTGGATCAGGAAGTCAACAATTGTTTTAAAGATTTCTTTTATCTTAATTTTGTAGGTCATCCTTAATAGTAAAATTGTAATAATAGCCTTCTCATGGTTTCCTTCAGTCAGGATTACCAGATTTGGGCTAATGACCCCTAAAGGCCAACAAAGAGACACAGAAATCTGTAATTGCTTTAATTTAATAGTCCTTTTGAGTTCTGTAGCCCATATCTGGCAGCCTACTTCACTGAAATACTGCTCTGAAAGCAAATTAATCTTAGTATCTGGGCCTGTGGAAGCCCTCATGGTTAATCAAATGAAAAGCTTGGATTCCAAACCATTCCCACATTTCTAGCTGTTCTAGCCACATCATAAACACGAGGCACGGTACATCTAAATGTGTATCTAAAGTTGAGCAAACGGCAATGGTTTCTCAGCTTTCTAAATTAAGAAAATTGCTGAGGATATTGTATTGAATATTTTACCACTATCATGGGCAAAGTTGCCCTGAGTAGAAAAGCAGGGTGGACAACATGCAGAGCTTTAAAGATATTTTTGTTAGCTTCAGCAAAAACCTCAAGAATGTCTCATAAATATCACCACAGAGAGAGCTGCTGTAAGAATGCTGGAATGAGCTTCCTGCTTTTTGAACGAATTTAAATGTAAGATCAAAAGATCATAAAACTGAAACCCTTTGTATAGGGGCAAAAGGGTAACATGTGTCACTGTCATGAACTTGGAAGGTAATAATTTTTAAATTATTTTTAGAGAGCGCCATTCTGCCTTTACTGAAGTCGATGGCAAAAAAAAAAAAAAACCCTCACAGACTTCAGTGGGGATGGTAGAAACTTTCTAATTATAAAGATAAATTTGCTGTAATACCTTCAAGAGCTTTCCGCAACCAGGAAAATTAAAGACGCGTTGGAGTCCTTTTTCTTTCTTTACTTTAAATTTCACTTGACATTTCAATTCCATTTCTGTATCACATTGGCCTACCATTTCAAATCTTATCCAGTAGCAAATATATGAGGATTCTTCTTCCTTTTTTTTTCCTGAGCATACCCAGGACAGATCCACCTTCTGACACATGCACTACTTAATGTACCAAAATGGCTAATACAGATGCCTTCTGAGTCACATCAGAACAGCCATCCTGAAGCTAGGAGTCTATTGGTGGTAATAAAAAGACATGCTGGAAATAGGTATTTCAAATCCTTAGTTGCCTGATTCCCCCCCCCCCCCTTCTCTATCTCTCTTCCAAGCACATGTACTCTCAAACTAGTATTGGGGTGGAGCTCTCAAAAACATAAGAATCCACTTAGTAAATCATAGCAAAGATCTTCTTCCTCAATCTTTTCAATTTCCACTATGGCCCCCACTAATACTTTCTCCTGCAGAACGAGCTGATGCATTGTTACACATTAACTGGTGTCCTGTCTCCGGAGTGGAACTTCTGGATTTGACGCTTATAAAATCATCCATCTGTTTTGTAAGCTAGGGGGCACTGCATGTTGGTAATAGCTTTTGGCCCACCGCAGCTCAAGTAGTTTTGAAAGACTGCAGCTGTTGGACAGAGTGTTTCCAACAGAGTTAACATTTTGTGTCTAAAGAATAATATTTGAGTCTCTTTGTATTATTTCCATTCTTTCTACTATGATGCAGCACTAGTGGCACTGAGAATGGAATTGACCGAGAACTGAAGACCAGCAGGAAAGTGGTTGGGTATTCAAATGCTTGAGTAACCAGTCAGAAATAATCACTAACTGGGAACCTCAGATTTTTTTTTTAAAATGGCTAGTCTTGGACACACTTCAGTTGGTGTTGGTCAACTACTTTATATGCAGAGAGCCTTTATTTTTAGTATAAAGCAAACACCATAAATCACTCAAGAAAAAAAGAGCTATCCTGTTGACTGTCTATGGCAGGGGTGTCAAACTCATGGCCACATCCACCCCCAGTTTAGCGAAGGGGAAAATAGTTGTGATACGTCACGTGACGACAACATGTCATCGCGAGTTTGACACCCCTGGTCTATGGGGCCTAGATATTTGCTCTGATAAGAGGTCTTGCTATTCCTGCTTTGCCAAAGCCTAAAACATTTGATTCACTTGTGAAATTACTGAAGGATCATTTCTCGGCTGCACCATCAGTCATTATAATGACATTTAAATTTCAGGAGCAAGTTCAGCAACCTAGAGAAGCCATTGTTGTTTATATCACAGAGCTGTGTAATGCATCTTTAGCACTGCAATTTTAGAGACTTTGTTTTTTTTTTTTAAAAGAGAGAGATGCTGTGTGATTGACTTCTGTGAGGAAAAGTGCTCTGTGTGCAGATTCAATGATGTGGACTGCAGGTTGTTTTTTTTTTAATATGCAGGGAATAATAAAGGTCAGCAATTGTATCGTCTTCTGAATGTTTGTAACAAGGACCTTCAAAACGATGCAGCGCTTCTGACGGGGATCAAGAGTGAAAGATGGAAATGGACTTTGAGGTGGATCTATAATCCGCAAGAGTGCCTTCTTGATGCTACGTTCTGAGGAGCCTCCTCCCAAGTTGCTGAGGCTACTATGTTTTCTCCATGACTACAGCAGCAAGAGGGTTGATTTTGCTGGAAGCTACCATGCAGATGTGCAGGAACAGTCTTTTCAGGAGACACTTCCAGTCATTGTTACAGAAAGGGAATTAGAAACATTTTAGGAAGGAATTGGCTCTTACTACTAGAAATCACTCTCTGTGGGGTGCATACAACTATCACTAATAGGCTAACAGAAATAATAGATTCCAAGAACTGTTCTCTGAGAAACTGGGAACATGTAGTGGGAAGCCATTGTCATCCCATTTGGATATATCTACAGAAAATTAACACAAAAGTCAGCAATGTGCTTTTGAGAAATTGAAGAAGTGCTTGAAAATATTATCAAACAATGAGTTCTTGAATCAGTTACAGAGACCCCGTGAGCTATACCAATTGGGCCAGTATTAATACCTAATTGAAAGGGATTAGAAATGCACTGTAAATAAGGTATTTAGACAATTGACTGCCTGCAGCCAATCAGCTACCTTCTTTCTTTTTTCTTCAGAGGGTGGAGGGTGGGGAAGCCTTTGCAAAACTTGATCTATGCCAAGGATACAATCAGTTAGCTGTTGATAATACTACAAGCAGATGTCCAATCTATCATCACCCATCATGATATGGTCTATCTTCCTTCTTTCCAAGCCAATCCATTAAACTAACTGCAGCAATGATTGATGGGAGCAAGTGATAGCCTTTATGCCTTCTCTATTTCCCTTCTGAAAATAAAGGATGAAGGTTAAAAAAAATAGGGCAGCTAAAATTGCATTCTAGTTGCTCTTTAATGTGGCATGTGTGTGTGTGTGTGTGTGTATGTGTGTAAAATCAAAACTTTATTACAGTCCTCAACCAGAAACCAAATATAATAAATAAAACTTAATAATAAGAAAACATTCAACAATATTCATACATAAGCAAGATTACTTCTTCAGTGTTATCCGAGCTGTGTTGTTAAGTTGCAAATGTTGCACAACATAGGTGAGGTTAGTATTACTTTCATCTGTAAGGTGGCTTATATAGAAATCTTCAGACTGGAACATTTTAAAATAGGGGTTGGAGTAGCTGTTGTATTAGACCAGAAAAAAAGGTGCAACCCAAAATAAAGCATGCCCATGGATTCAACCATATTTGATGTACGTGGACATGGAAACAGAATTTTTGGGAATCTGCCCTTTAGGATGGCTGAAAAGAGAACATTAAAGTGAGCCTTGAAAATGCCTCTTCTAAAATGGGAATATGTGAGAGAATGCAAATATTTTGCAGATATTTCCCTCAGTGGTTGAGAGGAAAATGGCTCAGCTCATTTTATAATTGTATTACAACTTCAATGTGGTATCTATTTTTTCCCCTTTGGTCATATCCAAATCCAAAATTAACAGGAACTCAGGTGACAGACCAATTACGGTAGATATATTTTACTCATCATGTGTTTCCACCAACAAAATCTAAAACTATCTTTCAAAATTAGACAAATCAGTCCAATAATAGAATTAACTTGAAGGGTCATACACATAGATGAGATAATCTTTTGCTATTCTTGTTCTATTTCATCCCCAAGCCCTCCAACCTCACTTCAAAGTTCATCCCAGGTAAAGTCAGCAGATCTTCTCAAAAACATTGAAAATTTTACCAAAATATTACCAAAATATTTTCAGGCTAATCAAACCATAACAAACCAACAAACCCAAAATCTATAGAATTTTTAACATTTCATTCTCAAAAGTTTCACAATATTTGAACAGTTCGTTCAGAAGAAGGTGTGTTGGATATATTCACCGCTTTGAGTTATCTGTAAAAATGATAAAAGCGGGATACAAATAAAGAAAGAAAGAAAATAGTAATAAGTGTTGATTTGGGTAGATTTGCTTTATTGAAACTGTCAGACCAATGAAATCTTCTACAAACTTTTCCCCTCTCTCATTTTTAGCTCTTTGGAAGCTGTGCCATGTCTTGAGAAAAGCAGAAGGCAATATAGCAACAACTGTAGTCAGCAAAATGGACCTAATTTAAGGGAACATTGCCTCTGGAAGGTGGTACATGACTTAAAACGCCCCTTGAGATGCCTGTGATGGGCCTTATTTCCTCCTCACCATGCAATAGTTCATGAGGAAGACAGGCTTCCCTTGGTAGAGGCTAAATGGCATCCTTTCCCTCTGGTAATCTTCATTCTTTTGGAACTACTATTCCCAGAACTCCTAACCACCATGGTGTTTGGAGCAGTGGAACCTCAGCACTTTCAGAAAGCACTAATCTGGGCAAGGTTTTATAGGGGTGCAAAAAAGTTACACAGAGGCCTACTTTTTAAAAAAATATTCTGATTTAAGGAATTTTACCTCATTGTTTTCTTAGCAAAATAAGACTATTATCTAGTCTATTTTTAATGGGAAATCACAGTGAGTGAGTGTGTGTGTGTGTGTGTGCGTGCGTGCGTGCGTGTGTGCCACCCAACTCACAGTGACTCAAAGTAACTTTCAACATTAAGGATTTATTTATTTAATTTTTATCCCACCTTTATTATTTTTTACAAATAATTAAAGGCAGTGAACATATTCAACATACCTTCTTCCTCTTCTTTTCCCCACAACAACAACCCTGTTAGGTGAGTTGGGCTGAGAGAAAGTGACTGGCCCAAACTCACCCAGATGGCTTTCATGACTAAGGTGGAACTTGAATTCAAAGTCTCCTGCCTGGTGCTTTAACCACTAGATCAGGGGTGTCAAACTCGCAGCCCACAGGCTGGATGCGTCACACGCTGGCCATACCCACCCCCATTTTAGCGAAGGAGGGAAAAGTTGTGATACATCACGTGACGAAAATGTGACGCCGTGAGTTTGACACCCCTGCACTAGACCAAACTAGATCATCTTTCTATGAAGAAGATCCTTCCTTCCTTCCTTCCTTCCTTCCTTCCTTCCTTCCTTCCTTCCTTCCTTCCTAAGAAGATCCTTCCTTCCTTCCTTCCTTCCTTCCTTCCTTCCTTCCTTCCTTCCTTCCTTCCTTCCTTCCTTTCTTCCTTCTCAAAGATTATCAAAATGTTTATAGAACATTTGAAATGTTTCTCTTCGATAGTATTCTACAGATTAATCCCGCTAGCTAGATGTAAAGGCCTTATTTTAAACTAAATAGGAACCATTTTGCATTAAGCTGTTTAGACACATCTTTTCACCACACACTAAACTTCCTGAAGTTGCACAGCTTCTCTCTTGTCACAACGTTCATGTAGTGAACAAGAATAATGATAAAAGAAAGACTAATTCTGAAATTCAATATGTAACTCTATATAGTATCACTGTGTTCATGTGGTTTACTTCACAGTAAGCTCATGTATAATACAAAATGCAAATAGAAATACATGGAATCCTAGGACTGTCTTCTCAAAAATCCACCCTTTTATGTCAATGTACACAATCTGAGGCTTGGCTGCCTTTTTCTCCTTATATTAAAAAAAAAAGATTTATTTCCTAGATTCTACCCAATCTCATTGCCATTTTGTGGCCCATTAAAATCCCATTTGAAGAGATACTTTTGGAGTGTCTGTAATCTGGATGTGTATTCACCATCCGTAAACCCTCCTTCATAATTTATAGATTAAATAAATGCTGAATTTCAGCAATTCATCAAGAAAAGTGCTACTAGTAGTAAATGTTTTCCTTATTTTAGTCTGTTTTCTTGCATAGAAAGTTGCTCATTTGCTGCATAATAAAATTGTACCAATCATCTCAAAGATTTGTTAGGTGAAGAAATTTCACACCAAGGACAAATGAAGGTTAGAACTGGCAGTGTTATCTAATGAATATTTGGGGGATGTCAATGATGCTCAGGAAGGAGGAGAGAGCTAAAAAAATATTTCAAAGTATTACCGAAGCTTATCTTTTACATTCAAAGCCTACAATCCTAGGCTTTGAATGTAATATAAACAGCAATAACCTGTTTAGATTTTTAAGTCAAATCCTTAGAACTAGTTCTTAAACAATGTTTTTGTGCTGCTGCAGCATAGATATTACATCCTCATTGCAAAAGATAATTTTGAGGCATCATTGTGGTGCCAGGATACCCTCTCAGGTGTTACATAGAAAAATATACCATGCAAGTGAAAGATGGACATTACCAGAGGAAGAGAAAGACTAATTTCTTTCAAATGCATTCCAACTTGATATTCTGCACAGTTGAGAGAAAGGAAAGTAAAAGAGGACACTGTAATCAGTAGGCACAGCAGGAGGAAATTAATCAACAGGATATTTAATTACCTGACTTAGAATTTGGTGAGTATGTGAGGATTGACACCCCTGTATTAACAGGAGTGTTATGGGAGTTTAATTATCACAGGCCATTAGGGGATAGTTTTATGTCTTTAAAAGATGGCTGGGGCAACAGCTGCACAGGGACACATTTGGTTTAGTATGGGTTCACGGACAGCAGTAGCTAAGTGCTTACCTCTTCCAAGGGATCAGCACTTCTTAAGAAGATCTGACTTTTTCTCTTGCAAGTGTCACTTCAGATGCCACTTCAGTTTAAAGCCTACTCAGGGATGTGCAACTTTGTTGGGCTTCCTGAACAAGCCTAAATCCATTTGTATAAACAAATGCCTACACCATGATTTGCATTTATTTCTACATGTTTACTTATCTTGTCCATTCCACAGGATCATAATAATAATAATAATAATAATAATAATAATAATAATAATAATAATAATAATAATAATAATAATAATGACAGAAAAACCCAGAATGTTACAATTAGAACAACGGGGGGGGGGGGTTATTAACCTTGTTGGCTTCTCTAGCACATGATCTTACCTACCTCATAGTATTTGTTGTGTGGATAAATGGGGGAGGGTTGGGTGACCTTGAGTTTTTTGGAAGAAAATGGGATTGTACTGAAATAGCTCAATAAATAGCTGCCATATTACAGTTATATGGCACAGAAATATCCTTTCCCATTGTTGTCAAATTGGGAAAAAATGTGGGTTTTCACGGGAATTTGTAGCCACAAATATGTAACTGTGCAAGGAGAGGCTTACCTTTTGGCCCTGCTGACATCCTGCTGAAATGACTCTACACCTAGTGTTATTAAATTTAGAGGGGAAGATATCAGTAGAACTAATGGGACATTAATTGTGTGATGGGGAATCTTTCAGAACAGTCCTAGCCCTCTCCAGAAGTTTCTTCAGGTAAGGAGTACTGTATATTCTGCCTTTAAAATAGAAAGTGTGAAGGATCTTAAGACTTCTCTTTCCTCATGTAAAATTTTAATAGCCCAAAGAAAGAGCACCACATTCCGAAGTGCCCAACTTGGAAAAAAATAAGTGACAAGGGCTTTCAAGATTTCAGGAAACAAGGAAAAACCCACATAATTAAGCTGGCATATAATGTGTTCTTCTGAACAGAAAACTGTGGTGAATTTGTTTTGGGACAATTGTATTTAATAAATTGACGTGTCACTTACTGTGTGGTTACTTTCTAAAGCACCCCATTAAAGCACATGAAAGGCCAAAGCCTCTTGTACTCCCTGTCACATTAAGTACCAGCTGCCATTATTTCATATTTCAGGCAATTTTATTGTCAGTGATAGCACTTCAAATGGGGAAATAAAATGGGCTTCTCAGCAGTGCACCAAGCCACTTTCATGGCAAACATCATCAGAACTGCCCACTCACAAAGATAGCCAGTATTGTATATTTTTTCCTATTTCTCTTACAAAACTCATACACACAATAGAAAATTGATTGAAACTGCTGACTTCAGAATCCATTCACTTTCTTTATGTTGCAGAACTGCTATATTATTTTTTTTTCCCCAGAAAGACTAAACTATTTTCTGCTTCTTTATTTTTCTCATGGTAACTTGGTTGTTATATTCATTTCATTTTTTGTTGTTTTATTTTGTTTTTAGAACTGGGCTATCCTTGTGATTAGAGCATACAGTTACAATGGGAAAAGTCAGATTCATGGTCCATTTCAGGGGTGAAATCCAGCAGGTTCTGACAGGTTCTGGAGAACCGGTAGCAGAAATTTTGAATAGTTTGGAGAACTGACAAATACCACCTCTGGCTGGCCCCAGAGTGGGGTGGGAATGAAGATTTTGCAATATCCTTCCCCCAGGAGTGGGGAGGGAATGGTATTTTGCAGTATCCTTCCCCTGGAGTGGGGTGGGAATGGAGATTTTGCAGTATCCTTCTCCTGCCATGCCCACCAAGCCACGCCCACAGAACCGGTAGTAAAAAAAATTGGACTTCACCACTGGTCCATTTAGCCATGAAAATCAGTAGACCACTCTGGACCAATTATTATCTCAAAGACTTGACTATTGAGTATTGTTGTATGAATACAACTGGAGTAGGGAAGAAGGATAGGACCATGCACAATGTCTTGAACTCAGAGAGAAAGGCAAGCTATACATGTATCATATCAGTTGATTTGGGATTCTGAATTTAGTAATCCTGATTCTTGACACTAAAAGATCTGAATTTACAAACATAGGTTAATAATAATAATAATAATAATAATAATAATAAGAAGAGAATGAAAAATAATAAAAAAAAAGAAAAGTCC